>JAVRXN010000010.1:94832514-95386716 GCA_033556935.1 Timema podura | reverse complement strand
AAGTTTGGCCTGAAGTTTCCGAGTCTCATGATTTTGATCCTGAACACGAGCTTTCCAATTCAAGACATGACACAGTTGAGATAGCAAGATGTTGGATTTGAGGACATAGACCAGGTAAATGTGGATGAATTGCTCCAATCCCACTAAACAGAGCTCACCAATGAAGATCTTCTAGAAATGGAGAACGGCATAAAGGATGAAGAGGAAGAGCCCTATGTTGTTGAGCCTATCAAACAACTTTCAACAAAACAATTTGCCGATTTATTTAAGCACATTGACAGTGCAATTAGCATCATTGAAGAGAATGACCCTAACATGGATAGAAGCACCAAAGTTGCCAGAGAGATCTAGAGTTCTTTAGCTGTTACAAATAACTCTATAGAGAAAGGGAAAATGCTGCCCGTCAGTTGAGTCTTGCCATTTCATCAAAGAAATTGAAAATCGTCAGTCTAAAGATCCAGGGCCTTTACAACAGCAAAAGCTTACCATTCCAGGGCCTTCAAGATAGCAGGAGCGTAACGTCCAAGGGTCTTCCGAAAAGCTAAAGCCTACCATCCAAGGGCCTTCAAGAAAGCAAGAGCCTACCGTCCTAGGGCCTTTATACCAGTAAGAGCTTAGCGTCCCAGGGCCTTCAAGAGAGCAAGAGTCTACCATCCCAGGGCCTTCAAGAAATCAAGAGCCTACCCTCCCAGGGCATTCAAGAGAGCGATAGCTTAACGTCCCAGGACCTTCAAGAAAGCAGGAGCGTATCTTCCAAGGGTCTTTCTAAGAACTAAAGCCTACCATCCAAGGGCCTTCAAGAGAGCAAAATCTTACCGTCCCAGGGCGGTCAAGAGAGCAAGAGCTTACCGTTCCACGACCATCTAGAAAGCAGGAGCGTATCGTCCAAGGGTCTTTCGAAGAACTAAAGCCTACCATCCAAGCGCCTTCAAGAGAGCAAAATTCTACCAACCCAGGGTCATCAAGAGAGCAAGAGCTTACCGTCCCAGGACCTTCAAGAAAGCAGGAGCGCATCATCCAAGGGTCTTTCGAAGAACTAAATCCTACCATCCAAGGGTCTTCACGAGAGCAAGAGCCTACCGTCCCAGGGCCTTCATGCCAGCAAGAGCTTACCGTTCCAGGAACTTCAAGAGATCAAGAGTCTACCTTCCCTGGGGCTTCAAGAGAGCAAGATCTTACCGTCCAAGGGTATTCCGAAGAGCTAAAGCCTACCATTCAAGGGCTTTCAAGAGAGCAAAATCCTACCATCCCAGGGCCTTCATGTCAGCAAAAGCTTACCGTCCCAGGGCCTTCAAGAGAGCAATAGTCTACCGTCCCAGGGCCTTCAAGACACCAAGAGCTTACCATTCAAGGACCTTCAAAAAAGCAAGAGTCTACCATCCCAGGGTCTTCAAGAGATCAAGACTCTACCGCCCCAGGACCTTGAAGAGAGCAAGAGTTTACCGTCCAAGGGTCTTCCGAAGAGATAAAAGCCTACCATCCAAGGGCCTTCAAGAAAGCAAAAGCCTACCATCCTGGGGGCCTTCATGCCAGCAAGACAGGCTAAACACGGTTGAAACTAGTTCATATTTTGCAGGTTAAAACTGTTTAAACCTTGTTGAAACTAGTTAAAACAGGTTAAACATGGTTGAAACTAGTTTATATTTTGCAGGTTAAAGCTTTTGGCTAAATACGGTTGAAACTAATTAAAACAGGTTAAACACGGTTGAAACTAGTTCATATTTTGCAGGTTAAAGCTGTCTAAAAACGGTTCAAACTATTTAAAACAAGCTAAAAATGACGAACTAGTTAATATTTTGCAGGTTAAAGCTGTATAAACACAGTTAAAATAGGCTAAACACAGTTGAAACTAGTTCATATTTAGCATGTTAAAGCTGTCTAAACATGGTTCAAACTAGTTAATATGATGCAGGCTAAAGCTGATTAAAGGAAACTGATTAAAATGGGTTTAACACTTTTAAACTTGTTTATTTAGTGCAGGTTAGATCTAATTAAACACGAGTGAGACTAGCTTAAGCAGGTTAAGCACGGTTTAAACTAGTTCATTTTTTGCAGGTTAGAGCTGATCAAATACGGTTGAAACTAGATAAAGCCGGTTAAAAACAGTTGTAACTTGATCAATTTGTGCAGGTTGAAGCTGACTAAACACGGTTGAAACTAGTTAAAGCAAGTTAAACACGGTTGAAACCAGTTAATTTTTTGCAGGTTGAGGCTAACTAAACATGGTTGAAACTATTTAAAACAGGTTAAACACGGTTGAAACTAGTTCATATTTTGCAGGTTAAAGCTGCCTAAACATGGTTGAAACTAGTTCATATTTTACAGGTTAAAGCCGTCTAAACATGGTTAAAACTAGATAAAGCCAGTTAAAAACAGTTGCAACTAGTTCAATTGTTTAAGTGTTTAAGCTGATTAAACACAGTAAAAACTAGTTCAATTTTTGCTGGTTGAAAAGGAGACAAATGCCTTATCAAACACAGTTGAACACAGTTGAATTTTTAAACGTGTTCAGCAAGTTTTAACCAACTTCAACCTGCGAGTTCAGTTGAAACTGTTACAAACTAGTTGCTTCTTCTACTGGTTCAAACTAGTTGAACATTGTTGCATCCATTATGGAATTAACCGGAGTCAACCGGTTTCAACCTAGAAAATTGCTGGTTGGACTTCAAGCAGTTTCAACCGGAATTTGCAGCGGGGAAGATATGTATAAACTGAGTTTGACTTCTTATGTAAAATGAGTTTGGGCAATTTGGATACCACTGCTTGGTTACTCATCTCCATGATAGTTTGACAGTGTAAGAACATTTCTGTCCAACTATTCTTTGCTTTTTGAAGCCATTGTATTTTTAATTTTTTTTGATCGTGCATGTTTATTTTTATAATAGAACTATATAATTAAAATAGACATAAACAAATATATATATATAAAAATCCAAGCTTTGTATGCTGATTCTATTGTTAACGAGGACTTAAAATTAAGTTTTCAAACCACCACTCTCGGATCCTTGTTTTTATTTAATTGATAATAATCATGTCACCCTTCTTTATATCCCCATTAAAAAAGGAGTACATCACTCATTAAATTTGTTTTTATTAATTTTTACTTCAATCTTAGAGTTGGGGGGAAAGAATAAAATGCAAGAATTTGATCCTCCCTTCTGGGTGTACTTATCATCCCATATTATTATACAATGAAGCAGAGGTAGGGTTGACAGAGGTTGATGCACTTGGGGCAAATATAAAAATGGCACCTCTTTAAAATTGCTATCTAAAATTTTTTTGAACTCCTCTATTAATACTCAAGACTTATTACTCGTTATAGCACCCATTAAAAAATATAAAAACAAAACATATATTGTTTAACCAGATTTATATTTTTGCTAATTAATATTGCTAATGAATTTGACACCTAAGGCACATGCCCCACCTGCCTCACCTTAGTTACACAACTGCAATTAAGTTATCATTGTATTGTGTTTAGACCATACCATATAATTGTACAAGAGGCGGTATGAATGCCAAACCTGATTTGGTGGTGGGTGTTTTTCTTGTATCTAGTAATTTGTCAATAATATATCACAAGTCCATTTCAGATTCTGCCTAAAGCTATTATAGAAATTACATATTGAGTATCCCATGTTTTAAGTTTTTGTAGGTGTGGTGAAATTTAAAATATTATTTATAGCCAATACTAAGTTTTTAATCAAAAAAATGTCAGATTCTGGAAATTCAATGAAATGTGCAACTAAATTAAACCATAGTAGGTCTCACTTCTCAATCTATTAGATATATACTAACCGCATCACCTCTATGAATTTAAATATTACATACAACTCAAATGGTTCCAAATCTAATCCAAAGCTCTATTTTGTTTTTAGGACATTTTATAAATTTCAGTGTCTATGCAAATAATTACTCATTAGCTAATAAAATAATAAACTACCAATTTTCAAATAAAACAATATATGGTATATGTCATAAGGGTATGTTTGTCACCCAGTCTGTTCAACTTGTACGGTGAGCGGCTGGTCAGGGAAGCCCTAGAGGGACATAGTAATTTCAGGATAGGAGGACATGCCATCAATACAATAAAATATGCAGATGATCTAGCATTGCTGACCAAAAATAAAGATAAGGCAAGGAGATCAACATTGAGAAGACAAAAATAATGGTGATTTCAAAAAATGAAGAGCTGCTGTAAATCAAAATTAAAAACCAGGAGCTGAAAAACATAGAGCAGTTCATGTACCTGGGAAGTCTGCTAACAAAGAATGCTTACTGCACCAAGGAAATTATGTCTAGGATCGCCATGGCAAGGAAGCTTTCAACAAGAAGAGGTTACTGCTGACCAGCAAGTTGAGTTTGAAACTGAGGAAGAAATTGTTTAAATGCTACAGATGGAGCATCATTCTGTATGGAATAGAAACATGGACTCTTAAGAAAATGGAAAAAAATTCTGGAGAGCTTTGAAATGTGGTGCTGGAGAAGATTTGAGAAAATCAGGTGGACAGATAAGTGACAAATGAAGAAGACCTAAGAAGAGTCGGTGAAAAGAGAACCATTTTGGATGTTTTCTTCAGTGCAAATCAAACTGGATCGGACACATCCTTAAGCCTTGTTCCCACAACCTGTTGTCTGGCAAGTCGCGAACGGCTCATGGTTTGTAGATTCGCGAGCCTGTGGTTTGTAGATTTACGAGCCTAACCATCCCCACGACGTGTGGTTTGTTCTACTCATGTCTGTGGATGTGGCACGGTGCCCGAGCCACTACTGGCTCGTCATAAGATGCACCACAGGCCTTTGATGTTTCAAGCATTTACCGAAAATTCACAGGAACACCTGAGCTGTACCAAGCCAACGTGCATCTATTTGTCCCACGACCTGTGATAATGCAATCTAGGAACCGAATCAGTCTAAACACGCGCTGTGGGAACGGGCCTTTAGGAAGAACTGTCTTCTGCACAGCATCATAGAAGGAAAGGCTGAGGGAAAGAGGAGCTTTGGAAGAAGAATTTTTCAAATATTAGATAACTTG
The DNA here is from genome assembly GCA_033556935.1 of Timema podura. NCBI lineage: Eukaryota > Metazoa > Arthropoda > Insecta > Phasmatodea > Timematidae > Timema > Timema podura. The sequence continues at coordinate 95,381,681 of JAVRXN010000010.1, read as the reverse complement.
ACGGAATGAAGAAAATTCTGGGAGCGGAAGGAAGAGGCAGAGGACAGGGCGCAACGGCAGTCTAAGTTCACTGACCAAAGGAATGGACTTGCTGTAAGAGAGAACATCTAATAATAAAAATTGATACATTTTTATAATGGTGTAATGGTGTTAATAATTTTAATTACATTTTAATCTCCCCCTCCCATGACACCCCATCTGCTCAGTTGAAATACACTTAGTACCGAAGAATAAATATAATAAATTTTATTAATTTGATTAAAAAAATCTCATGCAAAGTAAAAATTGATGATTTCCAGTGTCTTAACGAGGGAAGGGGGTTTCAACTACCCTTTTCCTGAAAGTAAGTAATGTATTTTTGGATTCCTTGTCAATATTTAGGCTCACAGCTTATTTGAGCCTTATAAAATAGCTACAATGCAAATTATATATTACAACACTTTAAATTGCTTTATAAAGGATTTTATATTGAAAAAAAAATGGCAACTTCAGTTTAGGACATCCCCACAAATCACCGCGAGCAGACCACTTTCATCCCCCCCCCCTCCTCTCCAATATTTCCTACACCCCAAAACCTGGTTATTTCTGTCCTTCCAATAAATAAGATCTAGCAATGCCTTTGATTTCTCTATAAAACTATTGCTGGCTACAGATCCAGAGGTGCTAGGTTTAATCCCTGGTGCTTCCAAAATTTTCTTTGTGAAGCAGTGGGTCTGTAACTTGGTCAAACTCAGCCTCGCGAGTACAAATGAAAAGCTACTTGAATAAAGAGGTAGCAGCTCTGGTCTAGGAAACTGAGATTAATAGCCAGAGGGTTCATTGTGCTGACCACTTGACACCCTCTATCCGCAAATGTTAGGACTAACATTGCTAAGGCAATGGCCACTTGGTCAAAATACAGTAGCTCGCTTGCGGGATCATGCCATAGAGTTTTTTTTTTAATTCCACTATATTTTAGGGCAAATTTAAACGAGTGTCAGAGGTGAGAGATTTAGGTTATTTGTCCACCTGAATTTCTAAAACTTTTACAGTTGACCTCTGGCAATGTAGAGTTAAAAATCCATACAAACAGATGAAATACTAGTGTGTTTGTATGAAAACAAGGTAAAAAATCACAATGTGAATAAAAATTATCCATCCCAGCTCAAATTGGGTTAAGTCAGGGAAGGTTCATGTCCTGGCCAGATGTGTTAAGGGTGACATTTCACGTATGATTTTATTTTCTATGATTCCCCCTTCCGCTAACACTAATATAGGTTTATTTTCTTAAATAAACTCACCTGCCTTGTCTGGTGTCCTTAATTTAGTGTAGTATATGAATGATATAAACGTGCAGTAAGATGTTTAGAACTAAATAATTATATATGACTGGTAATAGATCTAATTTATCTTTGAGTTTCTTCCATTGATACATGATAGTTTCACAAAATTACTTTTCTAAAAGATATATATTATTATTATTTAAAATTAAGGGGACCATTTGTTTCTGAAATAAGTCTTATGCCCCAAATGATTTTGTCCCTGATTTGTTCAATAAATTAATGACATTTAAAATGTATGTGGTTTAAATAAAAATGTTTTAATCAACTCTATTGCTAAAAAGTTTGTATAACCTTATCAGGTAATAAGGGGTCACCCATAAACCACATAACACTTTGGCGGGGGGCTCTAATGTCTACATGCTGTTACATGGGGGGAGTGTGGGGTATCAAAGTGTTACGTAACACAGATCTTATACTCAAATTTTAATGTTCAAAAATAATATTATTGTTCATGTGTTCACCTTTGATAAACATACTTATAGATAACTTCCGAATATCTGTGGCGTTAAAAATGCAAGTTTAGCACTTACTTTTTGTCTATTAATATTTCAAATGCGCTTAGGTGTTATTGTCTGCCCAAAACTACGAATGCCAAGCACATTCAAAAATACATATTTTCATGCGCATGACAGTGACATGCTTATACTCACCGCACTTGTTTAAATTTGTCCAATTTACTGACCCCCTCACCTGCTTTTAGTTGGTTAACAGCTGTCAGTCGAAACGGCCTTAATTTATAAGTATAGTTGAGTTTGAGTATAATTTAGATTCCTACTGCACATTCTTTTACATAGGCCGTGAATAATCGCTTGTGTTTGTACAAAAACAAAAATAATTTTTTCAAAAAGAGGAAACTTGTTCATTACTTGCGTATGAAAAGCGATATCCAGAAAAAAAACCAGTTGAAGAGTCTCAAAAAAAAAGTAGTGAAATGAAAGAAGCAAAAGTATAGAATTTATCTCAAGACAAGTTTGAGGAGTCCATCAATAGTGTTATTTATTCGTACCAGCAGCATGTTATGAAAAGTAAAGCTTCAAATATTATTAATTGTTTTCAAAATGTAGGTGAATTAAAGCATATACCTTTTCCCTTCTGATAAATTAGTGTATATGTATATCATTGCACCTACACCTGCTACAATGGCCGCAATGTCTAAATTGTCATTCTCTCAGTATACTAGATGGCCGATGTTGGGGAGATGGGATTCGATTACCAGTCAGATCTACTGAGGGTAGCTTTTCCTAAATGGTTTCTCGCTCTCCCTCCATGCAAATGATGGTAGATTTTTTTTTAATTCTACCTTTTTAGTATACATTTTGTAGGGTGGTATAGTCAAATTGTAGTTATTCTACTTATTTTTTACTATATTTATCTAATGGAGTAGAAATGAGGAAGGTAGAATTTTAGAGGTAATCTACCCTAATTAACGTGGAGAGAGAATATAAAATCATTTAGGGAAAGCCACTCTGAGTACACCCGACAGGCATTCGAAACCCGATCTCCGCTTCATTGGCCATCTAGTCTTTTTTGAGAGTGAATCCAGGATCGATGTTGGAATGAAATATGAGTCTAGGAATTGAAGTTAACTAAAGTAAAATGGTAGATTAATCTAAAATATAATTTAGAAAAGTTGTATGCCTATAACTGATTGAATAGCTCTTTATATGATAATAATATAACTATCAAAAAAAGTGCACAATATTAAGAAAGATGTCTTCCCCCAGCGTCAAGCATCGTATGTGGGCACTTTAACATCATCATGTAGCACCACTATAGAAAAGGGCCATCCTACTCAGCACACAGTAGTGCCGTCTGGCTCTTACTCAGGTTGCAAACCTGACATCCATAACATAAATATAGCAGAGGTTTTTCCTCATGAACCTGAGGAATTAGAACTCGACATATTTATTTTTGTATAAATAATAATACTCTCTGAAATAATTTATAATCAGGATTAAAAATGGATTTTAAGAAGTATTAAATCTGAATCCCTCCTTTAGTATCATAAAACTTCCCTATGAAAAAATGACATTCATTCTTGGTGAAAAAAATTATGTAACACAGGTTTGAGAAGGGGTGGAGGGGGTTAGGCTAAATGTCTACATGGTGTTACATGGGGGAGAGGGGTTTATAGACGACCCCTAAGACACAGTGATAAAAATAATAATAGTAAAAAAAATAGCACTTACTATCACAATGATTCTTGGTGAGAAAATGGGAACAAAAGCTGACAAATATGGTATTTATTTTATGTTAGAATTTGGCTTTGGGATTAATAAGGGCCAAAGTCCTAAAGCTTTGAATATAAACAAATAAATTCATAGATTAAAATAATCTTTGAAAACAAATGATTATTTTAGTGATGTAAATTCCTATGTAAATAACTACTATATTTATCAAAAAGAAGTTGATTATTTGTTTTATTTCAGTTGTTAGATGTTGAACTTTCAAGATGTTTATATTTGTCTAGGCAAATATCAATAAAATTATTGAGCTTAACATGAATTTAAAAATACATTTAAAAACAGGAATAAATTATTCCTAAAATGCTGAGCTATAAACTCGAAATTTATCCTAATTTCCCAGAAAAAATAAATAAAGCCATGAATAAGTTTTGTTTTCCCATTTAAAATGCATTAAATGGAAACATTTTCACTACAATATTTCATTAACTATTTTTTACGTGGTTTTAAAATACCACACAAATTATGAAATATGCCCAGTAATGTTACTCGAATAAATAATAAAGAACAATATTGAATTTCTATATTTTTGAAAATGAAAATATTTGTTTTAAACCATACATTATTGGTAGGCTCAGCCCTAAATGTGGCTAGCCCAGTCATGTGTTTGGACAGTGCAACTACATAATAATATTAGGAAAGCCAATGAACAACATGCCCGGTTTTACACACTAAAGCATACAATAAAAAAATTCAAATTTTTAACTAAATTAAAGTCCTACTTCTTATTTTATTATATAATTATATGCACATTAAAGCAGATTACAGGAGCTGCACCGAAATTTGCGCAAATGTGGACATACCTCCTACACATGATACCTTCCTCCTTCCTTTCTAATTTGTGTAAATATGTGACTCGCTCGGATGGTTATTACAAATCTAAACACGCAATTATTTTAAATATATACTATTTTTGCACCACCGTGTCATACTATCTGGGCGAGGAAGAGTAAGAAGCCATTTAGGAAAAAAAGATCCTCAGTACATTAGGCTAAGAATCGAATGCCGACTGACAACCTCGCCAGCAAAGCAAATTAGATGAACTTGGTGAGAATAAGACTAGGCGAGCTTCCCTATCTTTCTGGGAACTGTGACCTTAGTGAAACATATACGCTTATTTGGCGGTAGTGTCCAAATGTTGGAGATGGTGGTAAGGGGTCTTTGTGTGGATCTAATAATGAAAAAAATGTTAGTTAAAATGACTGCTACAATTGCCTGTTGGCCAAGCATATCTTATTTGGTAGATCCACGCGAAAATGTATATGTGATGTTTAAAAACTATGAACACTAAGAGATGTGACTCATGCTATTTTAAAAACATGACCTCCTTAAGGCAAAAATCAAATATTTAATGGTTCATAACTAATCCACCATTAATTTAAAATACACTTAAAACCTTACCACAGTAAGATAAAAAGTAAATAAATAGAAAAAAACTGCTATTTAAAACTGTATTTTTATGTGTAGTAGTAAATATTTAATAGTCTAGAAAGTATTTAGTCGATCGTATTGAAATATTTAAACGTTCTTCTATAGAACATTATTAGGTCAGATTAAAATAAAAAAATAAAACTTTTATGAAATTCAAACACAATTCAGTTTTGTGTAGAAAAGAATGGTATTTCAAAACATTTCTGATGCATGGTTACCCTCAATGTGCAACGAATTTATCAAATACAAATATAATATGTTTATAGTATGATCATTATGGTGTATGGTCACTAATGGAAGTAAATAACCAATACATTTTTATTAATAACGTATACATCTTTATTTTATTTTATAATGTTTCAAGGTGGTATGTAAATCTATTTGAGACATTTATAAAGTAATTTTACAACTTTATAATACCTATTTTATCACCCAATTTTTATAAACATAGCAAGCACAATTTTCACAATGAATGAATATTGTAATTGGCATAGGTTCACTAGTCAGCAATAACTAGTATAGCTAGTTGTGTGTTGTGGAGTGTTGAAAGGCTAAGCAAAGTTAGTTTAAATTGAACCTGTGATATGTTATCATCACTTAGAAGATAACACATTGGTGAAGTATCAAAAAAAAAAATATTCCCATGTAAGATACATATTACAGAAGCCTATGTATTATTGGTCAAAAGGGGGACCAAGAGGTTGACAATATGACAGGCACAGTTCAAACAAGCTTTGCCTGGCAAACACTCCACAATTTGCCACTGAATTTAACATATTTAACACAAATTTGTTTTAAATCTTGATTTTCTATAAAATTAAATTTTAATTTTTGAGAATATCCATTAAACTGTTATCTAATGTCTTCGAAATAGTTTAGTTCTAATGTTCTAATACACACACATATCATTATCATAATATATTTGAAAGGAAATGGTCTACATTTTAGCCAAGATTAGTTGCTAAATAACTTATTTTGAAAATATACCAGTAGCTTTGAAAGAAACCCAAACATATTAATTTGATAGCGCTTTATAAAACAAACTTTTTAAATACTAATTCATATATATTTACACATGGTTGTGCTGATCAAAATATGTATTTGTTAGACCAGCCACACTTATGATCTTAAAGTATTTTCTACTCCATTATGTGACTTAACTATACATTTTACAAAATATGGAGACGGAAAGATTGTTGCACTCTCCACCTGAATTGATTTTGATTAACCATGTACTTTCAAAACAAACTTGACCATTTTTTAATATTATTAATTTGTTTATGAAATTTTTCTTTTAAATTTTTGAATGATAACGTTCACTTAAAAGATCATGTATTTTTATTTCATAGGTATCTACCTTGAGAGTTCATGTGAGTACACTGTCATTTATTCAGTCAGTAATTAGGCGAGTAATTTACTAGAGGATAGGTTCATATTTTTATATACTCCTATTGTTCCTATAATATGTATAACATTCATCAGGAATAAACAATATCTCTTTTTTATATAAACTAGATGAGCATTTATAACACACTAAATTTTGAAATAAAGATTAAATGAATTTCTTAAAAAGAGGTTTTTATTTATTTTTAGTCAGTTGGAAAGCTGTTTCTTTACATTATTCAAATATTGCATTTAAATGGATTTGGTATCACACAACATTCACACTAGTTATTTGTTTATTATTTACAATATCATGATTGTTAATTAGACTGTACTAGCACATGCGTAGGAATTATAAATAAATATCGCAAGTGCATTTTAGACTGTGGGGCTACCAAAGGTAAGTTTGGCAAATGTACACCGAGCTTGCAAACAACAACAGTACAAAAATACTAAGTTTTATCATTAGTTGTGTTGATATAATAAACCAAACATTCTGATATATAATTACAAATTGACATATAATATATTATTCACAGGTTATAAGGAAATTAAATTCAAAACAAGAAGGAAAGGAGCAAGATTTGCAGGTAAAGTTTATTCAAAGTCAGCTTCAAAATGTTGCTACTAATGGTATTGAATGTTTAGCTAACACGGTTTACATTGATGTATGTAATCATACATTAACATTTTTTAATTTGAAAGTTTTAACTAAGCCATGATTGGTGTAGAACCAAGGAGGATATAAATTTGGTTGTGAACGACCTTTCCTTCATATATTGTGAATTTTAAGCAGGGTGAACATAACAAAACACTATGTCACTACGGTATCTTAGTTTGGGAAGTAAGAACCTTGTGTGCCCATTTAATACTAACCAACAAGAAGAAGCAACTTAACAGGGTAGTGACACACTCCATATATGGACAAGAGCGCTATGTAATTAAAGGTGGACTCATACATTCTGAGGCTTTAGGAGATTCTAATTAGAATCTCAGTTATAATAAAGTGGAAATTGACTAAACAGGAAAACTTTTGTGTGTTAATATGTCAAAAAGAAATTCAATTTGACAACAACAAAAAACCCACATGTCTTTTAAGAGACTTACACATTTAGTTTTACCAGAATATAACTTTTTTTCTGTCTCGTATGTGTCCTCACAGTCTTTATTGTATCCTTTAGGGTCAGCCAATAAGGTTTCTCCTCCCAGATGGCTCACACACCAATATTTTAGCGATTAGTTAGAAAATCAAGTAGTAATTCAATTGCCCTAACAAATATGACCTAAAACTAGTTCCTTTCTCTCTTTTGGTAAGACTGTATAAGGGTCACTAGGTCAGGCAGATTGAAAAATCTGCCAGCATAGTTTGAGTGATAGTATCATTTCAGCCATACATTTGTGCTGCTGGCTCATTTAACTTGAAATAACCTAATGCCAGGTGCCCTTACATCTCAGCTTTTCTTCATATTGTTTTCCTCGGCAGGGCCGACCTTAGCAAACTTTAGACCCTGGGCAAACTTTCAATGCGGGGCCTTAATTTATTTGTCCCACCCCTCCAACCCCAAAGAGTGGTTAAAAAACTCAACTTTGTTTAATGTTATTATAGTAGTTTGCACCGTTTTATTAATTTTCAATATTGTAAGGTCAGTCCAACACTTAAGTTCAGTCGGTATCATGCCTGCCTACTAAGCTAAGGGTCCCGGGTTCGATTCACGGCATGATCGAAAATTTATCATTGATGAAAATATGGGTATACACTTTCACATTGATAAATTAACGGCCGAGGACTGATGTTGTACCGGTCCTAGTTTTAAGATAGATTATAAGGCATATGAAGCTACAGCAGGCCTAGCCAGCCGGTGGTGGAAAAATATATAAATCGAATAAAAAACTGACCCAGCCCATAGGCTGGAAACAGTAATGGATGTAAAGCATAAGGTATCAGGAAAATGCCCTTATAATAAATACATGTAATAATTATTGCTAGAAGCCATGATTGTATACACATAATGGTTTATTTCTCTCCCAACCTTAGTTTGGTTTCTTACCCAACGAATGTGATCTGTATAAAGGTACTAAGAACAACTGTGCAAAGTTTAAATAAAATTGGTTAATTCATTCAAAAGTTATAGTGAGACATATCTCTAATGGCAAAAAGACAAATGCAAATCATTAAAGAACAGAGAACTTGATTCTGTTGTTCAATAAATCAAATTACATGATTATGTTTTTATTTGTTTTTACACTCTTGACCATATTTACTAGATCACCTATACTGGGAGTCAAATATACAAGCGCGAGAGCAACAATTTCCCACTCCAAATTTTTTCCCCCTCTGTCACCTAAGCAAATGCGAGGCCTCCAAAATCGCGTAGCACTGTGTACTGCACCATTTGCACACCCCTAATGGTGGCCCTGTTCCTCGATAGGTTTATAAAAAATAAAGTTAAAATATTTTTTTTCAGATTTTTCTATGCACTATAAAAAAAATGTGTTTCTTGCTAAAAGAGTTGCTACAATTTGGGTTATAATTACTTAAAGTATGCATAACTTAATGATTTATTAATCAATTTTGTTCATTTTGAAATCAAATTAAAGCTAATATTTAGTACTTTAAAACACAAAATTAAAACCTTTAGACAGATATGATTCATAATATCATATATTTGTTTCTAGTTTTATTATATTTTCCTCAAATGTTAGGCTAATTATGACTTCCAACCACAACTATCAAACGTTTGATATTTAAAACACAATACAAGAGTAGCATAAACTTCCCTAGAAACAAAAATGAAGAGCGTCTTTTTTGTGGTTATCATCAATGATGCCATAAGCTGGGGAAATAAATTGGGGATCATCAGTGTGGATTTCGACCAAATAGATATGCAACGGATCAAATTTTTACTTTTCGGCAAACATTAGATAAAAGTGAGAATTCAACATGAGTGTTCCATAAATTATACATATATTTTAAAAATACCTATAATTTAGTTAAAAGAAACAAGCTATTTGAAAATTTAGTCAAGTTTAGTATACCAAAACAACTTGTCACGTAATGAACTTTTGAGTTCCTAATGCCATAGAGTAAGTAATTAAGTAAGTAGGAATCAAAGAATATTTATTGTTTTTTGCCTATATTTAGGCTGGTTTGCAAATGATCATGTTTGTATATGTTGTTGGGCCATAAAAGATTTATTTAAAAACATAAAATGGTATTTTGATTGACAAACTGTTATAAAAAAATTTTGGATTGGGCTGATCAGCCATTTTGCCTATCCCAACTATTTGTTGTTGAGCCCTAATGCTGATCATTTATTTATTTTAATTTGAATCTTTAGAGAAAATATGTGAAAAAAACACATTGATTTTTTTAATTTAAAAAAAGGCAATTTTTATATTCATTAAATGCATTAGAAGTTTTAATAAGCAAGCCTAAAAAAAATCATATAAAACTGAACTAAGCTGTGGCTAATACTTGAAAGAAAGTATAACGTACATAAGTGTTGTACAACCACATTAAAAATATTTTAGCTTTAGCTTGTATATATCTATAGGAATACAATTCAAAGAAAATCTGTGATGTAAAGGAAAATAGATATTCTCAAATTAGGTGATTTCATGTGTAATAAACCTGCTTTTAAATTTATATGTCAATTATCACTCAGTGTACACATGTGTACCTCATGTTTATTCTGTTAGGATTCAATCACTACTCTTTTGCTTTAATTTTACAATTAACGGTCTAGATTGAATCCAAACAAAGTATGCATGGAAGTTTGCAGATAATATTCTTACGTTTCATAAACATTGTTAGGTAAGAAATTGATTGTGCAATCGCTATTACAAAATGAAGCTACAAGAATATATAGTACGTACCATTTGTAACCTGAATTGAGCTAGTATCCAAATTTTTCAAATAACATCACACTAAATTTTAAACATGTGTCCCAAGAGTATGACTTCAACACTAAACATTTTGAATTTAACTCTCATATTATATGGTTAATTTTTAACAATATTAATATTTTCTTCAACCACATAGAACCAACAATCAGTCAAATAACACCACAATAAGAATACAGTAAAAATTCGAAAAATACATCACTACAGCTATAACAATAAATTTTTCAAAATATATTATCATCAAATATTTTCTTGAGTGTTAAGATTGTTTGTTCAAGATTAATCTTTCAGACATCTTGATGTCCATTATTTCGAACAATATTTTGTACTTTCCATATGAAAAATACACCCTTAACAAATAGGTACAGCACAAACTGCCATGATAAAACAATTATGTGTTTTATATATAAAAAAAAAGTTTCTAACTCACACTATGCCAAATAAACAGTTTTCTTCTGTGATTCATACATCTAAAAAAAAGTTGTTCCTTGCAATAATACTGTGTATATAAACTCTGCAATTTAATTTTGCCTACTACTAGCACTTTTGTTTTATTTCCTATGAAGTAAAATTATTGCTACTCAACATTTCTGATTTCAATTCTCATTATTAAAGTTTTGTCTTGATTGTCAAATATGGACTTGATTCTAGTTGTACAAATAATGGTGGTCTTTGTACCTTGTTGTCAGCCAATAACAGGAGAGTTCCGTCTCCCTTAATGTTCCAATATATTGGAATAGTGAAAGTTAATTTCCATTCCAAAACATGTCTTGTCATGCCTCAAAATGTAACCAGGTATACCATTGGTTTACCCTGAAAAATAATAAGCCTAACCTTCTTAGTTCCACTATTATGTAACTTACAAGATAGTGCCATAGTTTAGTCAAGGCAAGACTGCGATCTTTCAGTGTAAATAGAGTGTACTTGATTGGGTTTCATTTATTTATATATGAGCAACATTATACATAATATTTATTTATTTGACTCTGAAAAATGTACCCATGACATAAGTTATTATGCCGTCATTTAAATTAGTTAACCCGAGATTTTTTTTTTTTAAATCTTAGTTTAATTACTTACAAAAGTAGGTTGGAGCTGAATGACAAACGCTACAGGTCACTGCAGACAAGGCGATATAATACAATTTCAGTTAAGATATTTAACACATAACTTGTTGAGTTGTTAGCAAGATTTGGTGACTGGGTCATCTCTCAACTGAACTGTCAAAGAAAGTGAACTCAAATGATATATGATATAAATAGACATCTTTATCACAAAGACTTATTTTTCAACATTTTAATATGGCACTTTATAGCTTAAGTCAATAATGGAATTCCAAATTAATAGCTAATGTTCAATATCATAATCATAATTAATATTAACCACTATTATATAATCCCAAATATCAACATAGCTATGTTAATTCTGTTTCACAGCCAGCTTAAGAGCTATGTTTTGCATGGTAACATTTTTAACTTATTATAATAGCACAGATATTTCACCACTATTAACCTTGTACTAATAGTATTACTTATGTATTTATGTTCTTTATGGTAAATACCACCAAATAAATATATGCACTGATTATAAATTGAGGTGGTGCAACCATCATTGTCATGCAACAAGTTGAAATATAGTATTACTTAACATAACAAGGGATTGCCATAACCGCTTAATCTAATGGTACATTTCCATCTTGTAATTCAATCATTTAAATGTTAAATATCTTATCTGATATAATAGAAAAATGATAAGAGACAGTACAAATGGCTGCCCCCTCCCAGTAACAGATAGTAGCTTATTAGTAAGAAAGTGCCAGGAGACTACACAAATAATTTCTGTCCAGTGGTGGACTTGTATATTTTCAGTAAGCCATAATGAATAATAATAATAATAATAATAATAATAATAATAATAATAATAATAATAATAATAATAATAATAATAATAATAAATAATAATAATAATAATAATAATAATAATAATAATGATAATAATGATGATGATGAATGATGATGATATGATGATGATGATGATGATGATGATGATGATGATGATGATGATGATGATGATGATGATGATGATGATGATGATGATGATAAAAAAAAGGTGTGGTGAGGTATTTCAAGTGAATGTGGCTAGATAATTATTTCTCATCTTCTGAGAAACAAGTAGTAGCAGACTAGTGAGGTTTGTGATGGGAGGCAGTACAAGTGGCTGCGGCTGAGTAGTTGTCTTTTATCTTCTCATAAACTTGTAGCAATAAACTAGTGAGAGCTATGGTGGGAGGCAATATAAGTGAGTGAGACTATTATCTCTTCAGAAACCACTAGCCCTATATTAGTGAGAGCTATGATGGGAGGCAGTACAAGTGGCTGTGATCAGGTATTGTTCTTTAGCTATCTCAGGAGCAGACTAATCGGGCAGTAGTGGTCTTTCATTTTCTTGATAGCAGACTAGTCTGGAGGTAATAATCTTTAGCTTTCTTAGCAGCAGACTAGTATGAAAGTAGTGGGATACAGTTCCAATGGTTTCGGTCAAGTAGCAGTTTTATGACCTACACTGCACGTAGAAGGACGTGGAGAAGATCGGAACACTGTGTGTTGTAATGTTCTTTTCCACTTCTCTTGGGTGTCTCGGAGCTTAAACAACCAAGTTTGCTGAAAGAGACGAAACATTGTGAGAAGAGAATAATAATTTGTTTACAATATTAAAAACAATATTTTTTTTAAGTATAGTAATATTTGAAAATCTTAAAGTATATAGTACATTTTTTTTAAATGTTTGCATACTACCACCAATGTAGGTGTAAGTTTATCAGAATAAATAGAGTATCACTATTTGAGTTTTCTGTTATATTTATGATAGTGGTTTGAAAACAACATATACATATGAAGTTAAGTATAATAGCTTAGAAATATGAGAGACATGATTTGAGGGTTTAACAAATCATTAAATTGTCCTGGTTTACTTGTTGAATGACATGATTCTAGAGAGTGGGGTGATTTGGAGGGAGTAAACAATCTTTTAAAAATTAAAATTAAGGTGACCCATCTTTATTTCATCTCAATAATGGCTAGAAAAATACACATATTAGTAATATATAATGAAAGACGTAATTAAATCGTTACGAAAAATATTTCTCAATTACACTTTTTTTTCCCCATTTATGCTTGCAAGTAGCAAGTTAGTTACTGCGGGGAGATAGATTACATAAGTACTGCACTACAAAGAAAAAATATAATTCCCAGCAAAACCTGAGTTTGAGGTTGACCTAGTTCCATAAACTACTTCTTGACTTTGGGAATGAAAGCACCTATCTCCTGTGGTGCAGCTATATCAGGGCAGAGCAAAGTGTTAGACGAGAGTAGGAAAGGGAGGAGCTTAGGGTTTTAATGTAATTTGCCAAACCAGTTTGCTTTATTATGTTTATTTTGAATTTAGGTTCTATTGTCTGAGAAAATAAAATAATCTTTACATACTCCCGTTATTAATTATGACCGTGCTTGCTAAAATATAGACTGCCAATTTATCTCCCATGTTCTTTGTGGCAGTGTGATGCACACTGATTGATTACTTAGAAAGACTTAGAAAACTCTCTCTCTAGAATATAGCCTATAAAACCCTCTCCCTAGAATATAGCCTATCTTCAAAATCAACTTAGCCTTGTGAGGACAAAAGAGGGGCATTGTAAATGAAAAAGTAGCGGCACCAGTTTAGAAAATCAAGAATAATGACTGGAGGGTTCATTGTGTTGACCCTGTGACATCCTGTAGAAATTCAAATAATAATAATTATATCACAAGAACTAATTTATTATTGTATTGATACATTTTTACACATAGCAACTGTGAATATTTTAATCAACAACATAAATAAAACAATGATGACAGGATCTAGGATCTCCTTAAACTGAGCTGGATACAGGATCTAGGATTAACATATCAGAATGGGGTTCACACAAGTCTTTGGCGAGTGATTAATTGTTCATTGATCTGTCTTATTTCAACACTCCCCCTCACTCGTCAGAATCGTTGTCCAAGTCCAAGAGCACATACTAGTTGACTATGCCTGGGAGAGGCCAATGCCTTGGTTAGAATATCAGCTTCCAAAGTCTCCGTTGCTTGTAGTTGATGACGATGTCTCCAGCCTGTACCTTTTCTCTAATGAAGTGTTCTCTAATGCTGATATGTTTGGACTTTGAGCTTATGATGTTATTCTTAGTCAAACTTTGTGCAGACAAATTGTCATTCAGTATTTCAAGTGATTGGTGAGGCACACCCATGTTGTATAGTAACGTTTTAAGTGTATTGCTTCATTTGCTGCCTCTGTCAATGACATGTACTCTGCTTCCGCTGTAGACAGAGCCACAGTTCTCTGTTTTCTTGATTCCCAGGTGATGGAAGTCGCTGCAAACTGGAAACAGTATCCTGAATAAGATCTTCTATCTTCTCCAGTTGCCCAATCAGCATCTGCCATCCCAATAAGTGGTTTACCAGTTTTCTTAAAAACCAGTGCGAGATTTTTGGTTCCCTTTAAGTAGCGCAAAACTCTTTTGGCAGCCAGCCAATGCTCTTTCCCAAAACAGTGTTGTACTGACTTAAGAAGCTGACTGTATGTGTTATGTCTGGCCTAGTAGCCACAGACAGATACATGAGTGAACCAATCAAGTTTTGGTAGGGATATTTTTCGATATTTTCAGGATTCTTCTGTAACTTCATGCCAGGTACCATTGGAGTTGCAACAGGTTTACAGTCACTCATGTTGTATTCTTTGATAAGTTCTTAAATGTATCGAGTTTGCGATGCTGAAATTATACCATCCTTGTGGCAGAACTTGATTCCTAAACAATAATGTAGTTCTCCAAGGTCTCGCATTTCAAAGGATAGTTCTTGTTTTAAATCATTCAGATGTTGCTGATTTCTTGATGCCACTATAATGTCATCTACATATATGGCTATCAATGTTTGTTCCCCCCCTTTAGTAGTAGTAGATGTGTATATACAAGGGTCAGCTTGTGAGGGAATGAAATCCAATTACTTTAGTTTAAAGTCCAACCTTTTAAACCATTGCCTACCGGCTTGTTTCAAGCCATAAACAGCTCTTTTAAGTAGTCATACTTTGTCCTTATCTGATTTTCGAAGGTTTTCTAGCATCTTCTTAGCTTTGAGAAATGTAGAATGGTCTTCGTTGTGGCTTTCTTCCATCATTATGTCACATAAAAATGATTCCAACATGTCTAGTTTTTGCATTAAGATTCTTTCTTCAAGTTCACCATTGAGGAAGGCAGTCAAATATCCATTTGAATAACTTTCATGTCTTGATTAAGTGCCACTCCAAGAAGAACTCTAATTGAGCTCAGTTTTGCAACAGGAGCATAGGTTTCAACAAAGTCAATTCCTGGCGCTGAGCAAAACCTTTTGCAACAAAACGAGCTTTCCTTCTCTCTAGCTCCCCATTGGCTTTATATTTATTTTTTAATACCATTCTGCTACCTATCACATTGTCACCTTCTTCTCGATCTACAATTTCCCAAGTTTCATTTTAAGTGGATTTTATTCCTCTTCATAGCTTTTTGCCATGCTTATGCGATCACCTCTAATGGCATCTTTAACATCAAAGGGGACAATCATAATCTGACGTCCATATTGGGGTTTCTGTTGCATTTGCCTTGAGTGACTTGTTCTTCATTTGGATATTGTCTTCTTGGTTGAGATGTCTACAAGATCTGAACTGGAACAGGTGAAGTGGAAGATTATTTCACCAACAGTTCTTCATTAATAACTCTTTGTTGTCCTCATTAGTGATCATCATACCATAATGTTGTCTTCTCGTCTTCCTTTGAGTCATAAATTTTGTCTAAAACCTGACATCTCTGTGATTTTGTTCCTCTATTGGGCATCCATATTTATAAGCCTTCGAAATTTGGAATACAAAAATCCTTCAATGCCCTGGAAGAAAACTTCCTTTGCAGTTTGCAAACGAAGGTTTGTTGCCAATATATGAAGATGTCGAACATGGAGCTCTTCCTACCCATCTCAGAATAAGGGTTTACTTTGAGGGTCCTTGATGGAGACCTATTACCCCGGGTAATTTGCGGTGAATCCCACCCAAAATGAGGGGGCAGTTGACTCCATATGAGACATGGGCTTTATCAAGCGGGTCTATTATCCTCAGATAATCGTTTGTTGAGGATTATACGGTTGGACAGCCGCTGGGAATTCCGCACTCTTTTAGAAACTCCAAACTCTTTGTGCAGTATTCTGAGGTTTCATTATCAGATCCCAGAATTGATTTTGTTTTCTGTAAAATTCACTCGTTTTTATAACTTTGAAACTTCTAGAACTCATTTTATGTTTTAAGAAATAAACTCGCTGTAGCGCGTTTTCTCATCTGTAAAGGTTACAAAATATCTTGATCCCCAGGGGATTCGAACGCATGGGCCATGACATCGAATGTACTATTCCAAATTTGAGTATTTGGGAAACTCTTCTAGAAAAAGACTTGGTCAATTTTCCTTTGTACATAACCATCACAATCACTCAGCGTATCACTCTTTTTGAAATCTAACCTTCAATGTTTCAATTTTGCACGCAACTTTAATCTATTTCATTAAGTTAGCAAGGTTTTATGCCATATTTCTTATCATGTTTCATGAACTTTATTTGTACTTGCACCTTAGAATCAACATAAATCGCCATTCACTCTAGCTTCTAATACTAATTTCCTTGAGGATCGTTGCTAGTGCTTTGTTCTTTTGAACAAGACATGAAACCCTTTTATCAGTCACTTTTGATACTGATAGTTAATTTTGTCAGACTGTACAAACAATGTGTTAGGCAAATTAATTTTGTTCGATCTTGCATTTCGATTTTAACTAGGCCAGTCCCAATAATAGAAGCTGTATGATTCTCAGAGGCCAGTTTGAGAGTCCCATGTACAGGGGTTTCAACAAAGTCCTGAAAACTGTCTTTATGTTTACACATATGTGAAGTGCTTCTGCTGTCAATGCACCATGATGAAATTTCAGACTCACCTGAATTAGAAGAAAGGCACTGTTCTTCCACTTTGAAAGTTGATTCCCTTTTTTTTATTGTTGCTCCAACAGTTCACGGCTTATGACCGATCCGTCCACATTTATGGCATTTATATTTAAATTGAGAGGTTGAGGGAACATTGGTAGTTTTTTGAAAATAGCTTGAACGATCTATGTTCTTTGATTTTTTTGATTTTTTCCAAAAAAGCGTCCTCCGAGATCACACTATCATTTTTGCTTCTGGCTTCAAACTCTTCAATTATTTTGATTCTTAAGTCCTCTGGAGTAGGCAAGTTATCCCTGGACTCAATTGCTACTCTAAAATTTTCAAAGGATTTAGATAAGCTATAAAGCATCATTATGCTTAAAAGATCTGGATTTATACTGATTTCCAACTCTTCGAGCCTATCAACAGCGTCAGTGAATTTATTTAAATGATAACGGACGTCGTCATCCTCATTCATTTTCTGAAGGATCAATTGTTTCAATAAAGTGGCTTTTCTATCGGGACCTTTACTTTGGTAAAGTTTTGATAATGTATCCCACACATCTATTTGAAAATTTACAGTTCTTAATATGTCTAAGTTCACTGGGCGATATAATTAAGGTTAGATCTGACCTTGCATTGAGATCTTGTTCCTTCCATTCATTATGTCATCATCATTGGTTGTGGGGCATTTTTCTTGACCAGAAACATATTTCCATAATCCACTTCTTATCAAAACTGCTTGTGCTTGAAGCTTCCAAGTATCATAGTTATCCTTTTTAAGTGGCTCAATGCGATAGTTTACAAAATTTGCCATGACAAAGTATTGTTTAACTAGCAGCGCGAACTAGAACACTTTCACAATGGGAGCACAACTTAATACTTTCATTTAAACTACAATAACTTACAACAGTTTTAGAATGAGCTACTTTATTTATTTTGAGCACATATCTGGACCCATAACCTTTAGAAATTTTAATAATAATTATATCGCAAGAACTAATTTATTATTGTATTGTACATTTTTACACATAGCAACTGTGAATATTTTAATCAACAACATAGATTAAAACAATATGACAGGATCTAGGATATCCTTAAACTGAGCTGATACAGGATCTAGGATTAACATATCAGAATGGGGTTCACACAAGTCTTTGGCGAGTGATTAATTATTCATTGATCTGTCTTATTTCAACACATCCTCTATTCAAAGATGCTCATACTATCTTCGCCAACAAATGACAGACACTTAGTTGGTTATGGCTCGATTGTAATTTGACACCATGGATATTTTTAAGGAGTACATAATACTTAAACTATGAATCTCAAAATAGTTAGTAGATTTATAATCATTTCAAGAACACACTACTCTATTTTATCTGTGTACCCTTCATTTACGCTGAAAGCTATCAAGCTTACCTTACATGGTTCCACTATAGTGTAGCTTAACAGGATAAGTTCATAGTGATCACCAAGGTAATACCCTTCAGGGTAAATGAAATATACATAGGTAGCAAAAGTTAATCAAGAATCATGTCAATCAAAACATATTTATAAAATCTATAGTATTATTAAAATGTTTTGTTTCCAGATCTATCACTGTTTTATATAACAAAAACTATTACATCACCATTAAAGGCATATCTTTGAATTCTTTTCTCAGGATGGAACAGGTGAACAATTTAATATCTAAATGCTCCGTTTGGGTGATGGCTGAATGTAATGATGAGTATTAGAGCTTTTTAGGACACAGTGAAGCGTGTCTGTTGATTTTTATGACTCATCATTAGTTAGGTTCCACTAATTAGGACACATACAAATCAGCACTTTAAATAAATTATTATCAATTACCTTACTATATTTCATCCATTTTGTTGGGAATTGCCAGCTCATATAGATACTTTGTCATTGTCTAGGTAAATATGAAACAGTTTCATCTGGAGTGGAGAGGCGTATTGTCCTAATCTTATTATCTCTCCCAGGTATGATGTTCTCAATTATTGCCTTCTTCCACACATGTCTTGGGCGATCAGCTTCAATCATGAAGAAGAACAATGTCTCCAGGTTGAACTTCTACTGTTCTTTTGCGTATAACTCGAACGGGTAGTAAGACACTGTGCTAATAATAATAATAATAATAATAGTGTTCTTCCAGGTGGAAGTCTGAGAGCATAGAAACTCTTTAGATCCAGTAGGTACCCCTTCGTCCAATGCTTCAAGAAGTCATTGGATAGTTTTTGTCTCAGCCTAAATTCTTTGATCAGATCTTTCCTTGTAGTGGGCTCCTTTCCACTTGGTATTCATGTTAGTTTTTTTCCAATTAAGAAATGTGCTGGTGTCAAAGTTTCAAAGTATTTTCTGTCTTGTTGAATTGCTGATCAAGCTGTATATCTAGGGTATCATAAATTTGCCAATAGATGGCTATGGTCTTCAAATAACATTAACCAGTAACCAAACATTTGTTAACTACGTACTTATTACAATTAAAGTATTTTACATTTCATTTACTTATTTTAGTAGGATAACTGCATACGTATATATTCATAAGGTTTAAGCTGTAAAATGTTATTTATCTTGGTGGGGTGGCTTAATGCATCAGTGGCAGGCTGCGATGTAATGTGGCTTTAGTGTATCTTGATTTCTCTAAGAATTGAGTCAATACTGGAGTCTTCCAGTATCTTCTCACAAAGTCAGTTTCATACACTTTTATGTCTATTTGTCTCATATTTCCTGTATATTTCTGTATTTCCTGTATATTCTCTATATCCGTATTTCCCGTAGGGAAAGAAATAAGTATGCAAGTAAAAATATTCCATATTTATTACATTGTTGATACTAAAACAAAACATATCTCATGACATAGAGATTGTAAATATGAAACAGTTTCATATAATGTAGACAATGACAATCTCTATAAGAGATGGTGATTCTAAACACATTTTATCATTGGTACATTTTATTAATGACTATGTTGGCAACTACACCCTTGAACCTAAACAAATCGAGAAATCCCTACACTTTAATGTATGTATTAATATTGCTAAACATTGTTGTATTTAATTTACCTAATAAGTCTGAAAGAAGTGAACCTTCCATCCTGAACAAGTTCTCATTGTCAGTTTAACTTTACTAGTTCAGAACTTGTGTCAGAAAATAAAATATCACACATTCAATGTGTGAACTATAAAATTATTAATTCAAGATATAAACTTTTGTTTTGATCAGTCAGCCAGGGCAGGGCAATAGAGATTGAGCGAGTTGGTCGAAAACTAGTAAAGATTAGCGCTTCGGCGCTGACATGGGAAATTTTAAATTCCACATGAGTTGTACAGAGCTAAACCTCTTGTGGTGGTAGACAAACAGTCCAAGCCACCTTTCAATTAGAATTCTAGGCGATCCTCGCAAAAGTGTGAATATGTAAGGGTTCAAGGTTAAATAATGAGTGTGTACTCTTGTTATTATTACGGAGATCCCACAGATATCAATCAACAAAGTTTCCGTACCAATCAGGTTTGAAACCAAGAACAGCCTTTTAGGTGTTTCACTTTTTCTGGATTGTTCATGTGATTGATAAAGCAATTAAAACTATGTTTTGTTTCCTACAAAAGTTTTTTCAATTCTGTAGATTGTATTAATACCTAGACTTCTATTGAAGTATCCACGAAAGTTAATAAATATGGTGTTTACCATACAAGGATAATGGATCAGATTTTTTTTTTAGCATCACGTTTTACTACCCATTTGGGTTATATGCTTTTGTTATAATTACGCTAATGGTTTTATGGATGAGAAATGATATGTTTATGGGAAGTATACATTATACAAGCCTTTGCATGGAGAAAGAGTGGAGAACCATTTTGGAAAAACCACCCTCAGTACACCTGACCGAGATTCAAACCCCGATTTACCTACCCGTTATCAGTAGTCTAGTCTAACACGAGAGTAGCGCGTTAGACCACATGGCCACCTAAGAGGGTCAGTCAGATTGTTAAGTGAACAATGAGACTGTGGTTAAATCATCAACTTAGATGATAGATTTTAAAGCTTCCCACTGCTTTGAAACTTTATTGTTCAAGTCTCATAAAATATATTGATTTTGTTTGTAACAGAGTCAACTGAAATTATTTTGATACTTGATATTTTATAGGATTATACCAATTATTTGACTCTATAAGTTATTTTAGTTGAGTATAAAATACATAAAATCTTTAATGCTATTAGGCCAGTTTTCCAGTGACATTTTAATAGCGAGTTTTGAAAATCTTTATGTAATTTAACCTGGATAAATAATATTTTTGAAAACTAGTCTACAATTATCCTTTCTATTTCAAGACAATATATTGTAATATAGCAAGTCTATTAAATAAAGTGCCTCTATTCAAAATAGATTTATTCAGTTTAGTCTTAAATTAAAGTTGATGGTAATTTCTTATCTTTAATAGTTATTATTAGCTATACATATAATAAACGTCTAATGACTGAGACTCACCTTGGCTTGGTCAGAGGGTGCCTGGAACGTGTGAATGGTAACCACTTGCTGAAAACGGTTTAGACTGACAAGAACAAAGGCAGACTCAAGCTACAACTTGCACTCTCCACCACACTCACATCGTGAATAAAGAAGCGATCCAATGAGAGTGGTTGTTTATACACAACATAGCGCATTGAAGTTTCATTTGAAGAGGTTGACCCACGGCTGCAAGAGCTAGCCCAATTTTCGGAGAGGGAAGATTTCTATGTAGATAAAAAAAAAGTATATTAGACTATGACACATTGTTGATAAAATTAGTTAACAATTTGATACCATTACTAAGGACATTAAAAATAATAAAAATATGAAATAAAGTGCCTTAAGTACGTTGAATTATACTACTTTTGAGCAGATTAAAACTATGGATTGATAATCAGCATACATCAATATATTGAGAGAAGTTTTCATTCGGACATTGAAGGGACTATATAAAATTTACACCCAAAAGTTATTCTTTTGGAAAATGGGTTTTTAATTTCTAATTGTGGCCTTTCCTTATATCATTAAATAGGAATTCGTTTTTACAAAATATTTTAAAACTGAGAATTGAACTATTTATAATGACTATCTACAAGCAAATTAAATTGCCCTTTTTAAAATAATTTGAACATCAAATATAGCAAAAAAATGAAAAAATTACATGTTAAATTATATCTGGTTCTGATGTAAGCCTTTTAAGAATATGTTATTGACACAAACAAATATATTAACTTATATTAAAATGAAAACACAACCACGGATAAAAGCTGGCAGGATGGTAGATTGAATCAATAGTTTGATTAGTTTAAATGCTAAAAGTAATTATATTATATTCTAGTCTAAGGAGATTTAATTTCAACAATGTTTATTTTAGACTATATATTAAAATATTTGACTTTCTGTGACAAAAATGTTTATATTTGGTGCTGAATTAAGTACAAACCCCTAAAATATTTTGTGAATTGCATCTTGATAGCCACTTGGACTGTACATATATTTACACTATTGAGAGGGAATGGGGAAGGAACCATTTAAAGGATGAATACACTTGATTGTATGAATGAAGAGCAGAAAGCCATTTAGGAAAAAATCACAGTTCCTTTAAATGACACCTACTTTATAAGCTTAAAATGTGTACATCACAGATGAGTAGTAAGACTTAGTAGAAAAAAAACCAATCAAACAAACTTGTGTATTAATCAATATTATAAGTTTGATAATGGTTTCATGATCAATGGATTTCAAATTTAGGCCTACATAAAGTCAAAGTCAAATACTAACCTTCTTGGAAAGACCTTTCTTCCTCCTAGTTAGTAACAGCATGTCATCGAATAATACCACATACATTTCTTGTGGTTTTCCAGAGTCCCAAATTTGCAGTAGACCTTCATTTATTATCTGACGGCGAGGACTCACTATTATGCGGTCACAGGTTGTCGAGTTAAGGCTGGCTTCAAAAATTCAGGGACATAAATTTTTGGATCTAACTCAAACACTGATGGCCAAACTATGTTTCGTTGAATTTCAAGCAACCGTTCAAAATTTTTAAGCCACTTCATTTTATCATCAAGCTCTCCTAAAAATAAAGAAAAAATAGGATTAATTTTTGTAGTGAGAGTTTAGACTACCAATCACATGGGGGTGTCAAAATCCTTGGAAATTATTTAATGAAACATTTAATCCTTTCTTACCTGACACAATGGGAGGTAATAAGGAGCTAATGCGTTAATATGAACCCATAATTTTTTTTAATGCTATATTTAAATAATTTTACTCAAACTAAAAGCTCAAAGATGAGCTAACCATTGTTTCTTGTTTTTAAGAAACAAAAAATAAATAGCTACAAATATTTAAGCTATTCTAGTCACATCCACAACCTATACTAGATTCAAAGATATACAACTTTTAATTTTTTTAAATTTGTTATGATTGCCACTAACAAAAGTTGGGATGAGGGAAGAGGTATCATAAAGTGAGTTGAATAAAAAAACATGAATAGGTGAATTAAAAATTATTTCAATTAATCATTCTTACATATCCAGTCACTTGCAAATGAAAATGTTAATGTAGCTAGCTTTTGCAATACATTTTAATATAACTTTACACAAGAATCTTATTTTTAAGAGAGTATAATTCATGTGGTTTAACTGAAAAGAGACCTACTTCGGTGGCCGAGATTGTGGTTCGATCCCGGTCGGGTGTACTGAGGGTGATTTTCCCAAAAAGGTTTCCCACTTTCTCTCTCCACACAAATGTAGGCTCACTTCGTCTAAGTTCAACCTTTCTCATCCCTAATCCAGTAGCATAATTAGTACATAAGTGTATAACCCGAGTAAATAGTAATACATAATGCTAAAAAAAAAAGAGGTTTATTAATCTTGGCATAGGCATTGTTGGAATATTTTCATTGCTACTACGCAGAATAACAAGATTTTCATAATGTTATTTACCATTGGCTTACTTTGTAAGGACAAAACTTTCAATGTAATGTAAGAACGAGGCTGAGTTTTAACTGAGTGCTAGTGTACTACTAGTGGAATTTTAGTGGCAATATTTGCTTGATAATAGAATTGCATGATCATTTAGTCAAGAAATGATGTCAGTGCATGAGTAGAGCTGTAGTGGTGAATTAGGGCTAGACCGTTAAAATACATTCAGCCTTGCTTTTTTTGTAATCAGATTACCACTAAGGCTAATATTTATTAAGACTTCCCGAGTTTCGAAAATAATTTAACCTCAAATGGTTCTGGTTTTTTGGTGTCGTGTTGGAAAATATATAGGAAGTCCTTTTCTCCGAGAATGGTTAAATGTGATTAGCAGTGGCGGAGTATGATCTTTATTATTGGTGGGGCCAGGTCAAAGGTTACCGGTAATTATTTTTTCTCACCATGTGTTAACATATAAATTAAATTAAATTAAATTAAATTAAATTAATTTAAGTTTTCCTAATTTTTAAAAATCACTAGAATTACAAAATCACTAAACAAATCTACAAACAGAAATAATAAAAGCATACAGGTTTTGAATTAAACTTAACAAGTGATGACATTACTTTTACAAAAGTTGGGCGCGTCTGTCTCTTAATGCCAGTTCATGAGTACCACAGTACTTAAAGCATTCTATAAATCTGCTTAGTAGATTATATGCCTATTTTTTGACACCTGTTCATTGTATTT
This sequence comes from Timema podura, assembly GCA_033556935.1. Taxonomy (NCBI): domain Eukaryota; kingdom Metazoa; phylum Arthropoda; class Insecta; order Phasmatodea; family Timematidae; genus Timema; species Timema podura. The sequence goes on along the minus strand of JAVRXN010000010.1, from coordinate 95,356,688 downwards.
TTGGACTGAAATTTTGACCACGGAATCTATTCGTGATGCAATATTTACTGTTCTGAATGTTTTAAATTTAAAAGCATTTTCCAAATGAATTCCATATTCCCCATGTTTTTTAATTCAATGTTTAAGATTCTTACAGTCAACCATTGTCCACAAAACTTGATCTCAAAATAATAAACAAAAAAACAAAATAAGCTCTGTTTTTCTTCACTCAGAGTTAACCACATTTGTTTACCAAACAAAGCATTAGATAGTTTTTTTTCTTGCCATCCACCTGCATAAATGTAAAGCCATTAGGGTGATGTACTCCTAACTGTTTAATTTCTAGTTTTTCTTGCACTTTTAATGAATAAAATGAGTTTTTAACACAGTATCTACTTTAATAATTTTATTAATCATTTTCATTCATCATTTTACTTCTGGGGTCTTATCACATACTAAAACACAGACACATAAACGCAAAAAAAAAACCAAAAAAACTAGAGATCACTTTTATTGTATAACGGGCCAATTCAGACTGGCTCTATTCACTAGTGTAAAGCTGGCACCGGAATGGCAGGGGGATTGACCTTGAGATACAGCTCACACTGGCTGTGGCTTCTCTGAGAGGGCCTGACAGAGCTGGCCCTGCCCAGATTCTATATCCAGTCATGAGAACGCTGGTACAGTCCTCGTGTGATGTTTGGAGTGCGGAATGAATAATTTTGACATAAATATTGTATAACGAAGCCAATAATTCACTGCGTGTAGAGAATGGGGTTCCACTTTTTTCATGTTTTATCCAAAATATTTTGTAGAATAAAGAGAAAGGAAAAAATATTTTATGTTGAAAAAGGTTGGCGAGGCCTGGCCACTGTGGCGCCTAATGATGGGCCCCTGGTGTTTAGTGATTTAATTGAGAACCCCTTTTATAGAATACAAGTAATTTAGCCTACATAATGATTATAATGATAATGGTTTTTTCAACTCAGATACATAAATGAGATGGTGTGGGTGGTAATAAATTTTAGATGTTGAGTCCAGTACCCCAGTTTATGGCCATAACCCTCAGATTTTAAGTTATAGTTGTATGCTGCATGATATTTTCCAAAATACCATGATAATTTTTGCTAAAATAAGCTGAAAACGTGTGTCGCCGCTTATCCGATTAGATAGAAGAAGTGACAAGTACAGTAACAAAGATATACAAAGATGGGTATAGTGTGAGTTGTAAGATTGTGAATATGATAATTCCCAAAGGATAGGATATACAAGACATAAGAGAGATGTACAAGTTTAACAAATCAGTTTATTATAGTCAAAACAAGATGGAAATATTACAAGTTGTAAGACAAAACATCCCATTGTTCACTGTTAGGAATTCATTTGAGTAACTAGAGACATTGTTGTCCCATACAGGAGCATTTGGTGTGAAGCAGCTTAACTTGACTTGCAACCAAGGCAATTATGGTTGGGTCTTAGTTAGAAAAAGGAGTAACTCGTTAAATAAGAACAAGCACACATTCTAGAACAAAAGTGTGTCTTCCTGAATGCAACAATAATTTAAGTTGGACCGAACTATAGAGTTGAGGTTATGCAGCAATATACAACCCTAATCGAGCCTTATGGCTACAAGACTAACTTAACCCGCCATCAGTCGCATGTCATCTGAGAGATGACTAAGCGACGTATTTTCCCACCATTTAGGGTGCTTGGGGTGAGGTGCGTTCCATCTCCTAGTATCTTCTTAGCACCCTTCCCTCCGCTGGGCAGTTGAGTCAGAGCCATGATGCATTGAATAAAAAGGTCATAATAGTAGTAATAATCTCTTGGATGACTTGCGCCCAATCGTGTGTCTATTGATCGTCATCTTGTGGATGAGTCGCGCCTAAACACTCTAAATATATCATTTGTTATTTTTTTAGTACCTAGGATTTTTTTTTAAAATTCGTAATGTAGCAAGATTTTATTGAAATAAAAAATTGATTTAAAACAAAAGAAACTAAAAAATAAAAGTAATTACAAGTACTATTTGTGCTGTTTTTCATGTGGTCATCTGGCAAATGACTCGCGCCTCATGGCGTAGGCACATTTTCTTGTATAGTCATCTCTCAGATGACACGCGCCTCATGGCATTAGTACAATTTTCACCATTTACCAAAAACCTCCCCAAGAAAATAAAAAATGATTACGATGGTATTAGGCATCAGTTTCATTAACTAACTCTAATTACAACACATACAAAGTTTGTCAAAACTAATAAATTGCATTTTTTAGTAACATTTTATCTCAGGAAACAAATATTGCAAGGTAATCTGTCAGATGGCATGCAACCAATGGTGTAAAAAAAAAAAGGCGTGCCTGATGGCGGGTTAATAAGCATGGATTAGAACAAAAGTTAAACAATACCTAAATCTATAATGTCCTAGTTTAAGGAGTTACAAAGTGTGTAGTTAAACGGGCTAGCTAGCATGATTTAACTCCCTAATGAGTTACAAGATACAAAGGTTAAGTTCCCAGAACTGGAACTATAAGTTTAAAAATAGTTAAAGGCAAGCTACCAGGAATATAGGCTGTAGAGATACTATGGCCGGTCTATTCCTCATTAGAACTGTCAGGTAATCCAATACTATATTTAAATTTCAACATCAGTCTGGAGACAGACTATAACAATAGCAAACACTCCACTACATTGGACTAGAAGCATACCCACGAGGTGAGCACCGTACAAAAGTACAACAATTGGTAAACTAGAGACTGGTATCATTCAAAGACCCAATTAGGTCATGGACCAAAGCTATCTCGATCTAAAAGGTAAAACAACCTGGAATGTGGCGACATAGTATAGGGCGGCGGGTAGTTGCCCAAGGATTTAAGACTATGTCATATGGACATAGCAAAACCGTTCACAATTCCTAACATTTAAGAGCATGTCATTTTTACATAGCAAAACATTTTACAAAGACCCTATCTAAAATACTAAAGATTTAATTAAATTGTATTAAATATTACATTATTTGCGGCAAGAAGGCGAGACCGACACGTCAAACATTGTGACCACCACTTGTACACCAACTAGTTCTTGAAGTCTCCTTGGATGCTCTTTTGATTAGTCGTTGGAAATGAATACAATTATGATGTGAGAGGCGATGGTTTATATATAAGTGGAACTGACGTGTCAGGAGAGGAAAATAAATGGGGTTGGAGGTGACCTTCCAGAACAACCTCAGAGAAAATACCAGCATTTGAGTCGGTCACCATCTACGACGTTGCGGAGAGGGCCGGCGTTTCAGTCGAGTCATGCAAGTGAGCCAGGTGTGGATAGTGTGTCCTCTGATTAGAGTTGGCCGTCAACTTGGGAAGAATTCCCTTGAGTTGGACCGTTTTAAACAACACGATTTCACTGTGAGTTAATAATCTGCCACATATTATTTGAATTTATTAGTTCTTGTATGTATAGAGAAGATCATTAATTAGGTATTTTTGAGTGTATGTGCTAATAGGTATTTAGCATGTTACAAACGCAACAACACCCGTAGTTTGATGGTGAACTGTACTATAAATTTTATGCTGCCACGAGAAAGAAACCTTTCACATTATGCTTTCTTGTATTAGCTATCAAACCATCTTGTTGCTGTAACCAGAAATAACTCATTTAGAACAATGCCAAAGCGTTGAACAAGGCTGTCAGTAAATCCTCGCAAGGCCTATAATATTTGAACGGCCAAGAAACTATAATATGATGATTACAGGCTTTCATTCAGGTGCGAAGGTGGATATTTCGAGCCACTTTTGTAAAGGTAAGCAGCCACTCACGGAAAGAAAAAATAGATACGACTATGAAACAAGGTCAAATAGGACACAGGTTAATATCCCCCTTTTCACTGTTTAATGTTTGTGTGACCCGAATCTACCCCTGAAGAAGGTCCTACATGTTAATCTATACCCTGAATATTATTATAAAAATGTTCTCCTTGTCCATTGCTCATTGCATCCAAAATAGAAATAAAAAATGTGAGTAAAAAGGGAAGATGTTTGAATAATCAGCTTGTTCCAGACCATACATATAAAACAAGATAAAACCAGTTTTTCCTTAAAAACGATTCATTTTGTATTGTTTGTTTTATTTAAAATTCTCATGAGCAATGTGCTAGTTACATTAATGAAACAAAAACATTTAGTAAATCAGCATCAATTAAATTGTCTACTTAAGAATAGATAGGTAAAATAATAAGATGACAATGGGAAGGATTATTTTTCAGTCAAAGGAGTAGACTTGGGAATATAGTAAAGCAGAAAATAAGAAAACAGAGTAATAATAATTACCATAATGGAAAATACTAAAAATAATATACACCAGCCAAACAACACAGAATGTTTAAACATAGTGGAAAAGAGGAGACAAAACAAATAGCAAAGAACTAAAGCTATAATACTTATAATACAGCGGACAGGGCGCAAAAAATAGGGTTTGATCCCTTTAAGTGCGGAGGTTAAGAAACTTTGGGAATTTGTAGATTTCAATGACCTGAATGAAATGTGAAAAAATGCCAAATCTGATCGCAGCCCCCAGCCCCAATATCTTGGCAAAATGGCATCCAAAATAGGATTTTTCAAAATATCTCACTTCGAGTACATCATACGGCAAAAAAAGGTTTGTTTCAAATTAAAAAAGCATTAAATTTGCTACAAATCATGGCGAAATACATTTTTTTCTAAACTAAATAGTTTCAGCGCCGCAGCCAAGCAAAGTTGAACATTATTGAAATATATTAGATGGAAAGCCTAAACGCCGCTGTAGAAGAAATCTTTATTTGCCGGATAGCATAAAACACAACTTGTTTGTAGTTTCCGCTAACTGGTTATTCCCTCCTCAATTACCCTATCTGCTCTCATATGCTGCAAATTTCTAAATAGCCATCCTCATGACACCTGGGACTGGGAACATGGGTTGGTTTGCTTTCTCTTGTACCAATGTTCTTTGAATCGCCTTTCGCTCCCTCGGGGAGCTTGTATTCTCTCTCTCGGGTACAATAGTATTGATAAATATATAAGAGGTATTTTTTTGAAACTGTGAGAAATGATGGTGCATTGATCCTTATGTATTAATTAGCTTTTTGTATTATGAATGATAATGTTAATCATACAATTGTTAGAGGGTAACGCCTCTCTTGACAGCATTCAAAGGTAGGCTTAGTAAGAATCTACTTTTAGAATCGTGATTTCATTTTGATTTCTGTTTTAGTAGTTATGCTGGAAATTAATGATTAATTATTAATTTTAATCGAATGTTTTATTTGTTTAGATATGATCACACATAGGTAGTTTACCTGTTTGCGTCTCAAACTAAAATGGCCCAGGAGCAGAAATGCTTTATTTGCATTACAAATATTTCTGACAGTTATACAGTTGAGGTGAAGGAGAAAGGCATAGACACTTTTAGACAATTGAGTTTGAAAAGGAATTATGGGAATATAGACTTTCTTCGTAAAAATACTTCTGTGAGAGTGTATGACTCGTGTCGTAAGTGGTACTGCATGAGAAATTTAGGGGTACTTTGTTAAAAAAGAAAAGTGAAACAAACTACCTGCCACCATCATTAAGATGATTTTAAACATAAATGTTTATTGTGTTTTAAGGAAATTATGGAGGAATTTTCAAAGAAACAAAACTCGGAATGATGAAAAGAGCCGCGAAATCATCAAACATGTAGAATTGACACCAGATTTAGTCGCAAATGAAGCCAGGAATCACAAGTCATGCATGAAAAAAACTTTCTCGTCGTCCAGAAACTGACCGCAAAAGTCATCGTTCACCAGTCACTGTATTCTTCCCATAGTTTGTAGCACAGGGAAATTTTCTCAGATAATATACTATTTCTTCATTCTTTCAGCGGTTGTGACACAACCTCTGCTCTTTTCAATCAAGGCAAACTTAAGTTCATGACTATACTACAAAAGTACCAGGATGTGCAAGAGAGCATTCAGCTTTTTAAAGATAGTATGCTGAACCAGGTGCTTTTGCTGATGCTGGAGAACATTTTCTTCTGCAAAATATTAAGACAATATCTCTCTTTATGCTTGTATCATTACAAATGTTTGCTAAGATCACTTAAAAAAAGCTAATTCAACGTCTCTACCACCTACAATTGCAGTAGTATGAAAGCATTCATTCAGGAGATATTATCAAGTTCAATGATGGCAGGGCATTCCAAAAAATGTAGAAGAATGCAACTCTGGCCTCCTACCAGTAACAACGCTTAAATATCCTGCTCCTGAAAAGTAGCTTAAATTTATCTCCTGGAAGTGCAAGAAAGGGGGCACATCAGCGTGTGTTTGTAGAAAGGAAGGTTTAACATGTTTTGTGATTTGTAATTTCTGTAACGAACAAACCTGCAAAAATGTACCTGAAACAGAAGACAAGCTTGATGACGATGAGGGAGTCGCTCACCATTGAAACATTTATTGCAAGCATGGAGAACGACCAATGCCACAATCAATGGATAACAAAACCGAAGAGTTTCAGAGAAAGTATTGCTGAAGACTATAGTGAACCTGAACCTTCACATAGACAAATTAAAACGCATTAAACAGTCTAATGGTGGATTAGGCCGTAGGAATATGCACGTAAAAAAAAAAAAAAAGAAGTTTATTTTACTTCATGGTGGTGTCAAAACGATTATTCTAGATACATCTATCCAAAGCAGAAAACTAAAATCTACTAATTGGAGGTTTTTTAAATATAAATCCAAATGTCTCTAAACACAAAAATACTCGTCTATAAAACTTGCAATAAAATGAGTAATTGTGAAAAATGAGAAATTTTTAAATAATCTAGATTTTGTCTGGCTGCTGCGCCGAAACTATTCTTTTCAGGAAAAAATGTCTATGAGATATTTTGTAGCAAATTTAATGCCTTTTTAATTTTATAGCAACCATTTTTGCCGCATGATGCAACCGAAGCGAAATATTTTGAAAAAATATATTTTGGCATCATTTTTCCAAGAAGGCGGCGGCGATCGAATTTTGAATTTTTTCGCATTTCATTCAGGGCATCGAAATGTACATATTTCCAAAGTTTCAAAACTTCCGCACTTAATGGGATCGGAATCTAACCTTCCTCTGGACTATTAAAGATGTGCATAGGCATGTAATGACAAAATTTTTTCGAGAGACTTCAGCACTTTCGTTTTGGTCCAAATCGGAATGGCTCGGTTAAAGAGGGAAGGAGATAGAAGTAGACACTCTCTCATACTCGACTTGAATTGACTACATCGCTATCTTCAAGCTGTGAGTGACTTTGTATGGAAAATAATGGGTGGGTGGGGGAGATTAGTTGAAAGAAAGGTAAACAGGAGATGTTTGTAGAAAGGTTTAGAGGTCAATTTATTAGGAAGAGAAACGATTCTCATGGTAATGCCAAAACGGGGCAAACCAGAGAAATATAACACTCTTGATTCTACTGGACTGTTATAAACACGATTTTATATTGATTTAGTGAGACATGTGGAATAAAAAGGCCAAATTTTATTTTATTTTTGGTTTAGATGACTTTTCTTTAATGTGGATACTCTGCATGTTGCAATGAGACGTGTAACGAGTTTGCTGGTTTTGGATAATCTCTTATTAAACCTAAGAACAATTTGAATCAATAATAATGTGTAAAGGCCAATGATAGCTATTATAAGTATTAATGTAATTTTATTTTAACCAAAATTAAGTATGCTTTACTCGCCTCGGTGATCGCATGGGCTAACCATTTAGGAAAAACCACCCTCAATAAAACCGACCGGGACTCGATCTCCCCGTCATCAGTATGCCAGTTCAACTCTAGAGTGAAACCTTAGAGTTTAGATCATTCAGCCATTGAGTGAGTCACATTTTTGTTAGTTTTATCTCAGACACCCTAAATTTCTTCTTAGCGTTATGTAAATAATAGCCCTTCTGCTATATATACTAATAAAAAAATTAATTGTTTGTAAAGTAACAAATATTATTCATAAAATTCAGCAGAGATGTAAATTAAAGGTTGTAAAATAAGAAATGAGAAAGGTATGGCCATTATGAATAGTAGTAAATGAATAAATTAAAATATTAGATTTTAGTTATATTTTAATCAATAATAAAAAGGAATAATCCCCATTCAACATTAACATTTAATACTGTCATATCATCTTCTGACAAACTGTAGGTCTACTTTAAGTAAAAAAACTCACTCAAAAGCAGCTATAAGTAGTACTGTTATGCAATCTCCTAAAAGAATATTCAAATAGCTATATCTCATACAAGCTGCTACAAGTAAAACTGGTATACCATCCCCTTATAAACGTTCCTTTAGACATATTTCTTACAAGTAGCTTCAAGTAGCAGTCTTATACGTTTTTACCACCACGTCTTACTACACATTCGGGTTATATGCCCATGCACTAATTACATTGACGTGTTAGGGATGAGGAAGGTTAAATTTAAAGGAAGTGCACTTCCATTTGCATGGAGAGAAAGAGAGTGGAAAACACTATATAGAAAAATAACCCCTGTTGCACCCAACCAGGATTTAGCCTCGATCTCCCCAGTATTGAACTTTAGTCTACTGCGAGAATGACGCCTTAGGCCAGTGGTTCTCAAATTGTATGTTGCAGGCTGATATTTGGTGGGTCATGAAAAGGTTTTGAAATGTAATTTTTACTTTCTCACAACCTTTCGGCTAGAGAAAGTATTATGATCATAAAAAAATCGAATTCTAGATTGTAATAGATATCCAAGTTTCATGACCCACTTAACCTGAAAAAGTGATTTTCATGATGTTATCGCTAGGTCCGTCTGTATTTTGGCCTAGAGCCGAAATCATTTTACCGATCAAGCTAAAAATTGGTATTTACAGGTTTTCAAGGGGTTCCTCTGAGAAGTAATTGAATTATATATCCAACCCGAAAATTAAGGGTAGTTTGTTTACTAAGGGCAAAAATTTATATAAAATAGAATTTCTCGAAACCAGCTCTAACCATTTTGATTAAAATCTTTACATAAATAAAATAAATGGTAGGGAACTATGCAAGGACTTCCTCAATCCAGCGTTTGAAAATAGATATATTTAATCAAAACTCGTAATATATGTGACATGAAATAATATACACTAGCAAACTTGAGCAAAAATTGCGCTATACTTACGTAAAACATTTTTTTACTCCCGGTTTTAAATTTTATAATTTTAATTTTAAAGAATTAAAGTCCTCATTTGTGTATTTTGATCAATAAAAAAAGATCGATATTGGGTCTACAAGGATCAACATTTCGTATTAAAATTTAAACTTCTGGTCAAAATTTTCAAAATTTTATTAAGGGTTGCACATCTTATGGTTATCACATTGCTATTAAATTCCTCATTTATAAATTTAGACCAATAAAAAAGGAAGATATTGACTATTGAGTCTAAGATGATAGAGATAGATCATTGCTGTACAAACATTTCCCCTAAGTGGTTAAAGGGAAAAGAACATCAACTTTTTGAGAGACTTATTTACTTACTCTATGGCATTAGAGAATTAGTGCGTTAAAACTTAAATAGTATCTCTGTACAACTAAAACTCACAAAATTGTATTACTATATTTGCCAATCTCTCAGAAACTATTGTTTTTATAAAAATTATTTTAAAAATAAAAGTCTTTTATTTTTAATAGTATTACAGTTTCGCAATGATAACTTATTTAATATCTCAAATAATTGCAGAGATAAGGAATTTTCAGCTTCTGTAAAGTACCCTAAAAGTAATTTTCATAGGCAAGTGAAAATAGCCAATTTATTTATAATCTTAATCAACGCCTAGATAAGAATTTTAATCAAAACCTTTAGCGGCGATTTTGAGAAAATCGATTTCTCATTTCACCCTTTATTGAACTATTCAATTTTAGGGTTAAAAAGACACACAGACAGACAGCATTGCAAAAACAACTTTTTAGGGTTCAGGGGTTCATGAAACATCGATATCCAACAACATCTCAGGTTGGATTTTTTTACGGTCGCAATACTTTACCTTTAGTGTTCAAAAAGTTAAAAAAATATATATATTTGCATATAAGTTTAAAAAAAAATTTAAATATATTTTTTAGATAAAAGATTCTTATTATAAATAGACCTACATATTTGATATGAGAACTAATTTAATATCTCAAAGTGTTACAGAGATATGATAAAAAAATTAGAAGTTATGCATAAGACCGGAACCCTTAAAGTCATTTTGACGAAAAATTGAGGGTAACCATTTTGTTTGTAATATTGAGCAATGCTTAAAAATTAAATTTATTCAAAATCGTTGGGGCCAATTTTGATAAAATTGATTTTTTCTCTGGTCACCCTTAAGGAAATACCAAGTTTTAGCCCGATCGGTAATATAGTTTACGTTCTACTCTGAGGGAATGACAGACGGAAATGCAAAAACCACTTTATCAAATTCGGGGGGGAGGGGGGTTCATTAAACATCAAAATTCATCAACATCTCGAGTTTGATTAATTTGACGATCACAATACTTTCTCTACCTGTAAGGTAGCAAGTAAGAATGGTGATTCACATTTTCTAGTATAAATTACTTGGAGGTCATATTTCTGTAACTCTTTGAGATACAGAATACCTTATCAGTGGTAAAAATGTAAAACTACTAAAAATAAAAATCTTTCATCTAAAATATATTTTTTATAAAACCAATGGTGTTGATCTATAATCAAATATATTATTTTTTAAATTGCGGCCTTTGAAATGGATAATTGATTATTATGCTCTTTGGTGGACATATGTGTTCCTCTTTTCTCAATGTTTCTGTAACTGATTATAGTATTTAATTTATGCTCTTTGGTAGAATGTGAAGCTCTTTTTCCGTTCTTTTTCAACTATGTTTATGCAATCATGTATATTAATTTGTTTAACATATCTAAGAGTTTTAAGTAATATCTCCATTTTGAAGTAAAGGAGCGACAAAGTCTGTATGGTGCACAGTAACATTCTTTTAAAAATATGAAATAATGTAAAAATTGGAAAGTGCAAAGAAAAAAGTAGGAAAAGAAAAATAAGGTGCATAACTAAATGGATAGGGAAATTACATTTCATGTTTGTACCGATGGTGTGGATGTTAAAGCCGTTTTCAACATGAATTGGAAACAAGCGTAACCTTCACACACGCCTCATTTTGAGATATAGATATAATTTTTGTAAAATTATCTTCAATAATAAATTTCAAAAATAAAATAAGATCAAAAACTAACCTTTCTCATGTTCAGTCCCTCATGTCAGGTGGGTGGTGAAAGTGTGCAGTTCTAAAAAGTTTGAGAACCACTGCCTTAGACTATACAGCCACACCATGTAGCTACACCATGTAGCACTGTCATACCATCTACTTACAAAATGTTCCTATAGCTATATCACCTACAAGCTACACCATGTAGAATTGTCATACAACCTCCTTACAAAATGTTCCTTTAGCTATAGGTATCACTTACAAGTAGCTACATGTAGCACTGCTATTTCACCCTGATACAAAATGTTCCTTTAACTATTTCACTCACAAGCAGCTACATGTAGCATTGTTATCTCACCCGTTACAAAATTTTCCTTTAGAAATATTGCTCACAAGTAGTTTCAAAATCAAACAATCTAAAATATTTGAACATAATATAACTGTCCATTTGCACTGCAATACGTCTTTTAGCTATTATTGAAAAGTTGGGTGAAGGGAACATTCCTGTTTTTTCTATGATACTATCTTTTCCCAGTCCTCTTCCCATATCTGCCACTGTCACTCAAAACAAGATAAGCGGCCACTACCTCTATTTGGTTCTCAACGGTATGGACAGGTCTAGTTAAATTTGTTTAAGTAACATTACGGTTATTCATGTCTATTTTTTTAAATATGATTTTAATAATTGAATTAGAGATGTTAAATGGACTGATATGTATGTTGTCATTACTTGAAATAAGTTTCATTTCAACATACATAGTAGTGTTCTAGTATTAGCTTTGGTTGTAAAAGATTGAGAAAATCTGCTGCCGGTTGAATTTCCTTTTTATAAATGATAATTAATATATATTTAATTTCAACAACCCAATAAAAGACTAAATTATTTTTTTTGGGGGTGGGGGTAAGGTTGAATATGTGAAAGTTTTGCAAGGGTTTACTGGGCATTTAATATTTGGACATGAACTTAGTTACATAAGTTAAATTAAACAGTATTATTTTTAATCGTTAAATTGCAATTATAAATGGGAGATAAAAACATCCCTATAATAACACCTGTTTGAACTTAATTTTTTGGGGGGATTAATGCATTTTTTTTGGATCTCAAAATCCCGTAAATTATGGGAGACTTAGTTGGAATATTATAGGATATCTGTATTTTTGGTATTGCCTTGGTTAACCTATCTTATAATAAAAATTGTAAATACTTGTATTTATAGAGCAAACCCTTACAAATACACACAAAATAAATACAATTTTGGGTATTTATATAATATTATTTCCTATTTTATTTGCTTACTTATTGAGTTTTCTTCAACTTCCAGTATTTGAGTGATAAGCTCTCTCTCAGAGGGCTCTTCTGTTCTAGACTCAACTTCTTTTAAAATGAGAGGAACCTTCATGATATGCTGCACTGGCGCCACCAATAGATCAGTCAATTGAAGTTTCTTGCAGCGGGGATCGCGATTGCACCACTGCACACAACACCATACAAATTTAGAGTCACTTTGTTATCTAGATTTGTTGGTTGTATTGGAGGAGATTAGCAGCTACATTGTGTTTAAGTTATGATTTTTTTTATTTGATTTTAAATTTTTATTATGTGAATTAATGAAAAAGAAAATTAAAACTATAAGAATAGAAAAACCTATTTATAAAAGATTTAAAATTCAAACAGTGAAAAACAGTGAAACAAGCAACATTGATTAAATCTTTTTACATAAAAGTTCAATTTTTTTTTATAAAGTTTCAATATTAAAATAGCCAAAGTCAATTGTTTATTTAATGCATTAAATAAAATAAATAAATTTTATTTTATTTCAAAATATAATACAAGTTTATAAGTAAACAATCATGGTTTCACCTTCTAAAGCATTTTCAGGGATCTGAACTAATGTAGCTTAATTTAATGTATGTTCTTATGTTATTTAAAAAATTCCCAATCACTATCCAAAAACAAGAATAAACTAAAATTGACAATTTCATCAGTTTGTCTGAGATACTCAATCAATTGATTGCTGGTATTTTGAAATCATCAAGTTTGATTTATTTCTGTTCAAAATGTAGACTTACAGACAAATTTTGGCATGAACTGATGGTTTATGTATATGACAACAATATATTTAATTTTTAATTTCAAGCTTTTCTCATTAAATATGAGCTATGAGTTGATTAATTAGAATTTAGATAATAGATAAATGGAAAATATAAAGACCACAGTTATATAAATTGATTATTTTGTCTTATGAGTCAACAAAACTAAAAAGGTATTAATATTATTATTTGCTGCAACTTTTTAACTTTATTTATTTTTGAATCAATACTTTTTATTGCAAAGAAACACAAATGTCTAGGTATCCTAACACTATGGATATATTCTTTGATTAGGTGAATATATTAAAATCAAGACATACATAAGCTGTACCTTTCTGTTATCTTGAACAGTAGTAAGCTACCTTGCATGCATGGTAAGAGGGATGATTAAATTTGGGGACGGTTTTCAAAATCTTAAGATTATGACATGATGTTAAGAATTTTAATAGTAATTCTTAACATCATGTCATAAACTTATTTTATACAGTAGGGGTGGAACTTTATTTGTGTGTATGAGGGGGGAGAGGAGGTGGGGGGGGGGGACAAGCAACTTTCTATCCTTCTTTCCCCGGTCAATGTTAGAAAATTGGATGCTCCTAGAAGCTATTTGTGGGAGTTATTGTTTGGTGAGTTTTTAAAAACTATACCCTTTTAAAGCTCTTTAAAATAGTGCTCCCCCCTATGTTTTTTAAATTTGGATATTCCTTAAGGCTATTTGGAGAAGTCCTCCTTTGGCAAATTTTTTAAAATTGAATGCCTCTCAAAGCTATTTTGAGAAATGCTCACCAGAATTCACTAGAATTTATATGAAGCCATCATAGCCCAGATTTTTAAAAAAATATGGATGCCCCTAGAAGCTAATTAGTGTGTTCCTTACCCGATTTTTTTAAAAATTAGATGCCTCTAGAAGTTATTTAAATCACAGCCAAAATGGTTCTCTTCTCACCCACTCTTCTTGGGACTTCTTCATTTGTCACCCTGTCTGTCCACCTGATTTTCAAAAGTCTTCTCCACCACCATATTTCAATTCTCTCCATGTATTTATTTTCTATCGTCCTAAGAGTTCAAGTTTCTGCTCCATATAGTGCGATGCTTCAAATGTACCATTTCATCAGTTTCTTCCTCAGTTCCAAACTAAACTTGCTGGTTAGCAGTAGCCTCTTGTTGTTGAAAGCTTCCTTGGCCATGGTGATCCTGACCTAATTTCAGTGGTGCAGTAGGCATCCTTTGTCCGCAGACTTCCCAGGTACTTGAACTACTCAATGTTTTCCAACACCTGGTTTCCAATTTAGATTTTTAGCGGCTCTTCATTTTTTGAAATCACCATCACTTTTGACTTTACAATGTTGATCTCCATGCCATATCTTCTCCTTATCTCCACTAGCCGATCCATCATTTCCTGGAACTCTTTTTTTTAATTTTTGCCAGTAATGCTATATCATCTGCGTATTTTGTGTTGATGATGTGTCCTCCTATCCTGAAATTGCCATATCCTTCTAGGTCTTCTCTGACTAGCCATTCTCCTTACAATTTGAACTGACTGGGTTACAAACAGCATCCCTGTCTCACCCCTCTTCCTATCTCTACGCTGTTGGTCTCTCCGTCATTCAGCCTCACCTTCACTCGCTGTCCCAAGTACAGGTTTGCAATAAGCCTTCTGTCTCTCCAGGTGATGCCGATCTTCTTGAGTATTTCCATCAGTTTCTTCCATTTCATACTATCAAACACCTTTTGCCAGTCAATGAAACAAATGTAGACTTCTTCCTTGACTTCCAGCACTCTCTCTAAAATAATTCTCAGCATCCAAGGACATCTCTGGTTTTATTTTCTTTTCTGAATCCAAAGTGGTCTTCTTACCTCAAACTTTCTATTTTCTGTTATAGTATTCTGTTGAGTATTCTTGTCACGATCTTCCCCACATGAGATATGAGGATAATGGTCATGTGGTCACAGCATTTTTTGGCTTGTTTCTTATTCTTCTTTAGAACCACCATTGTTAAGTCTAGAAAGTCCTTAGGCTATTCTCCTGTTTCGTAGATCCTATTTATAAGTTGTCAGAGCCATTAATATGTTGTTTCCCAGTTCCTTCAGAAGGTCAGCTGGTATCTAATTATCTCCAGCAGCTTTCTTTCTTCGAATGTTATTTATGACTTTTTCCACTTCACTCTTTAAAATGCTGGGTTCTTTTGTTTTCGTTTTTACCTCTTCTTTTGCTTCAATCTCTAGGTTCCCTGGTCGAATTTCCTTGTTGTACAATTTTCATATATATATATATATATATATATATTATTTTTTTCCCAAACTATTTTTATAATTCGCACACCTTTGTTTTCATTCTCTTCCAGTTTTTTCTTTCTGGTACATGGTGTCATACCTTCCTTTTCTGTGCAGTTCGGTAATCTCATTGCAAGTCTTCTTTATATAGTCTTTCGTCACTTTGTTTCTTCCCTTAAATCGTTGTTTAGACTCATATATTCTTCTTTGTTGACTTTTTCCATTTCCTTCTTGCTTCCATTTTCTGAAGCATTTCTGTTGTTACCCAGGTCTTTCATGCAGTCCTCTTCACTTTTCTAAAATTGTTGTTTAGCACCTTCAAAAAAAATTCTGAGCACTATTCCACTTCTCTTCCACACTTTTACTCTCTTCTGTCATCTCATTAAACTGTGGAACATAATTAGTCTTTAATCTTGACTCAACGATTCAACTATCATGTTCCCTCTTAAGTACTTCATTTATATCTATGCATGATATACATAAGTTTATGCACTAAACAAGTCCCTTAGTTTTTACCATGGCTTTAAATTCCCTTAATCTTCTCTCTGACTATGACTAGCTGAATGCAAAGATAATGAATTTAAAATAAAGGCATACAAATAGATGCACACTATTTTTGAATTTTATGACAAATTTAAAGTTTTGATACAGGGATTTCCCCCTAGCATTAGGTATGTAAAATCTGAGCTTATAGTGCAGCATAATGCATAAAAAAGAGTAAACTAACAATTTTAGCATCTTATAATAATATATAAACACAGGCAACAAACTATTCTAATCAAGTTTTTAAGTTCAAATAGTTTGTGCCTATTACTGAAATATGACACTTAGCTGGTACTCGTGGCCACATCAATTGTCACATGGTTAAGCCATCATGCTCCAGAGACTGGACTTCTAGTGACGAGATTAGGTTTGAATCATGGTCTGGTGTACTGAGGGTGGTTTTCCTAGCTTGTTCCCACTCTCCCCCACTCAAATTTGGACACTTACTTACTCTATGGCATTAGGAACTCAAAAGTTCATTGCCGCACTTACAAAAGTATGCCACCTACCCCTATCTTGAGCTAGTTCTATTCAGTCCACCTCATTACACCCTATCTCTTTCTAGTCCATTATAATTTATTCTCCTATTTGTGTCTAGATCTTCCCAATGGTCTTTTCCTACTAGGTGTTCCAGTCAGTACCCTGGAAAAGGCTCTAGAATCGCTAATTTGCACTGCATGTCCTGCCCACCATAATATACGAGACTTTGAATATCCTAACAATGTCTTGTGATGAGTAAAGGTTATCTAAATCTTCATTATGTAACCTCCTCTACTCTCTAGCCTTATCCCTTTTTGGGCCAGATATCTTACTGAGCACCTTGTTTTCGAACACGCCTAATTTTTTTTGTCATGTAAGGTAAGAGACCATGTTTCACACTTATATATAACTGGTAAAATTGATTTGTATATTCTGAATTTTACATTCCTGGAATTTTTATACAATTCATCTAAAGTGTTATCTGCCCTAGGCCTTCCCCATTAATACAAATAAGCTGCTAGCCCAAAGTTGTAGTAAGAAACCGTACGAAATAATAATAATACTTGTACTTATAATGGCACTATATATTGTTGGATATCTTTGATGCAGTGAAGTGTTAAATCAACCTTATAAGCTGTTATGTTCTGTTCTTGTGAAGACTGCCATTAAGATACTATAGCAACTTCCTCGCCCATGGGTGAGTTATGCAGATTTAGTGGACTATAGCAGAACTAGCCCCAAATACCCACAGTGCTTGAAATGCCTAAAGGGGTTCAATTATGAAATATATTGGATCATTTTATGTTTTATTTTAAAAATAAATTTAAAAGTTAATATTTGTCAAGTTAATTAATAACATAACAAGTGGTACTACCACTAATCTAACTCTCTATGCTTGGTGTGTTTCTGACTTAAATGCCTTGATTAAATATTTGGAATTTAACATACTAGATACTCAATATATAGATTAGTGTTAACTTCCAGGACTTATAGACATGCTTGCCATCCTATAACTACACAAAGTTCACAAATAATTATTTGTGCAAAATATGGGACATAGGTTTTAGCAAAGTACTGTCTTTATATAAGCATGGAGGGAATGCAACGAAAGGACTGGTTTGAAAGATTTTGTCAGTCCAGTTTGAAGATATTTCCGTATCACTTCTTTGAATCATACCAACCAAATACTATGTGCGAGGAAAAAGGGGAAGGGTAGTCGAATTTAACTACAATGAATTTCATCATTGAGGGAACTGTATGGTTACTATATGGAAACCATGTTGTTATTCTCTTGTTTTTTGTGGGACCATTCCCTTAATCGTGTAGCCTTCCATTAAGTGTTAGTAGATTACTATTGCAAATCATTGAGCATTATCGTAAGCTTGAATGTAAAACAGAACTTAGAAGCTGAAACCATATGATTGAGTATTTTTTTTAAATATCATTAATATTTAAATTTAATTTATAAATAATATATGACTTTGATAACATCGACTTCTGTGTGGTCAACTTTATAGAACAATCAACTTTTTTCAAAATATTAAAAGTATTTTTTGTAAAAGTAAAATACAGCAATTATAACTTCAAGTTAAGAATATTTGATCTTTAAGAGTTGCTAAAATTTTAGCTTACATTTAATACTTAATAAATAAAGCAGCACATTCACCAAATTTATATTTTTTTCGGGTATGATTTCTATTAATATCTACTCTTTTACAGGTCTCCTTACATTTATTGAAATAACCATTTGAATATAATACTATATAAGTTCAAACTATTGATCATAGAACAGTTGGCATTCCATTAATACATTCGGAATGTAGTGATTTTGAGCCATTTCAATTTTGCCTGTTGAAAGCATATTTGAGTTTTTATCAGTATCTATACAATTAGAAATATTTTGGAACAATCCGCAATGGCAAACCATAGCTTAAGCTAGGTACCTATGTTGGATTCAACCACATCACATTACAAAAGAGGTTAACCTACTAGGTCAGAAAATGAAAATTTTGCCAAACTTGTTCTTGTGCAATCTTGTTTCTCATTCAAACATTTTGTGTAAAAATTATAATATTATGAAATATTTACTCAAGTTATAAAATAGTACAAATGAAGGACTTAACTAGGTCATAGTGTAATCAGTCGAGTTAAGAGTGCTTAACATCTTTTAAGAGTAAACAGCATTTACATATTTCTATAATATAATAAACCATACCCCTATTTTTGTCAATATAAATACCATAAGATTTGAAAATAGCATTCTGTTTAGTTAGAAGCAAACAATAACTATTCTGTAAGTTAATTTTTATATTAAAATTACCTTTTCAAATTCACAGAATTCTACATGTCTTCTGAGCGTTTCTAGGTAGTTTAATGCATTGATATAGTTAAGAGCGTAGCAATGGTATGCTTGCGAAACAGAATTTGCCTCGGAACTCTGAAATAAAAACAAATTCAATTTAATAATCCTTATGTGAAATTCAAACACATTATTGCAACAATCCACTAACTTTTGTTTCACCCACATAATTATGTTTACACAGGTTTTGCTTGAATACAAAGATAGTGTTGAGAGTCACGCGTATTTTTTTCCATATGTCTGCATTAGGATTAAACATACTAGCAAAATATTTTTAGAAAATAAAAGGAATAGAATAAATGTACATTGTACACTCTATTTATGACGAAAGATTACGGCCTTACCTTAACAGCATCCACTATGGCTCTATCATATAATCTGCACAAGAGTGGAAACATGCAAGGAAAGATTTCTACCACTTAGGGTAAAAGAAGTGTAGTTGGCGTGGCACATTATTCTTGGGGAAAAAAAATCCGCTCTCTCTTTTCTTAAAACAGGGTGTCTACCGATAATGGAAATACTGTAAATATACTTGATTTTATTTTTGATACTGGAAATACTGGAATTTTGAATCAGATAATGGAAAAATATTCAGCCTTTTTACATTGAGTGAAATGCTGGATTAAGAATTTTGAGACCCCTGATTTTATTTGGACTACTGGTAGTTCTAGTTTGACTACCCCTTAATTATTCCCCTATGGCCTATATTGTTTACAACACAATTGGTTGACCTTGTAGATGACCTTGCAGTGGGGGTGTTTGCCTCACTTGCTGACCTTTATATTATCAGTCTTTACACTAAGACCTCCCTCCCCCTCCCCCTTACATACTAGAGAAAGAAACAAATAACTGTTTTGACTTCACTAGCAACCAACCTCCCCCTTAACCCCCTCCACCAAACTTTTCCCAGCAATAACCATTATGAGTGATGAGTTACTAGTAACTGCTCAAGTTCAAACACCACTTCAAACTATTGGTGTACCTGCTTGACCTTGACATTCCAATAGCACAGTACAGTATTTGTTGTGTTCTTCATTTCATCCCCCTCTCTCTCCACCCCCTTCTAAAAGCCCAAAAGAAAAACTACCTTTCCTAAGCTTGGCCTGGTGTGAGAATTCTGCAGATCCCACTTGTTTATCTTGTGACCTTTGTGTTTAAGAAGAAATGAGTAAACTCAAGAGTAAAAACCTCTTTTAAAGATGATTGGTTGGACAGTACAGTGTTTAAAGATTGGTTGTGGTTACAAAAAGTAGATTGTGATAAAAATAAAGGCCATTGTTCTTTGTGTAAAACTAACTTTGATATAAGTAACATGGGAATTCAATCCAATCTCATGCCAAGGGAAAGAAGCATGTTAACAGAGTGAAAGCTGCTATTGGGAGCAAAAAAATATTGGGCTTGGTCCCTATGGCAAAAAATGCATTGTCATCTGTAGGCCTACATGAAAATGTACATTTTAGTGCTAATGACCATTAAGTAGTTTTGAAACCTGGAACTAGACCTAGTTGTTCTATTCAGAGCGTCCTTGTCAAAGATGAAGTTTCTCATCCTGAAATATTGTGGGCTATTAATCAAGTAATGACACATTATTCTGCTAGAAGTTTTTCTGCTTGTAGTGATCTTTTTAAAGTAATGTTGTCCGATAGTGATAATGCCTTGAAATTTCAAATGCATAAAGATAAACTTGGATATGTCATCGTGTATGGACTAGGTCCTTTTTTCAAAAGCGAGCTTGTGAATATGGTTAAGCAATGCTCATTTTATTGTATTTCATATTATGAGAGCATAAATACTGAAGCTCAGAAGACCCAGATGGATGTTGTTGTTAGCTTCTGGAGTGAAAATGAAATTTATACAAGATATTTAACACCTTGCTATTTAGGTCATGCAACAGCTCAGGATATATTAATGAACTTTATATCTGCACTAAAAGACGAGGGCTTGGATCTTAAAAAAATGCTTCAAGTTTCCATGGATGGACCAAATGTAAACCTCAAATTTTTAAGTGATCTCAAAAATTACTTGAAGGAAGATTCTCCAGTCCTGAGTTACTAAATTTGTAACTTGTTCTTTACACATTGTCCATGGTGCTTACAAAACAGCACATACTAACTCTAGTTGGACTATTAACCAGTTTTTTGCGCTCACTATATAATTTATTTAAAGATTTTCCAACAAGACATGCAAACTATCAAAGAATAACAGGATCATCTCTTTTCCCGATGAAGTTTTGTTCTATTAGATAGGTAGAAAACTCAAGGGTGTTAGAGAGAGCAATGTCAATGCTGGCGTATTTAAAACAGTATTTTTATTTTAACAAGGATCCTCTAAAATCTGATAATTTTCAAACATTAAGCAATTTTGTGAAGGATGAACTTCTGACATCAAAATTGGGATTCGTGCTGTCAGTTTCACTTGAGCTGGAGCAATTTCTCACCGAATATCAGAGTAATCAACCTCTATTGCCATTTATGTTTGCATATCTAAATAAACTACTTGAGCATTTGATGAACAGAATTGTAAAATGTGATGTAATGAATTCAGCAAATACTTCCAAAAAATTGTTAGCAATTGATTTAAAAAAAAATCCAACATGAAATCACTCCCTAATGTAGATATTGGGTTTGCAGCATCAGCAGCTTTGAAAGGAATTAAAGACATCAAGATACTTCAGTCCAGAGGAGATTGTCAAAAATTTTAGTTCGATCTCTGCAACAAGCTTTTACATAAGTGTCCTCCCTCCTACAAAATTGTCAAGGGTGCTAGTTGTCTCTCTCCCGCAGACATGCTCAATCCATCTGTTAGGACCTATAGGATAACTTCTGCATTAGAAGTCCTACTAGACAAAAAACAACTATATAGCGTGCAAGCTGATGTTGTAAAAAGATACTACTTGGACTTTGAATCAAAGCAAGAAGTTATTGACTACCTTAAACAATTCACTTCAAATGGTGTAACGTTAATTTACAGTTAGTTACAATTGGATCCACCCCATTATAATTGGATACGTAACTATCAGAATTCATACCACCCGCTCCAATAGTTCCGACGCAAATAGAATCCCTACAATAGTACTTTTCTCTGGTTGTAGTCCCTGTAGGCTAATACGGCACTGTATATTTCGTACAATACAATCCTCTGTAAAGTACACTTAGAATTGTTCATGAACTTACCTATGAAATCTTCTATCACTAGCCGCCACCAAAGCTGACCTACACCGTGCAGCCAATGTCGAAGAATGGGCCAACTGACGAAGGTATACAGTCAACACGTGGTCAATCTCCGGCGGTTCAGATTGAAACTGAGGCGTGGCAACATGGAGTACGATTGAAGATAACTATCCGACCGCCCTCTGATGGCTGTCAGAAGAACTACCCCAAAAAAACATCGAATGATCGCCGACTTGTTCTAAGATTCTGATAGAAAAACTCTAAAAGGGGCCTATGTGACCGATGGCAGCTAGACACTGCGTGCTTCAATTACCTCCCCTTTTTCCGTGCGACGAAACTCACTATATAACAGGCTGGAATTGTCTACCAAGTATGACTATCTAAAATCCACGAACGAGGACGGATCGTTGTCATGGACCTTGACAATGATCGGATAAACATTTATATATTAATTGGAACGTAACTATGTCGTTTACATATCATATACTCTATTCATATTCGACTTGTAATATTTTTGGTTAGAATCATTATTTTATTTTTGATTAATATGAAACTTCTCTCTTTTTCATCTCAGTCGCTTAAATGTAACTTATGTGTCGCCACTTGGGCGCGGTAACCAGTTGGTTAGTTTGGTTTGAAATCCACCATTGGTAATTCTGTCTTGAGGAAATTAAATGTAATATGTTGAAATGCGTGGATTATTGTATTGTACTATTTCTCGCGACTGTAGAAGTAATATCATGCTTGTTATTTATTTAAACTGTCAAATTATTATAAATTTCAATCTTTAACGTTTTGGTTAAGTTCTCGATAGTCCCGGGGGAGTTTGCTTGAGTCTGGTAGTCAAACTCTCGCGTTATGTTTTGTAAGTCTCGTCTTGTAAACTTGTAACTGTTTGAGGAGCCCATCAGGCACTAATATTTAATGTTTGTTTCATTTTTGGTTAAACGTAATTAACTTCACTGTTGATGTTAATTTGCGATGTAATTTTGTGTCTCTTAAAGACTACCTTTAATAAACATAAACATGGGAGGTTTATATGCTGCGCTTCGAGTTATTAACTTGATTTATTTTCAGCATTATTCAGAATATATAATGAGACCACTGTACTTTGCATTATCTATGTTTATAATGAATAAACCGTCTTATTGTGATATTTTAATACTGCATATATTTTCCCTTATGTTAGATTCACATTCTCCCTTTTATTTAATTTGGTCGTTAAGTAGAAGGACACGGAGACGGTGTAACAATGGTGACTAGCTTGATAAGTTCTTCATTAATATTTTTTCTAAAGTAAATACATCCCAGGAACTACAATATTTTACTAAAAAAATTCTTGTTCTCTTCCATAGCAATGCAGCCGTTGAGTGAAGTTTTACTGTGAATAAAGAATGTCTGATTGAAAACCTACATGAGGACAACCTTATTGCTCAACGTGTAACTTATGATGCAGCCACTGCAGCCGGGGGACTTCTAAATATGACAATTTCAAAAAAGATGATTCATGCTGTGAGGAATGCATTAGGAATAAGGAAAGAAGCGCATGAAAAAGAAGAAAAAGATTGAAGTAGTATTAAGTCAAAAAAGAAAAACAACATCTGAAGAGATAAGAAAATTAGAAGTGAAAAGAAGAACAGTTTTGCAGAAAGCAAAGGAAGAGGCAGAAGTGTTAGAACATGAAATGCACAAATTGAAAAAGTTTTGTGGTTGAATGAATTTTAATTTTTGCCTACACTCTAAAAAACTATTTTATTTTTAGGTTTTATCATCTTGATTTTTAATAATGTTAGGTAACTGCAATTATCTTTATTTCCATGTAATTTTTATCAACATAATATTTGTTGGTTATTTTTAATTGTAAATTCGTATCTTTATTACTATATATTTACTAAACAAATTCACTATCAAAATTATAACTTGTGGAAAGTATCGACTGTCAAGGGGTGGTGGGGATATAGTTAGTTTTTGTAGTAGAGTAAACTCCCTGCTGTAATCATTCTTTGAATTGCGCCACCAAGGCTGATTACTTGTGACCTCTAAAGTTCTATGAGTGAGGTGAAATGACCTACAAATTTTGCCAGGAGAGGTATTTTTGCATACCTTCCAGGTTCTTTTAAATGCCACATGGAAGTGATGGCTTTAACTTCCCCTCCGAAGGATGTTGAGCTATGATTTTTTCTCGCTCAAGAAAAAGCATTCAGCCTCTGTTGGATTCGAACCCACAAACATCGGGTCCTAGGCAAGCACTTTATCCCAAGACCACCAAGGTCGACGGTGGATATAGATATTCAAAAAATGTAGTGTGTTGTGTGTGTGTGTGTGTGTGTGTGTTGTGTGTGTGTGTGTGTGTGTGTGTGTGTATCACTGTATTAAAGATGGGTCGGATTCACCTTTGTTCAAATCCGAAACTTCATTATGCCATCAAATCCCTCATTAAAATTTGAATTTTAGAAAATATTGTAAGCATAAGTGTTTAACTTTCCCAATAACTAGGATTTTTTCCTTTACTTCTGGTTTTGTTTATATTAAATCGTAAATTAAGTGATCTGGGGTTTGGTTGTTAGGTTTTTCCTTTCACAATTTTGGTTTTAACCACAAGAAACTATTTAACTATTTTAATACCGTTAAAAAATAACTCAAACTTAGTATCTATTTAAAAAAATGATTATGATTTGAGTCTTGAATCCATGAATATTCCTTGTAGGTTCTAGGGTCCCATCCTTAGTATATACTAGAATATATGCGTCAATACACTTGATTCTTGATGTAAAAATGTTGAACTATGACATACCTAGGCCTACCCTAACTTTCTATCATTTTATGATTTTGAAATAGGGATTGTTTGTCTCTGAGTACCTTTCTATATACTGGATTTCTTAAAAAGAATATACTGGAAATACTGGAAATAGACTGGAATTTTAAAACTATAGTCAGGTAGACACCCTGTTAAAGAAGGGTTAGCAAACGATTGTTTTATATTTTTTAAAAAACACTGTCAAATTTTATGTTGATAATAGTATAATAATATGTGGTCCATTTGAATAAAACCAGTACATTATTTATGTTATTTTATACTTAATAAAAAATGTTTACATGGTTTCAATGGACGTATAAGAGTGGCATATTTTGTTTTAAGATATGGATATAGGCCACACCAAAAAATAAGTGTTTTTTCAATTTTTTATAGCAAAACTTTTTTTGGTCAAAAGAAATCAAATATTACGGTACTTCAGTTCAAACATAGTTTAATTTTCTTCACATGGTGACCTCAAAAGTTTTTGAATATCTGTCAAGTATGTTCTGGAATTTAATGACAACTTTTTCTCTTCATTTAAAAAGTTTTCATCTTGTGCCGGTATGCTTATTTTTTTTGGTTCATCAGAGACAACGCTCATTTGTATATAAACTCTGTTCATGATATCCTGTTTGTAAAAATAAATATTGTATAGATAATTTTTCTTATTTTGTTGTTGTTGTTGAATAAGTCATTTTTAGCATTTTTTTGGAACGGAAATTTTAAATTTATTTAATAAAATGAATCATACCATCTTTACCTGCATTGTCATAAAATCCATATTCCTGGTAAGTCACTCTCTATACCTAGATTGAAAAGGGCTAAAGAGGTGGGGGGGGGGGGGGGGGGAGCTATTGCTTTTAAAGCAGGTCTTTGTATTACAATGTTAATTATAACACAAGACTTTAGCTGTCAAAAGTTTTTCAATGCATAGTTTTCATTTATAAAGTGCACGTTATATTTATTCATGTGCAATCATTTTGTGTGTATTTAGAATGCCTAAAACCAAACCATATAAAGCAAGTCATTTGAGCCAAATTGTTACTGAATTCAAAGAGTATATTTTTTCCACAGATAGTGAAATACTTTTCTATAAAATTTGTGATGTGTAAGTGGCATCAGATAAAAGATTTACCATTCAAAAGCATATCAGTAACAAGAAACATGTCCGTGGTATTCAGAATATCAATAAAAAGAAAACTTCTCAACTATTACTTTCACAAAATTCATCCACCAATCTAGAAAATTCCTCAAAATTTTATAAATATTTGTGTGACGTTCTAGTTTCTGTGAACCTTCCTCTGTGGAAAATGAGCAATGTTAAAATAAAGGATTTTCTGGGACAGTATACGGGTCATTCTATTCCAGTCGAGTCCACAATGAGAAAAAACTATATACAATAGTGTTATGATGAAATAATGAGAAAAAAAGAAAACAAGTCTAGAGAAAGAAGATTTTCATCTAATTGATGAAACCAGTGATATTGTCAATGAATGAAGTCGTGGGAAACAAGGAAATTGACAAACAAGAAGATATATTTTTGCTCACTACTGAAATTTTGGAGACTGTTAACCATTCAACAATATGTAAACTCTTTTACAGATCTATGGTTTTTCTATGACCGAAGGGTGTGTAATATGACAATGTTATGATTGCGACTGATGTGGCACCATACAGTGTTAAAGCAGCCAAACAATCAAATCATTCTATTCGATGATGATACATGTGATTTGCCTCGCTCACGTTTTGCATAGAGTAGAGGAGGAATTGAGGGCTAACTTTTCCCACTTAGTTGACACCCTAGTGTCACAAACAAAGAAGGTGTTGGTCAAAGCTCCATTGCGTAAGCAAATCTTTAAACACTAGCTCTAGATGTTTCCTTGCCACTGCAACCTGCTGCCTGTGTATATTATTGTGAGAATTTTCAAACTGTAAAGTTTGTAGTAGATTCTCTTGAAACACAAGATGCTAGGGCTAGTAAGGTTTCTCAAGAATTGTTTCAGAAAATGAAATGAAAGAAAAACTCGCATAAATTAAGACAAATTTCGGCTCCTTGTTTCAACCATTAAACTTCTTCAAGAGAGAGGAGTGAGCCTTGAAACCATGATAGCGTTGGTAAAAACAAGAGAAGTTGAATTGGAAAATGTGTGGGATGATATTAGAGAGTCAGTATCAGAAAAACTGAAGAGTGTGCTTGAAAGAAGGCTACAATACTTTGTGCTCTATCCCTCGAGTGCTGACAGAATAAGATTTTAGCACTATTGATGGTGAAGAATAACTAACATCTAGTGATTTGGTGTACTTTAAGTATGCTCCTATCGCTTCTGTAGAAGTAGAAAGGAGCTTTTCAAAATACAAGAATGTAATGACTGCCAAAATACAAGGCCGTAGCCAGCCAATAATTTCAGGGGGGGTTTTGGTGGGCCCATCCCCAATTGACGGAGGCTAGAAAAAATTCTAAATATAAAACTGTTCTAGAAGCTATCTGAAGTGTTTGTTATGGTAACACAGCCCCCTAATTTGTATTTGTACCTTAATTTTGATATTATTTGAACCATAAATAAAGCCATATATATTTTGTTCATAAAATTTCAGGGGGGTTTGAACCCCGAAACCCCCCCCCTGACTACGGCCTTGCCAAAATACATTTATTTTCCTTCGAGAATTTGCGCATGTTCACAGTCATCTAATGCAATTTAAAACTTTTATTCCAATAGAGATATATTTTCTCTAAAAACTTCACATTTGATAAATCGCCTGAATAACAATAATACTTCGTTTTTTTCAGAATTGTTGCTCCTCGAGTTAAAAAACATATTAGTAATCCAGCAGATAGAGCTAAAATCAGTGCACCAAGTGTATTATTGTTTAAATATAAATAATTTTAACATGCAATTTTTAAATAATTAATCAAATTTTATAAAATATTTTCAGTTTATTTCATGTTATATTTTATGTGTATAATGTAATCCTAACTCTTGTAATAAATACATATAGAATTTAGTTAAAAATTTGTTTGATCATTTTTTGCAAATTTAAAGACATTATCCAAAGTTTTTAACGACATTGTATAGGTCATTTTGGCTATTGTGAGGTGTTCAAAAGCCAGGCCCTGCTCATCACAGATATTCAACATACTGTTTATTTCACCGTTTGAAGAAAATTAAGCTCTATGTCCATACTGAAGCAATATTTTATTTCAAATAGCCGAAGCTGTTATTAATTTTAGAGAGGAATTCACCATCTAGACATCATATTCTGAAAATTGAAAAATTACACCTGGACACGGGAATCGAACCTGGGACCTTTGGCTTAGTACACCAATGCTCTACCACTGAGCTATCCAGGAATCGTCCCATGCCCAGGGTCATTCTTCACTCATATTTTAAGGCAGAGTCTATGACGGACGTGCGGAAATCGTCAGCTTTATTTACAAGCCTTAAAATATGAGTGAAGAATGACCCTGGGCATGGGACGACTTCTGGCTATCTCAGTGATAGAGCATTGGCGTACTAAGCTAAAGGTCCCGGGTTCGATTCCCGTGTCCAGGTGTCATTTTTCAATTTTCAGAATATGATATCTAGATGGTGAATTTCTCTCTAAAATAAATAACAGCTTTGGCTATTTGATTCTTAATATTATCCGTACAATTTTAATAATAATTGTACAAGGGGCAGTAAAAAGCCAACTACCGAGTCGAAGATGGCTGCGTTATCTGATGGCTCGTGAATAAAGCTGACGATTTCCGCATGTCCATCATAGACTCTGCCTTAAAATATGAGTGAAGAATGACCCTGGACACGGGACGACTCCTGGATAGCTCAGTGGTAGAGCATTGGCGTACTAAGCCAAAGGTCCCGGGTTCGATTCCTGTGTCCAGGTGTCATTTTTCAATTTTAAGAATATTTAATTTATTTTGGCCAAAAAAATTGTTTTGCTTTAAAACTGCAAAAACGCTGGCCTTTTCTTGACCCACATCCCCCCGTTCCCCTCGGTATATAAGGTGTTGTCGATATAAATGGTATAATGGTATGATATTAAGGCTAACTACAAACTAAACAATTCTTATTTTTTGAAACTGTGTGTGTGTTTCAATGTTTAAAGTACAAAAATTAAATAATACATTTAAAAAAAATGTTCTGGTCAAGGAAAATAACATGATTAATACATAGCGATTGACATTCATTTCTCAAGATATTTTGAAAAGCAGAGTGTGTTCAAATTGGTACATATCAACATAGTTAGAGCTTTGAATTCACACATTCATACTTTTATGTATATTAATTAGACATTGATGCACATGATACGGTAACACGTTGGTGCGTATTTTCTAACAAATTAGATACAATGATATAAACTTAACCTTTTAGATGATCCCCCAAAGCCATCAAATACTGGGAATGAGCTGGTCAAAGTATGGGCTCTTTATGACTAATGTTCTTTATTTAACTTTAAACGATGTTTGCTGGTAATCCCTGTTACACGTCGAGGTCTAGTATTATGTTATTTGGCAACCAGTAAAGCTGATGTACTTTGATAGTGCTGGAACAACACTAGGGTCTAGAATGATATTGTAACATTGTAACATGTTACATCATACTACCCCCCATATTAAGCTTCACGCAAAGGTTTTCCTCAAGAGTCATACTACCCACTCCATATGAAACCTCAATAGTAATAAACGTCCTGCAATAGTAAGCTTCTCTATTGTAGTCCTATGTAGAATCAGTCTATAATATGAACGATATTATTCAAGAATAAACTCCCCCACAATCACAAACTGTTCATGTACTTAACAATTGTATTTCTTCTGGCTAGAACAACTTTCAAGACTGGAGTACACGCCTCACGTCCTAAATCGATGAGTGGGTAGATCGAGCCGCTGTGCGCCAACAGCTGAGGTTCCGAAAGAACAAGTTAAATCGATCCTTTCAGAAATAGCCGAGAACAACAACTGAAACTGTCCTGGGGTCCGGCGTGCAAGACAAAACCAACCACCAACACATCGCATGATGTCTGTACGTCACCAACACCAGTCAAACATATCTCTAACACCAATGCAGCGCGTGTTGGAGACAGCCCGCCAATCCTAGCCTGATCAAGGACTCCGTGCTCATCTGCATGTTTCAAAAATGACCGTTAGAAGCCACAGACCAATGTGAACATTCCCCCCTTCCAGCCCTAAGCAACTAGAAACACTATTTAACCTTGCGGTTTTTAAACTCAGTGACTATTATTTAGCTACACCTTCAAGAGAAGTCATGTCTTAGACCATTATTTGTAAGACACTTCAGGAGAAGTCATGTCTTAAACTTTTGTATTCATCGCCGTCTGGAGAGGTCCTGTCCTGAACTTGGACAATTTACAGGATGATGACGTACTGTGTTATAATTTCTCATCGAAGTTAATTTAATAGACTTGAATTATGGCTAATTCAATTTTGAATTAAAGCAAATGTAATTTTTTTGGAATAAGCCAAAATAAGCAACGTAAAATTATTTACTAAAAGTTTTTTATTAACTAAATTTAATTATGAGACAGTTAATTCATTTTGCCCCACTTGGGCGCTGGTGTCAGTAAAGTCCCGTAAAATATTAGATTGCCACATTTATTAACTTGTTTTGTTTGAAGTTTTTAATTTAAATTGACAGTTTTGATCACTAAGTAAATGTGAATTCCTCCTTTTTTTATAATGTTTTCCTAATTAATTGTTGTTTGAATTAACGTAAAGTTTAGCTGATTGTTTGATTTAGACTAAATAATTTTTCAAATTATTTAATGTCAGGAGTCCTTTGCTCTAAGCAAGGACAACACAACAAGCTACACTAAGAACTTTTGTTTACAAGTCTCGGCTCACAACTAGTGTCTTCTGCGTATGCGCATACCCACATTCATGACGGTATGAATGCGCACACAACCTCCTACCACTTTTGTGTCTTTTGTCTAGCTGGATGCTCGTTACCAAGAAGATCGCCATGTGTAGTGTCATGTGCTATATTCATTTATATAGTCTTGTTTAGTAAAGTGTTACTGTGTTCATTTGGACATTCACGTCTACGATATTATTCATAACCTTTCTAACATTTAATTAGACTAACTTGTGGTTTAACTAGTCTTTTTGTTTGTCATATTTCCTTGTTAACAAGTAGAGTTCTTTTTAACGACCTTCGTTGTGTCGAAATTTAATAGTCCCGCGGGAGTTTGACTTAATGCCGGTAAACCAAACTCTCGTGTTCATATAAATATCTGTATGATATTAATACCTTAGTTATTCTGTCTGTGTTCAATGTAGTGAAGCAGACACTTTGGTAACCATTTCAAAGATGCCCATTAGGCTTTTTTTGTAGTCGAATAAATATCTATCTAGATATTTATAAACTAATGATATGTTTCGTGTGGAAACATTCTCATGATGAAACTGCGCTTTAACATTGATAAGATTTTCAACATACTTCTGATGGATTTTTGTGGCCATGTAATTTATTGTTTAATTTGTTGTTATCTTGAAAAAAACATTCATATTGTTATTTAATTGTTGCTAATGTCTTGCTTTCTTTGTCACACTTCTCATGTTAG
The DNA here is from genome assembly GCA_033556935.1 of Timema podura. NCBI lineage: Eukaryota > Metazoa > Arthropoda > Insecta > Phasmatodea > Timematidae > Timema > Timema podura. The sequence continues at coordinate 95,325,197 of JAVRXN010000010.1, read as the reverse complement.
CTTACCCCCATTCTCCTTTTAATATAGTGTGGCCGTAGCTAAGAGGTAGTGAAGTGGGTGGTAACAATATTTTTGATTTAGCCAGTTGTCCTGTGTGTTTGATTTTAATGAGAATAGCCAGAAGGGTAGGTTATAAATCGAAAAATCTGCTACCCCACAAGCGAAGGCCTTGTAGGCAGAGAAATATTGTACTGCTTGCCAATGATAGCTATGTACCTGGGTGAAAGGCAACACATGGAGCACACCAATTAAACCAACAAAGGCATTCCCTTCCCCCACCTTTCCTGACACACACAATGGACCCAGTGTGTAGCTTCCAATAAAAAGTGAATTCACTTCCTCAATAGAAATGGCCATGGTCTCTCAATGTCGACCCTTGTTAGGGCCAACAACCATATCTGTTACAGAATCAGCAATTCTTTATGGGTACCTGTTGTCAAAAAACTCAATACTACTTGTTTCTAGTCATAAGATACATCACATTCCACTTGTTTTTTTTTTGCAGAAGATTGATGAAATGGCAGCATCAGTGCGTACAGCATCAACTTTGGCATTTGTCAATTGAACAGGAGATTGTTTTTATGTATTTTTGTTTATCACATTTCAAAAGAATGATAAATATAATTATAATCTTTCAAAATTGTTTTATCTCATTTTCAAAATAGCCTAATACCTAAAAAAAAACTTTTCTATTTGTATTTTCAATTGAAAAAATATAAACAAATCGAGTTATAATGGTAGTATGGTGTAGTAAAAAAGGCTAATTCTCGGAAAAAGAAGGAAATACTGTATTGGATTTTAGTTGATTTGTTTGAAAAAAAAATTCTGTTTCTCTTGAAAAAAAAAATTAAGCTTTTGTTTTAGTGAGATTAAAAAAATTATTAACATAATTTTATTTAAATGCTTTAAGAATTATTTCAGAATATTTGTAGATATATATCAAAAGCAGTGAAGTGTTTATCTTTCAGAATGTAATATTTTCAGTAGTTTGATCCCCACTAGCACACATAATTTAGTTGTGGGATCCTAAAATATTATTATTATTATTGATTAATTAGTGTCTTACTACCCGTACGGGTTATACGCCAGCCCTGAAATAAGAAAAATAAATTGTTCTACAAGAAGTCCCCTGAATTTCATAAGCCTTTCATTCATAGTCTCATCCTTCATGGGTGTATACACATTTTTGAATTTGTCATTAAGGTAGTCTATTACACACCTTACTTTTGAAATTATTTCATCATTGTTCTCAGTTTTATTGTCAACAAACTGGATATATCTCGATAATATAAAATGGAATCTATTTAAAGGCATTGTTTTCCCATAAATTGAGGTTTCAACAAATTACAGATCTTTTTTACTTTACTTTTTTCACTTGGGTGATAAGACTGCACAGTGAAAATTAAGCCCTCATTTCTTTAAGGAATGTATAAAACCACTATCATGGAATTGTTTTTTTCTTATAATTTGTAATGGGAAACTCCTGTGCCACATATTTGTTTGTCTCTATTTACTAAGTTTGGACAAAAAGTTGTCAAAACATACCCAAATGGGTAGTAAGACATGGTACTTGAAAAAAAAAGTCTTATAAAAGCTTAGAGTACATATCAATAGGAGTAGGATTTTTTCTTATTTTCTTAGACTATGTAAACTTAACACAGAAATCTTTGAAACTTCAAACTTCAGTAAATGGAAACACTTCCATATCATTCTGTTCACTATACCATTCCCAGCAGTTTTAATTATTGTTATTGTTAATATTAATATTACTACTAATATTATTACCACCACCACCACCACCACCACCACCACCACCATCATCATTATTATTATTATTATTTATTTTAGTTTTTTACCTAGAAAATAATATAAAATGTCTCTGGGTTGAAATCCCAACCTTTGATCACCAAAAACTGTTAAATGGGAACATATATCCTCAAACAACAGTAGAAATATTTAATAATTACTTTACATTTCTTGAAGGTGCTTTGGCCAACAACCCCTTTCGAGTATTACTATTAGGTGATTTTAACTGCCCCAAAATTGATTGGAAATATTTTCATGCTCAAAACATATCGCAATTTTACATAAAATTAAAAGCTATTCAGCTTCTTGCTTAGACTAGTATAATAGGATTAGAACAATTTAACGGAGCTGATAATAATGACACAAACCTCCTTGGCCTTGTCTTTGCTCATTTTCACCACACCTTGGTAACTCATAGCTCTCAATCACTAGTAAATATTGATTTAGCTCATCCACCCTTATTGATTACACTTGATGTACCCATTGCTACTAAATATAATGACACCCCCCATCACATATATTGCTTAAGCATGTGGCGATTACCTCAACCTTAACAATGACTTGGCCACTGCCGATTTTTCTTGTGCTATTTCAACTAGTGATGTTAATTTGGCCACAGATAATTTTACCAATATAGTCCAAAGAAAAATACAAACCCATATTCCTCAAATTACTATTCATAATCCCTCCAAATATCTGAATTGGTTTTCTTCTAAACTTAAATACTATGTTAGGAAAAAAAAAAGTTTTTTTTCAAAAAGTTTGAATAAACAAATAATAGTGAGTTTTATTCAAATTTTTCACATTTTCATAAATTAGTTAACACTACTTTGATTATAGACAGAGCCAATTTGATGAACTCAATAGATATATATTATTTAGCACGGTGTCTTACTACCCGTTCGGAATATACGCTTAAGTACTAATTACACTAACGGGTTAGGAATTGTGAAGGTTGAATATAGAGGAAGTGAGCCCGCATTTGCGTGGAGGGAGAGTTGAAAATTGTTTAGGAAAAACCACCCCAGTTCACCCGAGCGAGATTCGAACCTCAATCTCCCCATCCTCAGCAGTCTAGCTCAACACAAAACTAGCACATTGGCCAACTACGCCACCGAGGCGGGTAACTCAATAGAAAATAGTATCAAAAGCAAACCCAAGTATTTTTGGAAATTTGTTAAAAATAATCGTGTGAATAAAGTATCCCCGTCAAGCATAGAAATTAATGGCAAGATTACTATGAATCCTTTATTAATTGCAAATGAGTTTGGGACCTACTTTCATTCTGTGTATAATTCAGCCATACCTGTCTTGCCCTGCCCCATTAATGAAACTAGCATGTCCCCGTATCCACCCTTCAATGTTGCTAATGCTATCAAAAAGTTGAGTTCTTTTAGATGTGCTGGGACAGATGGAATTCCAAGCTTTATTGATAAAGGCTGTGTCAACATGTTCAGCCCTTTGTTAGCCCATATCGTTAGCATTAGCCTGTCAAATGAAATTTTTTCCCCTTAAATGGAAACAATCTGTTGTCATTTCTATCTTTCAAAAAGGGGCAAAAACAAATGTTTGTAATTATAGGCCTATTTTTCTATTAAATACTTTTTCTAAAGTATTTGAGAAAATAATACATCAGCATTCTTTCCACCAAATAAAGAATAAACTCTCAGATAAACAACATGGCTTTATAAAAAATAAATCTACTGTCACAAATTTAGTAGAATTTCTGGGATGTGTTAGCCCTTTACCAAAGGCCAGGTTGATGCCATTTATTTTGATCAAAACAAGGCAATTTTCTTCATGTCAGCTTAGTATTATACTCTCGAAACTTTGTAATTTTGGCCTATTCTACTTATATGTAAATTGTTTTAGCATTTATTGAATGAAAGATCATTCACTATTAAAATAGATATAAACATCTCCAACACATTTTTAGCCCCTTGCGGTTATTACTTACATACATACTATACATACATACATACCTAATCACCCATTCCCTTATGGGTAGGCAAGAAACTGTGAATATCGCTCAAAAAACAACTTTGTACTTAATCCATCCTCACTAACTTTCTCCACACTTCCCAATCCTTGCGGTATACCTCCAATTTCTAATTTAGGTCCTCTTCTCTTTAATGTGTTTATTGATGATATTGGTAAATATTTAAACTCATCTAGTTATTTACTCTTTGCAGATGATGTAAAATTATAGAAAATTATCAAATCAACTGCAGATTGTATGGACTTAAAAAACGACATAAATCGTATTTTACAATGGTCTCTTGAAAACGGAATGTCTAATGAACTCTACTTCAACTACCATGAAGATCATATATCATCCAAATCAATGAAATTACTAGGTCTTATTAAATTTATTACCTTATCATTTAATAAAGTTGACTGTTTCAGAGACCAGGCAAAGGATCCTGACTATCTTGTTTCATTTCCTCTTGTAGTTAAATTTGATCTAGTTTATGTCAAGGTTAACTAGTTCAAATCGTTAAGGTAGAGGATATGTCCAATTTGAGCCACTCAATCGTAAACAACATCTCTATAGTTGATGCATTTTTTATTTTATTTTTTTGGAAAGACTTTGAATTAGTTTAAAAGTTTTTTATAAATAATGTTTAGCTCTATTTCCCAAATAATTATTGAATTGAATTTAAAAAAAGAAACCCAAATAAATATATATATATATATATAAAATTAAGTATACTACCTTTTGAAATAGTTTCACAAGAACATCTATTGTTGGTAGATCACCATTACCATTTACGTTTTCAAGGAGAAGCTTGATGAATTCTTTGCAGAAAGCATAGGTAACCTAAGAGAACAAAAGTAATGTTATTATGTTATGTAAACATGAAAGGAAACAGTCTTAATATCAAACTATTTAAAAAGAAAAATTATTATGTTTACTAATGCTCAAACTATTTAAAGTTATTTGTTGTTCTAACATAGCTAAATTACAATCAACCTCCATTTAGTAATCATGGAACCCAGAAATTTATATTATAAAATAATTTTATCGCAATAAAATAAAGAAAATATCAAAATTATTCATCCGCACAATTTGCCTGTGTTCTGTATCTTGCTTTCTAAAGTAATGACGACCATGGGACATTGAAAAACCCAACTAGATCATATGAATACTGAGTTTCAACTCCTATCCCTTGGCAAGGAAAGAAACACCCTATTTATTTTAAGGGGGTTGGTCATGTAATTACATATTTTAATTCTGCCAGATAGAAAAGGGAAAAGTTAAATGTAGGTGAATTAAGTTGTTTGGGACAGTATTTTAAGTTTAATTTTACATTTTTTTAATATATTTTACTAGATTCTACTTACTTTCTGGGATATTACATAGAATTAAATATTTTGTGTGTTTTTATTGTAGTACTATTTTTATGTCTTTATCGGGGAAAATACTTTGAAATGATGCCACTAATTTTCAGGCAGCCTTTACAGCCATATAGGAATGTGACCAGTGAAGGGATGGCAGTGTGCAAATTCAAAGTCTGGTACGCTGGCACATCGAAGAGGATTACAGTTGCCATAACCTAACTTTGGGTCTGACGTTTCTCATACTATGAAGGGGAGAGAATGCGGCATTGCCAGATAGTGGCCTCAGCAGCACTTCTCTCATACAGTGTGTAAGTTTGTAAATATAAATCCAAGAGTTGTAAAAACAAAAATTATTGTAATGATCATCTCAACTTCCCATTGTTCTTTGGTTGGGAGAAGAAAAGGATATAAAGTGGCAAGGCTAAGAACAAATTACAAAAACAGAACCCAAAATGAATAAAGGAAATATAATTTGAGGTTTGTCACAACAATATGGTGTGTAGAATGGTCTTTTAAAAAACGAACTAGACCAAACATGTCTATGTGTAATAATAATAATAAATAATTAATAAACTAATAATGGTGATGATGATGATGATAATAAATAATAACAACAACAACAACAACAACAACAAAATAATAATAATAATAATAATAATTATAATAAATAATAATAATAATAATAATAGCTAGTATGTCTAAATAAAAAGTTTAATCTCAGATTGAATAAATGAATTCTAGGAAACTGATTTAAAAATATCTGGAGTGGTCTGACATTATTATTATTAGCACCGATTTAAAAATATCTGGAGTGGTCTGACTTGTTTATATCTATTTCATCTATCATCGTATCATCTATCATCATCATCATCGTTCATCACACCACCACCACCACCACCTACCACCACGTCATCTCATCGATTATCTCATCATCTATCTATCGTTATCAGTATCATCATCATCATCATCATTCATTATTATTATTATTATTATTATTATTATTATTATTATTATTATTATTAGCACCGCGTCTTACTACCCGTTCGGGTTGTACGCAGTCTGACATTAAATTGTTTTAAAGAGCTGGCAACCGTGGAGGTTTCATTGAAATTTTGTAGTATTTTTATGATTTCTAAAATCGCTTATATAGTGCCATTCACTTGAAGTATTTAATTAATGGAAATTTTAAGTGGTCTAAAGAAACCTAATATTGCAACACAACAATACAACTAGTTAAAAAAGTAATTGTACTTTTATATATGTATATAAAATGTTTTTCTATTATTTCCTTCAGAAATTTGCCACCATAAGATTAAATTTTGTTTAAATAATATATATGTATTATTTTGTTTAAATAATATATATATATGTATTATTAACATGGGAAAAGAAGGTTTATTCAATAATACATATCTTCACATTATTACATATTTTAATAAATATTTTTAATGATTTCACTACATATCTATGTACATATTTCAAAGGTTAATACTACATAAAAATCCAGGCTCTAGTCATAACCTTTGTCCCCTGCGCCAAGACTAATGTTTCACAACCCTAAGGGCATTTAGGTTGTTTTGGGATTTTTAGTCTCTGTAGGGTTATAATGTAGTGACCTTGGTAATTAATATAGACGCTAGGTGACATTATTGGTTAATTTGGTGTTAAAGTGCAAGCCTAGTGATGGTCTACACCAATGTTGATAGCAGATATCAGTAACATTGGGATTCTATTGGTTTTGTTTTGCTATAAAAATGCATAATGAGTTGCGTGTATTTAAATTTTATTAAGTAATGTGTAAATAACAGATGCTGAAAATGAAAAGAGCACTTGGCCAATAATTAAGGGTAAGCTATTTGTTGGTATGGCATATTTAAAAAAATATCTTTGTATTCGAGTTTGTTTGATTTTTAAAGTATTTATTAATAGTCAATATATTGTAATGCTTTAAAACCTTTGTATATACCATATTATCAAACCAGTCATATTTAGTGTTGCCACCAAATACTTTACTAAAACGGATACAAGCCTTAACACAAACTTTATCTTATATTACAACTACATTTATTAATACCACACAAATAGCTAACTATACATTAGATTAGTGGTTCTTAACTGGTATTCCCCGAAACACTTGTGTTCCATGAACTGGTTACAAGTGTTCTGCTGGTTAAAGATGCCCCATGACAACAGTTCTGAGTATTGTTAGCTACTATGATTTTAACAAATGAAGACTGCTGCGCGTATTTACTTCCAAACCAAAAGAATATTGTATTCTTTAAATTGATAAATGACAACTGGACATGGGAATCTAACCCGGGACCTTTGGTCTAGTACACCAATGCTATAACCCAGTGGTTCTTAACCGGTGTTCCCCAGAACACTTGTGTTCCATGAACTGGTTACAAGTTTTCTGCCAATGAAAGATGTCACATGACAACAGTTCTGCATAATGTTAGCTACTATGATTCTAACAAATGTAAACTGCTACACACATTGACTTCTAAACAAAAAGAATATCATATTCTTTAAATTTAAAAATGACACCTGGACACGAGTGTTCCACAAATTTTTCTTATAATCAAAAGTGTTCCATGACTTACAAAAGGTTAAGAACCACTGCTCTAACCAATGAACTATTCAGGAATCGTCCCGTGTCCAGGACCATTTTTCAATCATATTTTAAGGCAGAGTATGTGATGAACGTGCATAAATTGTCGGCTAAAAATGTGTTTTCAATTAAGATCACCAACTATCAGATAATACAGCCACCATCGACTTGGTAGTTGGTTTTATGCTGCTAATAGTACAATGCCAACAGTACAAATGCGCATATCATTATGTATTAAATAGCTAAGCTAATATATATGTAAATATCATATTCTTTAAATTGAAAAAGGACAATTGAACATAGGTATTCTGCAAATTTTTCTTGTAATCGAAAGTGTTTCGTGACTTACAAAAGGTTAAGAACCACTGCATTAGATGCACAGTTATGACTCAGCTTTCTTTCCCCACTGTCTCCACTTCCACCAGCCTATCGTCATGTGTAGACATCTCCTGGCAAAACACCAGATGATTTACAAATGCCATGAAGTCAACCCTTTCTGCATGACTTCTGTTGCTTAACAGGTGGAGTACAAGTCATAGCTTGCTGTCAGATATATAATATTAATTCAACTCATTGCTTGAGCCCATGTCCACATTGGTTGGTAAATCTAATCCTCAATCTTAGTCTATGCACAGTTCAGGAATTCAGCCGGGCAGCCAGTTTTATTGATCCTAAGTTTGATTTGTGAAGCTCAAAAGGTTTTACACATCCCCTGTGTGCTATGCAAACCATTCAAACCATGGTCCCCTTTTGTCTGGTTGATATTATTTCGATGGCCTATTGGTGTGAAATTACAGATTTTGATTTAGTTGGGTCCCGTTGTCGTATCATGTCTCAGATATTACCTTGAAGGAAACCCTTCTTTGGGTGTCACTTACCTATTTCTGTAGTCTGCCATAAGCTCATCCACCTAAGGCTATGGTCATAGTATCACCGTATTCAGCCGAAATATTGTTCGGGCGTAATCTGCCAACTCCTTCGATATTTAAATCTCATGGTCCTCCATTAACTTGGTCATAGCACAACCGTTAAGTTCAGCCGAATACATCCGATGTCGGACAGATTCAAATCGATTTGTTTTTTCGGCCCAACTGTCTGATTTTCAAGAGATCGTCTGTGCTCTATCTTTAAAAAGGCATGGTAAAATGGTGGACTATGAAAAGTTAATAACTTTGGTGTTTGAAAGAAAGAGTTTGTGGGATTTAAGAAGCAATCTATATGATTATAGAGATAATTCTAGGATCCTATAGTGTGAGGTTGCAACAGAAATGGAAATTCCAAGTAAGTATTTTTATTTTAAATTAACTTAATTGGTAAAAATAAGCTATTAATTTGGTTGTTAAGAATATTTTAATTATTATAACATTCGGAATGAACTATAATCATTAAAGAAGTTTAGAAATAGGGATCCACCTATTTAATAAAAAATTCACATTTTACATTAATAACATTATTATGCTAACATATCGACCATAATATTATAGTAATTTGTGGCTAATGTGTTTAAGAAACCACACCTTTTGACCGAAAACAGCGTTACTCTGACCACAGCCGTCGGCTGATTACGTTCGGCTGAATATGCCCGAACAATATTTCGGCCGAATATGGTGCTAGTGTGACCATAGCCTTCATCATGATGGGTGTTAGATAATATTTTAATATTCTACAGAGTATCTCGCTCAGCTTATCCTTCAATTGAGGGATGCAGTCCATGTATATTTAAAACCTTGATTGTGCTTCATCTATAAATTGGAATTTTTGGGCACGGCACTGTGACTCGAGATGCCATAGTCTGTGATAAAAGTTTTAACTAACCATCTCCCTGGTAACTCAAAAATGTATGGCTGTCAGAATGTAAGCTCATCAATAAACACTATCCTAAGACCATTTAATCAAGCTCACTAATCGCACATTGAGTAATTATAAATTCGATAGGAATACAAAAAGATAAATTCCCAGTTTTGAACTACTTAAGAGTAATTGAGTACATTGCAAAAGTTGGAGAACACATCCAAATGACTCAGAAAATATAATCAAAGATCAATATTAAAAACAAGTTCAATTTCTCCAGGGGGTACAACATTTATGTGGCTGATTACACTTTATTTTATCATGACATTTTTATTTGTAGGTGTTTAATAATAGCACATTTGTACAAAGTTATAATATTGTTTATATTTTATTTTTCTAATGCACAAAATAATTAAAAGGAGAAATATTTAAACACTAACAGTAAAGAAGTAATGCACTGGATCTGTAGCCTACTTCACAATTGTATTAGTAATAGTTCTATTATTTACTAAATTATTATTCTATTAATTATTAGTGCTAATAAATTGTGTCCCACAATAATTCATTGATCTTAATAAATTTCATCAATATTTATTAAACTAGTAAAATTAATTACCAGTCAGCTGTTTTATTTTATGGTTATGTTCCTTGGAAGTTTAGCTTGTGTGTATGTATTGTTGTTGGATCATTTCTGTTTAAAATGTTTAGCAAAGAAGGCAAAGTATCTATTTTAAAATTATTTTTTGGAAAACATTTTTTGTGGAAAATTTGATAATTTATCAAAAAGACAGAAAACTGAAACTTGAAAGACAATTCATATGTTCTTCATATAAGATCTGCTTCTTCAAAAGCTTGATCCTATAGAAATAGGTGTTTATAATGTATGTGCATATATTCAAACACAAATGAAAACAAGTCTTCATTAACCTCATTTTAAATTCACTCAATATGAATAAATATAGTTAAAAATAAGTTAATTTTATTTCAGGTGGTTTGCAGAAGTTCTCTTGCTCTGTACAATTAACTGACGAGGAAGGGGGGTTATTCAACTAAGAGAAAAAAAAAAAATAGAACTTCAAGTTGAATATTTAAAACTAAAAAACTGTAAGCTTTCCCTGGAAATTTTGGAACTGGAACAAAAACTTGAGTTGAAACATATGATAGAGCTAGTCACAACGTTATAGTCATCAACTCAGATAATATACATGTAGAAAATGATAATGCTTTTGATTAGATTTGTAATCAATAATGTTTAAATACACAGTGTTTTCCTATTTTAATGTTCAAATATAAAATATTTCTGTAATCCAATGTTCGTAAAGATCAATTGCAGTATTTTCTTATTTTTATGTTAAAATATATTGTATTTTCATTTTTCTGTGTGATAATAAAAATTAATATTGTAAACAATGTTTTTAATTTTTCCAAATGTCTAGTTATTAGGTTGATGATAAATCAAACATATTTAAAACCATAAAATAAAACATTTGACTAATAACTAATATTTTTTAGATTAATAAATATTAGTGAGATTATGGAGATTCAATAATTATTGAGGAACATAATTTACTAGCCCTAATAGTTGTTAAAGTATTATGTCAATAAGAATTAGCCCCAACACTAATACAAGTGTAAAATAGGCTACAATAGCAGTAAAGTAATTAAAATATTATATACATACTTTATTAAATATTTGTGTTATCTATTTTCTGAAAAGTATGTATATACATTTGAATGGTTTTCTACCTTTGTGAGGGGCAGCGATGCTACTGACTGCATACTTTCACTTTTTCTCTATTAAATACATTCAAAACTATTTTGATGAATAGTTTTGAATATTTTGTTTAAAAGACTAAAATAATTTTTTTTTATTCACAAAATATTTTATTTTAAAAACAGTGCTTATGGGTACTAGTGAGATTTGATGTCAAACAAATACTTAGTACAATGAAATGATTGAAAAATAAATTGCTTACTTACACATGACAGCTCATCCAAATTACCAAAGAGCAGTTCAGGCTCAGCAAACATAGCATATCCTTCCACTTGAATCTTTTTTAGTGGTTCCATAAATACCTGAAAACATAGCATGTCCAGTGCTTATTATTTTTCATCATGCGAAATATATAATACATACTAAAAAGGTAGACTTCTACTAAAATATACACACTATTGAAAGAGCTAAATCTACATTTGTGTCGTAGATTAATTTGATGAATTGGTTCATTAACATAACAATTAACACCTAGCCCATGCCCATTCCCTGGCACAGGCATTGAACAACGTATTTGTTTGGCCAAACGTTCCCTGGCGCGGGCGCGAATCAACATTTCATTGCAATAAGTTGTTGTAATGACATCTCTTAATGAACTACTGTACTTTTAGCCAGCCTGAATACTTCATATTGAAGCTAATAGATAGGACTATGAGTTAAATGCTATACAATGACCATGAATCAAGCAAAAAATAAGTGAATTACAAAACTATGTTTCAGATAAGAGTGTACGAGCAGAAAAATGGTTGCCGGTCCTGCGTAGATCGCTTTGTTAAACACGCGCCAGGGAATGGTTTAAATCATAATCTAGCTTTACATTAGCTAATTACGGTCAAACACATATGTCTGCATTTTATTGTAAGTATGCTAATTGAGTTAATAATTCATCACTACAATCCTATAGTAATTTTTTTTATGAATGATAAATTTAATATCAATACAAAGTGGTCAAAGTGGTGTAAGATTTCATTAGATTATTCTAATTTTGAAATATAAATATTATTTTATAGATCATATTTTATTTTTAACTCTTGTGAATATTAAGTTGTATGGTGTGTCAGTGTATCGTCTTACCACCTAGTGGTAGTGTGACATGGGCAAAGGTATACTGGCCAGCAAGCCATTCTCTATAGTAGGGTTACTGGTTTGTAGGAATAGTGAAAGCGTGCTCAGGGTAAGACTGAGCAATGCTTTTACTTGTGGTATACTGGCTAAAATGTGCCAACACTGATTGGTACATCATCCATATTGTAAGCAGCACTGTCATGTGTGTGGGTATGATCAAGGCTAATAACCTGGTCTACTCTATTTAAAATTACTACAAGAAATTGTGTAATAATAGCTTTGGATGACCAAAGCTATGATGGGCAGCTGAAGTTAAAACTGAAGGACCCATCGGTTGACAAAATGGTGAGAATACGAATATAGAATACGTACGTATGTATGCATGTACGTATGCACGTATGCACGTATGCACATATGCACATATGCATGCATGCATGCATGTACGCATGTATGCATGCATGCATGCACACATGCACGCATGCACGCATGCACGCATGCACGTATGCACGTATGCACGTATGCACGTATGTACGTATGTACATATGTACATATGTACGTATGTACGTATGCACGTATGTACGTATGTACATATGTACATATGTACGTATGTACGTACGTATGTACATATGTACATATGTACGTATGTACGTATGTACGTATGTATGTATGTATGTATGTATGTATGCACTTAAGAGGGTTGACTAAAATTGGTTAATTCATATTTTCCGGTTAGTTGGTTAGCCACATTGTGTTTCACAACATGTTTTCAGTCTCACCAAATAAAAAAAAGTCTATGATAATAGTGGATATATTTAAATATTTTTTATTAAAGAATACCAAATATGTGATCTGTACACATTTTTAAATTGTTTGAATAAAAATAAGCAGATTATGTATGCATCTTAGATACTAATAAAAACTTTACATGTTAAATAGCAATCATTTTATAAATATAATATCTCAAAAATATATGTTTTGGTTGTTAAGAAATCAGACTGTCCTTGATTTCTATTAGCTAATTTGATTAATTGTTTGAGAGTGGAGAGAAGGAGTCAATCTGTTAAGAATATATTATCCTTAATGCTTTAAACTAATAATACATATACTTTAAAATTAATAGCGCTCTCATAATTGCTTGAAAACTTGTGTATGACTGTCTAAAAGAAAACAAATATACTTACACACTCTAATAATACTATTCAGAGTCAGATGTTCTATAATCAAAAGAGTTTATACACACAGTTAATTTTTTTTTAACTACACATTTTTTAGTTTCAAAATTTTCGTTGCCATTTTACAGTTCTATATGCTGAGGTAAAAAAAACACTTTTATTATCCAAATTAAGATTTGACAAATAATGTTCCAATTATATTTATTTATAAATAATGCTCATTTTAATTTTAATCGATATTATATTTAAAAATATAAAATGGTTTAGCATATGGACACATTGTAATTTATTTAGACTCCTAAACAAGCATGATATTGTAGCGCTTTATATGGGACTCTGGTCACTATTACCTCACTTTTTTTTTTTTTTTTGCATCAAGTCAAGTCTAAGAAACTTTGATTCCACTGATGTTTAAATCAACAGAATCTCTCAAAAATGAAGGACCTTAAACCTCATTTCAGAGAATACCTAATTAAATATATTTTTTATTTGAATGATGAGTTAACTTTTGTATTAAGAGTCATGTAACTTTTAGTTTTATTAATTTCTGTTAATTTGTCCAGAATTTTACTGGAAAAACAATTCTCCATACTATGTTTACTTATTTATTAGAACTAGAATTTGTAGTTGCTAAAAATGTCAACAGATTACTTCCCTAAGTTATAAGTAAACGCTTATTTCAACAAATGTATCTGAATTGTAAAATTTCTGGTCAAAACTATAAAAATTATGTTAAATGATTGGTCTACCAGCTACCATAATTCGAGTTCTACCATAATTTGAGTTATCATATTCTAGATTTTTTTTTTATAGTTTAGGTGCTCCTCTAAAATTATTACATATTTTATCAGTGTAGTCAATGCTTCATACCAATTTTGACGGCCAGCCATAATTAATAGAAGGGGATACATACATATATAATTATTATGTACTTGAATCACCATCACTCCAATTTGTTAACTTGTTTGGCAACCAATCTAATTTTAAAACCCTTTTTGTTAATTTAAAAGTGGTTAATTTTATATTTATATGGGTTTAAGGGTAAAAATGTATTCTACAAAAACATATGAGAAGAGATAGTTGAAATTCTTCCAATGTTTATTTATATGAGAACCATGATACCTAATAAGAAAAACACTTTAAGAAGCAAGGTCTAGTCCAGTGGGTCATTGTTTGGTGATAATACACACATTAATTTGTAAACATGTTCATGAAATGTGTGCTTTTGTTCTAGTTTTTATTAATCAACTAAATCTCTGTGTTGAGCTAAAAGGCTGTTTACCCACAGTGTTAGAGACCTTGTTAAAGTTGACATGTTGCTTGGAGGGAAAGAATGGTGATATATTGAAATAGTTTTTATTGACATTTTACTATATTAATAATAGTCGTAAGTGTACTTTATGTGGAAGGTGATTGGTAGGATTGTTGAGAAGAGACAGCCCCATTAGGGATATGCGTTACTACAGGGTTTTGAACTAATAATTTAGTAGCAGAATTAAAAGAAAATTAATAATCTATATTTGATATAGTGTTAAATACATGAATGGCATGACATATTGTGCCCACACCACTCGCGGCTCAATATTGCTATCTCTTTTCAAATTTCAATAAAAGGTTACATACATGTAGTTACATATTTTTATTAGAAAACTTGTTCCTACACTTGGATTTTAGCCATAGATTTAGTTGAATTATAAAATAATATAATTAATTCTATTCCCAGCTAGGGCTATATATTTGAATCGAGTGTAATATTACAACCGTTTTAATTTTACTGAATAATATTCATATTTTTAATTATTCACAACTGCAAGATGGTCAAAAAAACAAAACATAGAGTGTAATTATTTTTTGCTGAACTATATGTAGTGGATTTAAAACAAAGATTTTGTATGAAAAGTAAACAAAAATAATAATTATCATTTCAAAACAGTGCTGTATATTTTAAATTAAGGGAGATATTACAAATTAAATTTCATACCATTAAATTGAAGTAAAATTTGTACTTTATAGGATAAAGTATATTTCAAAATTATCAAAAGAGTTTTTTTAAAGTTTCACATGTATAAAAGATTGTTTAGTATAAGTAAACTGGCACCAAGAAAAACAATTGTAGTTCATATAAACAGGATTATAAAAAAATTACAATGTAGTAGTTATTGAATATTAATTTAAGAAATATATAGCAGATTTTAATTCAGCAATACTTTTCGTGTTTCTAAGCTGTTTTGATCCACTCTACAATGAGTAGCCAAGTGCAAGGATTAAGAAAATAATCAAAATTTATTTCAGAGTTAAAACCAGAAATTCAAAGTTAGATGCAGTCTTTTAAAGCTAGCTCATTACCTAAAATACTTTCCAATCAAGTTAAGATAATTTTTCTGTCCCAAGAAAACAATGGGCAGCACCACTTTGAACATATATTTATTAATTATTTATTTATTTGTCTAGGCTATTTAACGTACACTTTCTGAACCGACTGATTATATCAGTACACAAGAATGTTCTATGGGGAGAGCGAAAGGGTCTACCAATTTGGCCGGGAAAGGTATTTTCACATACATGAATTTACTTAACCTCCAGAGGAAGTTGTATTATAGATTTGTATCGCTCATGAAAAATTTGTTGATCCTGGCTGGGTAGAACCCACGAACATCAGGTCCTGAGCCGAGCCCTTTACCCCAAGAACACGGAGGTCGACAAATGTTATATAAAAGTTTGTTAATAAAGTGATTGTTGTATGTCTAGTTATCTGCTGAGTGAATTTTCAATCATCAAATAAGACAGATAAAACAATGACATATCATTATAAATTCATTATACGCCTTGATTGAAAATGTATATATTACTAATCCTTATTTAAAACGTTAATGGAATCAATATATATAAATTGATACTAAGAAAAGAGTAAAAATTTTTTTTAAAGGAATCATTATTAAATAATGTCAAATTATACGAAACTAAGCAAGGAATGTGGCGAATGGAAAACACTCACAATATTTGCCATACAAGGGCTCTGACAGCGGCACAGACATGGGACCACTAATAGGATCACTCTAGATTCCTGGTATCCAATGCGCCTTCACCAGCTACGACCACAAGAGAGACGCCTACACACCCATACATCAGGGAAATGATCCAAGAAACGTCAGAACAGGTATAACTGCCTATCGTGTAGAGGACTCACCTCCAAGGGACAAGCTCGAGATCACCAACTGGACTGCCCATACCCATGATACCAAGCTCAATCTGAGGACACGGTCTTGACTGCATTTACTATGCAACCATGCCGTGCAATACATGACTCGTCTTACCACATGATGCCTAGCTTGTTCTATGAGCATATCTTGAAAACACATATAACCCATTCCTGTCACTCCATCACATGATATAAATATATGATAATGATGTAAAGATATGGTCTTGACCACATGGATGCCATTAGAAATAATTGCCTCTGGACAACCACTATTTTTCCTGGGTAAGTTGTAAGGTTCAATTTGTATTATAGTAATTGATAAATAGGTTAGTGTGGATGTGTTTACTAGCTTTAGTCATAGAGTTAATTTCATATATAACTTACACGATTAATAACGCACACTGATTGTCCCATGAAATAAAACTTCTGTCTTGGCTTGTTTGTTAGTGATACGGAGGTTTTTGTTTGAATCCAGGATTGATGTTTTGAGATTTTCCTTGATGTATAGATGGAAAACCAACCACCCTCCATGCAAATGAGGGAACATTTACTTTAAATTTTATTTTTCCTATTCCTAATGATTAGTATATACATTTTAACAGCCCAGATGGGAAGTTAAGAGGCAGTATTTTATAATGAGATTAAAAATTTTAAAAAATATTATTTGCAAAAGTACTTACATATTAAAATTTAGAAAAATAATTTTACTATGTAAGATATTACAAATCGTTTTCATATTATTTACCTGCATTGGAGTTGAAGCTTGTTAGGCCTTAAAAAAACTCAAAAGTTGGCAAATTTACAAATATTATGGAAGTTTTCTGTTGTTTATTTATTTGCTGATATAGCAGATATATGTTTACAAGGCATGGTTGATCCATGTAGGCAATGATAGCAATGCTTTCTTCTTTAATCAAAACTAAGCCTTATTTTATTTTTACATCTTTTAAATAATAATCTAATATATTTTTTAACTTTAGCAGCATCTTTCTTTGAGCTTCGTATTTGTCAAGCGTTCTCACCACAAGTACCTACTAGAAGCCACCTCAAACTTGTTTCTAAAGCATTCAAATGGCATAAGGGATGAAAGGGAAGGAACGAGGGTAAGGCACATGCAAGTCAGTAGAGGAAAAATAAGCAAAATTTTAACTCCCTCTTGTTGCCGGAGAGTTTTTTGGCTGACTGCTCTTGGTCAATGTTGGTGCATGTGCAATGTCAGTTTTATATCAGACATGTGTTCAGGGCTGGTCTAACAGGTCTTGAGTCATATTATTCAAGTGTTTTTTTAAATATTTTATTCTTCAAAAAGTATTTGTTTTAACTAAACATAATTTTAGGTATTCAACATAATAATTTAATATATTTTATGGCACTAAAATTATTTAAATAAAGAATTCAAATCCCAAAGATAAAAACAAGCTTTGGAAATTGATGACTTTGATCCTAAATCCAAATATGCTTACCCTACTCCCGAGGCCACTAACTGCCGTTGATGTTTACATTAGTATTTTGTCACCTAAACATGGATTTGGACCATTAAATTAGTTTATATTGACAGGATCTCAAGAAATCCTTGTCTGAATCTCATTCTTTGGATTCTTAAGAAAAATGTTATTTTAAATATTTAAAGCATGTAACCGAACGGGTAGTAAGACAACTACTAAGTATTATTATTAGGGATTTAAAGGGGCCTGTTGATTGCCGTTATCTTCAGTAATTTCTTCATTCACTATAGGTGGACTTGTATTATTTTAAAAGTTTGTTCAAAACAACCCTAGATTTTGAGTTCTCATCACATCTTTTTTGACATGTGAACATTTAATATCAGACAATTTTTTCTAGCTTTTTGTGATAAAAACCTTTTGTAAATCAACTCTATTGACCCAATTTGTCACATAACTAGTTATGACAAATAAATTTTACCATCACAATCACATATTTTATCCTATTTTTTGGCAAATGTTAATTATTTTTTAATTTCTCATACAATACTTTAGTCAAATTTTTAAGAGACAGCTTTTGTTGTAAAATGTTTGGGATAACTTTATTATTTAAAATTTATCTAATATCTTCTTTATTTTTGACATTAAAAAGTTAATTCATTTCAAAAATTATATTGATGATTTGGATTGAGTTAAAAAATTAATTTAAAGGTGTTTTTTTTCCTATAGTTGACCAAGTTGGCAATTTAATTTGTACAGCTTGCTAGATTTAACAAAATCTTAAGATTACAATTTGGGTGTATGAATAAATATATATAAAGATTAATTATAATATAATTGATAAGATAATGGCGAAATTTGAGATTTTGATGAAGTTAATTATAGAAAAATGAAGGAAAAAAAATTGGATGTGGAAGCCCAAGGATGGGATTGATAAATAAAAGAGTGGAAGATATTGGCAAGAACACTTATAAAGATGTAAAAGACTTGGCTCGAGATAGCTAGTGGTTTTATAATCTCCCTCCATGCAAATTTGGGTATATTTCCTTTAAATTCTACCTTTTAACTCTCTATTTCGTTAGTTAAAATATGCGGATAGCCCAGTAGGTAGTAAGACAAGATTTAAAATGAAAAATATTTCAACAAGAAGCCGTGGCTGTATTGACATCGAAAGTGTATGTCTAAACTATACTATGAACTGCACTCAAGGAAAGAAAGAATGGAAGGAGTGTAGTGATGTTATATGCTAATCCTAACATATCTCCATTGAAGCCCACTATAATTTTATAAATATGGGTAGCTTGACCCCATCAATATCATGGCGAATGACAATCTATCAAAATGGAAGTGTTTTGCAGGAAAAGTAAATTATGGTGAGAATAGTTCTCAACCTAAGGGTTTAATTTTAGTCTAGCAAATTAAAGGTCAACTAACTAAGGACTTCGCTAAATACAATATCCTTCTGTCACATCGCATAATTGACATACCCACACTCAATATAGATACATTGATAATACCCTTTAAATAACGCCATCAGTCACCCTAATCAAATTATTTTTAACTGTTGACCAGAGATGCACTTTTGAAAAATCCTTTGCTTCTTAACATTATGAAAATGAAATCTAACCTTTATAAAATAGATTTGAATCTAATTTGTTTTACAAACATTCAATTTTTATGGTATATCCTAAATAATTAGCCTATGTTTGTAACATATTTGTCATAAGCTTAAAATTAAAAGTCAACAATAAAGTTCAGTTTTGAATAAATAGAATATATTATATTCATATACACTTATTAATATTTACAAAATAATGGATAATATTGAACAGTGCTGAAAGAGCTTGATGTATGTATGTATGTATGCAAGTAGTGCTCAACTCAAATGTTGGTTGTATCCTCGACAGTTCCACCGTTAACTGTAAAGCAGAGCCAGCAGTAAAGAGGCATAATAGGGAAATGAGGAGTGAGGTAGTTTCCCGTTGCTTTCCTCATTGGACCAAAAATATCTTCCTAAGCAACTTGTTTTCGAACACCCTAATTTATTTTTATGTAAGAAAATAAAGAAAGAAAGATCTGACACCTTAGCTCAGTCGGTAGCGTGTCTGTCTACTGAGCCAAGGGTTTCGGATTAAACTCCTGGCATGGCCGAAAAATTTATCATTGGTGAAATGTGGGTTCACCCTTTCACAGTGATGAATTAAGGCCAGAGAGTGGATGTTGTGCCTGTCCTAGTCCTAAGTTAGAATATAAGGCATATGAAGCTACGACAGGCCTAGCAAGCTGGTAGTGAAAAATATATGGCTTGAATAAAAAACTGACCAGGAAACAAGCTGAAAACAATAATGGATGTACAAGAAAATAAATCAAGTTTCACACCCATAGAGAACAACTGGTTAAAATTATTGTTTTGTATACAGTCGAACTTGGTTATAACAGCCTCGGCTATTCTGTCAACTCGGCGTAGCGTCATTTTTTCAGCAGCCCGGTCAAACTGTCATCTATTAACGTTATAAAAACCTCTGTTTTAGCGTCACTACCACTCGGTTTTAGCGTCAAAAACTTACTAGATATTTTACTTTAAATTGTATTTAAATGCATGTATATGTAAAAAAAATTAAAAAATGGCCAATTCCTACAGAGATATATTTTATAGCAAGCTGGGAGTGTACTGGTCAGACAGTGCACTGGGCTAATGAGAGACTGAATGGCAAAACAAAGTCAGGGAGAGGGTTGTGGGACTCGTGCGCAATTCAAGGTCAAAATGAAGAGAGGACTAACCCTCCTTCATTGTCACTGAGCTGGCTGGAACTGTCTTATGTGCGCATCTAAGCTCAAAGCCAAGGTTTTTTTTTGTGTTTTATAAGTTTCAACGTTAGTTTTGGTAGTCAATGTGTAGTCATTGTGCAGTCATTTGGTAGTCATTGTGTAGTCATTGTGTAGTCATTTGGTAGTCATTATACATACATTCAGAGAGACGTCTGCTGATGTGTTGAATTCAGTGCAGCAGCTATATAACATGACAGAAAGAATTTATTTTACAGAAAGGAGAGTTCAAAAGAAAATTATATATTACTACGGGGAACAGGCCTAAATGTAAGTTATATAAATACAGTTTTTTTTTAATATTCTTCATTTATAAATTAAATGCAATTTGAAATTTGTGAAATGTCCTTCCCTACAAGTTACAAGCTATTAAAAGTGTTCTATTGGTATCTCTTTTATAACATCACTCTTACGTAACGTCTAAATTTGTTTGGCCCCTTCGATGATGCTATAATCAAGTTCAACTGTATTCTGAGTTTTACATTCCTTAAAAGCAGGTGAGATTTCAACAACTTACTGACTGAGTAATATCATGCATTTTTCGACTGTATGCTTTTCCTAACTACCAATCTAATATCTTATTGATAGTTAAAATTTTTGCAACATGGCTGAGCGACATCCCATTTCTTATGCAAGGTTTTTTATGTCAAAAAAGCTCAAAGTTTTTATATATATATATATATATATATATATATATTCATCGTATTTATTTATTAATGTATGGTTAATGATTAAATGTTGATATTTTGGAAATAAAATTAATTTCGACATAGGCCTATGTATTTTAAAACATAGTTAAAACTGGTTTTGGTTTTGCTACTAAAACAATAAATCATATCATTGTATGCATGTTGAATTACTGAGATAGAAATAAAAAGGTCAAGTTATTTATCTGAAATACATCCAGCTGTAATGTTTCCATATAGTTTTTTTATTTTTTTTAATAGCTACTGATTTTAATGTAAATAAAAACCAAGGAAAATTTAAATGTAGAGTGAAAATACTTTATATAATAGGTTATTGAAATAAAATAATTTATATTGACATCTTCAGACAAAAAACATCAAAATTTATGTTCAATATATGTATCAAAATGTTTGTGGTATTTATATTTTTTTTTTTATTACTGCATCTTACTACCCATTCAGGTTATACGCCACTCTACTAATTACTTGAATGTGATTTTGATGAGGAGGGCTGAATTTATATTAAGTGTACCTGCATTTTCATGAAGAGTGGAAAACCATTCAAGAAAACCCACCGCCTGCACGCCCAATCGGGATCAAACACCGATCTACCTGTCATTGGCAGTACAATATATTGTAGAGTGACGCCTTAGACCATGCATCTACCAAAGCGGGTCTCGTATTTGTTCTTGACACTAATTGAAAGATAGCGTATATTTTATAGTTTCCTTTGTGAATTTGTTTTATCTTTGGTTTGGATGGTGGAAAGTACTTATAAAATTATTCTCATTTGATATACCACCTCACTTAATATATAAAAATATTAAGCATATTTGAAAAAAAGAGAAATAAGATTAACTTTTATATGAACGTGATAAAAGTGGAAGATAGTTTATGAGATTTTTTTGCTTACTGGGGTATTTGTGATTTTTTTCAAATGGCTTGTAACCATTTTTATAGCAAAAATTAATTTCATTTGTGAATTTTTAAACCAAAATCTCAAAGATGTATTTAATATAATGTAGAGTATCTGAGCATAAGTAGTGAACTTTACTACTAGCCACCAATAAGCTACTCTTCAAAGCACTATATGCTTAGTGGGCCTCCTATAATCACCCAAATAGATTGGGGGAAAGTTGTAACTACATGTTCTCAAATCAAGTACACCTTAATCATGCATGATTGTTAGCAGGAAAAACCCAATCAACTTATTGATTTGTGATGTAGGGCTATACATTTCATCAGATTTGTTTGAATCTTAACGGACGACTTGATGACTTTTTCTGACAACCATTTACTGGCCTAGTGAAGCTTTTTAGCTTTATTCGTTCCTTCTAGACAAGTGGTTTCCAACCTTTGGACGGGTCTGCCTGCAATTTTTCTCTCGAGTCTATCACAACTTCTTGATATCTTATAAGTGTTCAAATACTAGTTTTTAAATTATAACTTTCACTCTATATTACTACCCGTCCAGGCTTTCAACATTTAACCATAGGAGTGGGGTAGGTAAAATTGAGAGGTGTCATATCCTTATTTAGATGGAGGGAGAGGGGGAAACTGTTTAGGAAAAATTATACCAGGTATACCTGGCCAGAATTCAAATCCTGATTTACTCATCACCAACAAACCAAACCAAAAGAGGTTATTTTAATTTTATACATTGCTTATTTTATGGTTATATGAACACGATTAAAATATCATAAAAGAGAATCAACCATTCTGGGGATGAGGGTTTTTTTTTAAATGTGGTGTTAAGTTAGTTGCCATAGTAAGCTATGTCAGCATAAACTATCAGAGTGGGGAAAACAAAAAGGAATCTAAGCAGTAACTTGAGTTTTTTTAATCATTTTAACAGCTTACATTTTTATTTAAATTTCGCACCTTCCTATAATCATTCAAATCATTTGAAGAAGTAAATATAAAGCTAAAACTTCAAAAGAATTGCAACCCCACACAAAACATACCGTGATTTCAAGGTTAGAAACTGCTGTCATAGAGACACTGCCCCATTGTGTCAAACATTTTTTATATTTTTTTAACTATATTGTTTAATTGATTGATTATTGCTATCCAGCCAAGGTTTTGACTTGACAATAATAGTTTTGTGTTCTTCATCCTACTACCCCTCCAGAACATCCACATATTTAGGGATGAAAAGGTAGAATATTAGACGAAATTTAACTACATTTGCTTGGAGGGGAAGTGGAAAACAATTTAGAAAATACATTTTATGTTTATAAGACCGGCATTCAAAACTCTACCTTCCTGTCTCCAACAAACAAAATTAGACTGGTACCTTTACCTGCGTGCCTTTAATGTGGGGACGTACCTTAAAATAATAATAATTTAGAGGTGCCTGCTAACTAATACAAACATATTTTTATTGGGGTAGTTATTAACTATCTTAATGCTACCAACCACCATTCAAATAAAGTCTATCTAAAACTATGACTATTATTATAGAATGTCAATAAAGAGCCTTTCCATGTACGGTCACCTACCTTTTTCCTCCAAGCTACACGTGAACGTTACCAAGCTCTCCAACCTCATAGGTAATCAGCCTCTTAACCTAACACAGAGAAATAGTAAAGAATTACAATCTTTAAAAACATTACCCATGATTGCTTCTCGCTACAAAGTTTACAAAGTGTGATTTCACCTAAGTGAATTTGATTCCAGCATTAGGACTGCACCCGATGAAAACATTCATATCTTAGTTAATGTTATATTTACTTTTGTACGTGTTTGTCCACATAAAATCATTGAGGGTTGCTGTAGTTGTTATTGCTTATAGCCCCGAGTGGCCATCATCGCTTTCATCTACCACATATAGACTTATTATTTAATAACAAGTGAAGAGGGGCCTTGAATACAAAATGAACAGGGAAGATTCAGTGGTAGAACATTTTTGCACATAAGCAAAATTTTCGTGTTTGATTCACACAGCTAATTTTGTTATGTTGCACTAAATTGTATGTCTGAATATTTACACATTTACAAGACATTGGAACCAATACAGGGCACTTAAATTAGGATGTAGTATCTAAAAATAAAAATATATATTAGTGAATCTAATTTAAATACCAAACATACATTTTAAGACATGAAAAAGTTAGAACAGGGCTTATTAATATGTAGGTATATGTATAGCATAGTTCTACGAGCACATAATTTAGATTACAGTATTATTTTTGTTTGTAGGTCATTAGCTGCTTATGTCAATATAACTCAAGTTTAAACTTAATTCATTTTTGTGTAGTATGAGTGAAAGTCAGCATTAATCTTTTATTAAGTGTACTTTTTATTACTGGCACTGGCTAGTAACATATTAAAACTCTCTAACCTAAAATAACAGAAAAAAATTAGTAACTGCATTAGCATTAAGCTGAGGATAAGATAATGCACCCCTCTCCACAAGTAATACGTTCTAAAACCTGCCGCTGTTATGTGAAAATGCAGATAGTTCCAAACAAAATGTTATTTATTCTGTAACACTTCAAGAATGTAAGATTTGTTTTTGCCATACAACCTGGCAATCCCCGCACACAATTTTTTTTCTATTTACATCATAATCAGTGTGTTCACTTTCTCACAATCGGTAAGGACATCATGGCTACTCCTAGACCCAGAAGCACTACCAGCATAATTACTCTTGCACTTTGGGGCCATTATTATGGTGATTAAGGGCTTTCTGAACACAAAGAGTGCACCACCCACATTAAGCAGCTGGTAGCTAGTACCTTCCAGGAAAGCTGGTCAAGCCACCTCCAGAGGTCCCCCCTGGGCAACTTAGGTTTAATGCTCTTTTATGGCGATTCCTAAGGCTAGGCACCTGACCTTCAAGGGCCCAAATGGGGCGATTTAAGTAAGCCTTCTTTAAGGTGATTCCTAAGATGAGTTTTGACTCCCAGTATGGCAACTTAGGTCAAATCCCTATGAGTAGAGAGATTCCTAGGTTGTGTCTTGACTCCCTTACGTGCGATTCCAGCACTCACAGAAGGAGCCAACTCCTTCCGCCAATGGAAGGCTGACCAAGGCGGGGAGTTCCTAGCTATCTGGTGATGACAGGGATTGATGGCAAGCACAGGGTCATCGGTCCCTAAACCTCTCATTGCATGCATCTACATGAGTGGCTATGCTCAGAGGACAAAGCCATGAAGGATTGTAGGAGCCTTAAGAGAGGTGTTTGTTCCCCAGACACTGGCTGCCGGACCCTACACAACAAGTGGTTTCTCACTTTGAAAAGTCTCAGACTTATATAAGGTGATCGTCTAGTAATGTGGCGGTGTCACTGTATTTGGTTAGCATTCAACCCTGTGTAACAAGGCTTTAGTTCAGATTTATATTCATTATCTTATCATACTGACCTTATTAATAATTTTTATCTTATTCAAGACAATTTTAATTTGTGCCAATTTATAAAAAATGTAGTTTCAATATACCTAACATAATGCAAAAAAATAGTAACTAGGCAATAAACTTTCTGATGTATTGATAGTATAGCTCGACAAAATTAAGCAGGTACCACAAAATGGTGGTAATAAAATCTAACATCAAAGTTTGTAAGTTCAGTGAGAGCTAAGTAACTAGAACTAGAAGTATTGTCTGAAAGGCTAGTCAGAAAGGAACAAGTAGAGCTAGAAGCAATGTCTGCTAGGTTAATGAGAGAGGAGCAATTAGAGATAGAAGCAATGTTTGTAGGTGGACAAGAGAGGTGCAACTAGAGATAGAAGCAATGTTTGTAGGTGGACAAGAGCGGTGCAACTAGAGATAGAAGCAATGTCTGGTAGGTGAACGAGAGAGGAGTAACTAAAACTGATAGCAATGTCTGGTAGGTTAACGAGAGAGTAGCTAGAACTGATAGCAATGTCTGGTAGGTTAACGAGAGAGAGTTCTAGAACTGATAGCAATGTCTGGTAGGTTAACGAGAGAGTATCTAGAACTGACAGCAATGTCTGGTAGGTTAACGAGAGGAGTATCTAGAACTGACAGCAATGTCTGGTTGGTTAACGAGAGAGGAGTATCTAGAACTGACAGCAATGTCTGGTAGGTTAACGAGAGAGTATCTAGAACTGACAGCAATGTCTGGTAGGTTAACGAGAGATTATCTAGAACATGACAGGGGCAAATGTGTCTGGTAGGTTAACGAGAGAGTAGCTAAAACTGACAGCAATGTCTGGTAGGTTAACGAGAGAGTAGCTAAAACTGACAGCAATGTCTGGTGAGTGAGAGAAGTTTAATTAAAGCTAAAAGAATTTTTTGGTGAGTGATTAAATGAGGAAAAACCAAAGATAACAGCAATGCATGGTTGGTAAGTGAGAGAAAAGTAACCAGAGCTAACAGCAATGCCTGGGAGGTGAGCGAGAGGCCATTGTTTCCCCGCGCCAACTTAAATTCATTGGATAGTAGGTGTCATTCTTGAAACAATAAGAGAAGTTGCACATTTTCCCGATACACATTGTGATTATTGAATTCCTGTGACTTTACAGAATTGCACATTCTTGTTAAATAAGATAAACTAATATCATTTATCCCAGATAGATAACCATGGGCATGCTGGGTCATGTCTGTTGTCTAGAAGACCAAACCAAACCAAAATTAAATTATTTATTGAGGCAAGGGTACCAATACCGACCAATACATGTTGGCAAAGTAGGCCACTAAGGGCTGTGTGTGTTTCATACTCCTTCCAGCTTGTATATTTCCAAAGTCAATGAACTTATATACTTTTGATTATAACTATTGACTCAAGACTTAGATGAAATACATTATTAGCATGTCTATTAATTCATTAAGACAAAATAAAAGATGAAAACAAAAATTCAAAAGTTTTAAGATCAATCTTCTAAGATAAAATGGAGGATTAACACTAGCTTCATTGAATTGCTATCTTTATTTGCAATTATTTTGCTAGGCCTGGTATTATAAGACACAAGTTATTTATCAGTTAATTTGTGAGCTATGATTGATATTATGAATTGTATTTTGAAATTGGGAGCTATGTATGAAATAAATTAAAAGACTTTTCTATTATTTTACTTAATTCTATATAGCTTTAAACAAGGCTTTTGTGAATCTAATTTTTAGTGTAAGTTTGATTAACTGAAATGCCCAATTTATCCAGCATAGAAGATAGTTTTATTCTACAACCAACAAAGTGCTAAAAGAATGAATAAGTAGGCCTATTTGATATTATCCTCTTGCTAAATGATGTGGCATCAAATACTTGTGTACTTAATTTTTGTGTATGGTACTAACCGAAGTTTCTGAAAAGCAAATATTCCACTTCTAGCTTGTTATTTATTAGCCTCTAGAAAAAATGTTTTGACAAAACGAATGAGTTTACACATAGTGAAATGTGAAAATATTACACTTTGTAGTAAAATAAACCAATATGTTTTATTGTGAGACACTTGATGAATTTGGTAATGTCATTTGATTTTGTTTCAAGTCAAAATTTATTCTTCTAGCACTGATCAATTATCAAAAGGTAAAATTTTAAAACACCTTGACTATAGATATGAATCCAAATGACAGTGTTAATTCATTTGACTCAAAATATAGGAAAGTAAAATTAAAAAAAAAAAAACTGTATGTTTACACACACAAACTAAGGTTGAAACAAGTACTATTTGCCCAAGTATACTCTACCAGGAAATAAAACTGATCATAGAATAGCAAATAATTTATTTCATAAGAATTTTTACTATGTTTCCAAAGGAACTAAAGTAATTACAACATTACAAATCACACTAAAATTATATTACTAATACAAACATTTTATTACAGTGCTTTAAGAAATATATACAATCCAATATAAAATTATTGTTACTACAAATAACATACATTCTTAAACAAGCAAAACAAAACATTCTAATAATAAAGTACAAACTAATAATATAGAAGAGAACACCTTGGTTAAATTGATGTTTTAACAATATTTATTTTATTTGTTCCTATTGGAAAAGTATAGGAATACCCAATATATTTCTTGGGTATACTAGAATTTACAGAAATTATTCCACATAGTTAAGCCTATAACTTGATAAACCATGGCTTGGGATGGAAGCTAGCTTAGGGACAAAGTGTTGTGGTTTATAAATATATATTAAAAATCTGTAATAAGTGGACATGAGTGGTATTGAAACATGGCATTCCATATAAAAGCTATTACAATTAAACAATACATAAGACATAGTGGTTAAAATTTAAAGATACAAACTACAAAATTATTGGAAGGAAAAGTTTAATAAATGCGTTGGCAGATGTGAGAGTGTATTCTTATGGATTGACGTATTGATATTGTTACTGCAATTTAAGTATTTAAAGGCCCTTATTAAAAAAGGAAGAATTTGATTTGAAGCATGTGTAATGTAGAAAAGCTTATCTCCAATAATGCTGGTACATTTTTTTAAATGCTACCTAGTGATGTGTCTTATGTTAATTTGTGTACGATGAAGATATCCCAAGATCAGTCTTTAGTCTGCTACACCTGGCTGAGGGTTTTTATGAGCCCTTTCTTTGAGTAGCTACATCTGAAAATTAATCTATGTCCCCCAAGAAATGGGCGTCTGCTGAGGAGGAGAAAAGCACAAACCTCTACCTGGGTCAAAATTAATTATTTCAATAAATAATTAATGTATTTCAAGAAACGCTTTAAAGCCCCTCCTTCGATACCTCACCAATGGAAATCCCCTATAGAATAATCAGGAAGCCTAAGCAATCTATAGGGATAGTGGCCAAACTGTATAAAAATGAAGATAAAGTAACGGTAGGTTTACTGAAGTCATTGTCGCCATTTGATTACCCATAGTAACGAGTATTCCACCTCAATATCAAACAGTTACAGGAACAATCAGTTGACCATATTCTTAAAACCACAAACTTATCAATGGCACATGAGACACAAACAACTTTTACTCTGCTATGGCCAGGGGCAATATTACCCTTTTGTGAGAAGTGATTCACACAACTGATAACTTGATATCATAATAATAGTTTGCACAAGTAACAAAATAATTATCAATTCATCGCTCTCTAAATTACCCAATAACCTAGCTGAGCGTATGCGCCAGACATGGAAATGCTCTTGGAGACATTACACAGTGAATATGATGCAGCTGAAGGTTTCAGAACCTTTCTACACAGTTCTAGAGCATTCTAGAAAATAGAATTAGGTAAAAAAATGCTGCTTGTCTTCTGTTGTGGTTTAAACCTACAAATTTCTAGTGATTTGGTCATTTGTTCAACCATTTAAATTTGAGAAATTTTTATTTGATCAGTAAAACTTCACACATTGGTGTTAGAAGACATAGGTTACATACAGTACACATTGAAGATTTATTGTATGCAATTAGAACTTTTTGTGGACATTCTACTTAAAATTGACCAAGAAGACCAATAAGATGGCAAGCTATGTTAATAAGTTCTAAGGAAACAAAAGAATCAAATTGTATGTTGTATTTTATAAGGTGAGAACTCTATTTTTTACTTTATAGATTGCCATGCATACTTTTGGTAGATGTGCGATTTCCTCCTAAAATAGATTTTAGATCTCAAGAATAAGTAATATTGTTAATTTAGAATTTGAGGCCTAAGGGCGAGGGTGAGGAAAGGGGATTTTATTTTTTATTTTTAGAACCCTTCGAGTGTGTCTGTATTATTAATGATCTATTTTTTGCAACATGTCTTTGCATCCATCAGGGCTATCAGCAGTTTAACTAATTTAATGAGGTAAGGTAGAGTTAAAGAGGAAATGTACCCAAATTTGCCTGAAAGTAGAATGGTAAACCTTATTAGAAGGAAAACCTACAATATTCCCAGGTGCGATTCGAACTCAGAACTCCCTGTCACAAGAAAATCAGACTAGACAAGCTTTAAGTCAGGTGTGTGTTTCCTCCAATGTGGGCCACATTATTAAAACAGGTTGTTATAATACTGCTGTGTTAGTAATATATCCAAATATGTCCCATTGCTGAAATGTTGTAGAAAATTATGTCAAAGGTACCTTTCAAGATAAAGTGTACACTTTAAAGTTTGTAGAGAATTAAGAAAATATTATATTTGCATAAATGGAATGGCGATAAAAATATGTTATTTTAAGATTTATGTGAGAATATTTTCAACTTTAACAAAATTAAATGATTAAAAATTATTTATTTCTAGTATTTCAAATATGGATTTTAATATTTCCAAAATTTAATATATATTATAACTAGGGGTGTGTGAATGGTGATTTTTTGACTAAGAATATTTTCATATCAAATATAAATAGTTAATAAAATCTTGATACAGCTTGATATTACCTACTGGTTTGACTATTATAAATATGGTTGGCAAAATTTTGAATTGTCATGTTAAAGCTATTCTCACTGAAATTCAAAACTTTTATCGAAAAAAAGATGTGTTATGAATAAAAAAATAGCTTTCTATGTTATTATGAATTACCAGTAGGTATAATCATTATTAACTAAGGTTTAAAAATTTGAGACAAGCTTTTAAAAACATAATTAAATTTATACAAAATTTGGACACACGGTAGTTTGTTGTAAAAATAACAAAAAAACAACAACATAAATAACAAATATTAATCAAATGCTATTAGTTTAAAGAAAATATACAAATAAAACGAAGTAGGACTCCAAACAGTAATATTAACTAAAGAGCCTCAACAAATTTTAAATTTTATAGGATCGATACAATGTTAGTTTATTAAATTCCTTTAAGTAAACTCTCCCTGTGAATACTAGTACTTTAAACCTGAAAGAAAAAAATAATTTAATATAACTTTTTAAATTATTGAAATTAGTTAATTAGCAAAATTATGCCATGAAGATGATGTGAATCAAAATAAATATTGAGAACATTGTAAACTAAAGTTATTAACAGTTACTTCTATCTGAACTATATACAACCATATGAATCACTAATAATACCAAAATGGTTGAAAGATTTCTAGAATGCATAAGTCTGGCTAATGCCAATGGGGAATGCAGCCAGCAATAAATCTTAAATGCCTGTAGGTCTATATTTGATGTGCAGTCAAAGAGTACTATGTCTATAGTGATAAAATAAAATAAACACTCAACATGGTGGCTGATTAGATGAAATCTTATAATAAATTCCTCACAGATTTTTTTAAATAAACAAATAAATAAAGTAATGTATACATTTAAAATAGCTGAGACAAATACGCATCCCTTCAAATAATAAATGCTTAATATATAAAAATGTTTGATGAAACTGACTGAACCTATATATGTTTTTGAAAATTCGAAAATGCAAAACTAACTAAAAATTTCAGAATGTAATATTCAATGTATGAATAGGAGTAAATAAGCGTACAACCCGAAAAGTTAGTAAGACGCGGTGCTAAAAAAAAAAGTAGTCATTCTGAGATTGATATAAGAAAATATTCGAATTTTCGAATATTTGCACACCCCTAATTATAACCCTTATTTTATATCTAAACAACCTATTTTATATGTTAAATAATATGATCTGAAATAAGTTAACTTGGAGATTGGAACTAAATAATTTAATACTTCCCATTTTAACTTAAAACGACAATAAAAAAAAGAATGTTTGAGTAAAACTCTGAAAGATTATGTGGAATGCTTTAACTACTCTTCTGAGCATTTTACCTGCTCTCATAACATGGAAATCATAAATTTATCATAAGCCTAAATTTCCAGCTAATTGAAAACACTTCTGAAAAATTAACAATAATGATCGAGTGGAATACCCTTATGACTTGCTGTAAAAGGAGGTGAAGGGAGGAAGATAAACTGAAAATAAGAGAGGTTAAAGAACATATTCCAAAAATTCCATACATCCCAAGGACGATAAAGGAGAATGTTAAGGATTTGAAATGATAAATAGTTGTACATATATAATTATAAATAGCATAGTTTATTCAAGACGCAAGTGCTAAATGGAAGTAGCTATTTAGTTGTTAAAACAATAGTTATAGTTAGGGTGATCATACATACTGGTTTTTTTTACTGGACAGGAGCATATTTTGGGGTGATGTCCCATTGTTCAACAGAACAGATGGTAGTACATCCATAAGTACTGGGTTTAACAAAATGCTTCCAAAAGTATTTCTTTATTAAATACGCCTCTGAGAGATGTTTCTTGATATTATCTATTATATGTTCCTAGAGATGTTTTGCTATTAACACTATGTATTATTAGAAATTTTCTAATTAAGTATTAGTTGAACTGATTAGAAGCCAACATCATAAATTTATTAAAAATAAATAGTGAATGTAAAAATATAAAAGATAAAATTTTAATTTATTTGTCTGTAAGAACAGAGGTTTTTTTTACATTAATATCTATTCCTTGAAATTGATGATGGATCTAATGTTCTTTTAGGTATTATTTGACTTTATGTAGATCAATGTCACCTTGAATTAGCAATGAATATTCAGTTTTGATAAATAATTTTGTGTTTACACTTTTTTTTCCTTTCTCCTTCTATTATTTTCCCTATATCTACTCTAATTATCTTTTTTTTTTGTAACATATATTTTTTGTCCCACTTTTTCTGAAAGGTTATATAGTCACCATAGCTATAGTGAACTTTGAATTGTTCATGCTTTGTATTTTCTTGCTACTAATTGAAGTTTAAAGACCCAAGAGGATTTTTAGTTACATTTTCTTACAATGTAAAGAGAAATTATTTTAACCTAACCTAGCATAATACAACCTTAAAAGCATAGTTTTACCTTATGGTAGTTGAAATTACTCACAACTAAAATAATACTTTGATTATAAAACTTAACTTTGCTGGTAGCACTAAGCTAATATATTGTATTAATGTTTCATGATTTATCTGAAATCATCAGCGATATCAGACAAGTATTTTTTTAAATTGAAAAATATTTGTGCTTGTTTCAAAAAATTCTATATATTATCAAAATCATGAAATTATAGAATAATAAATTTTAACATATATATTATTATACTTATATTATAACATACTACAACATAATGAAGCTTAGGTTGGTTTAGATATTGTGGTACTAAGCCAAGATTGGTGCCATAAAAATCAATCGGCGAACAACACTCTAGAAAATGCTCTATCACAATGAATGGACTGCATGGGACATATTTTATAATAATGCTTTGTATTAAAAGGTTTTAAAAAGTTAAATAATTTTCTATTTAAAATTGTGTTTGTGTAAATATTAAGAACAAAATGTGCATTGTGATGCTAGTACTACACTACTGCTAGTATTACTATTATGCTATGTGTGCTACAATATACAAATTAAAAGTTGAAATTGGACTAAATTAATTTGAATTTAATTTAAAGCCTAAACAAAGTTGACAAATAATTTCCAAATTTTTTTGACTTTACTAAACTTGTTACACAAATAGTTCTTCATTCGAAGATCTTTAAATTTTTTGCCTTCACATTACTCACAGCTGTTGTTGACACCCATTCTTATGAAAACTTCAAGTCCTCCTTCACAGTATTTAAGATGTAGCCATGTAAAAGAAACAGTTGTATTAAATGTCCTTTGAAAGTGATCGACTCTGATGATCCATTTGTTGTTGAATAGTTAACCAAATGCGTAGCAATCAACATTGTTGGCAACAATGCTTCTACAAATGGTTGACCAGGAGCTGCTGGAACAAAATTACATGTTATGATAACTGAAATAGAACATAGTGTTAATATTTTATACCATAGTTTAACAATATCCAACCAATAATGGTTAGATAAGTATCAAATGATATGATTTATTTTAATCTAATATATTAGTTTTAGGTATAGATAGTGACACTCTTCATTGCTGTTATCACTAACATAACGAACATTCCCTTTGAGATTGTTTACTTATATGAGTTTATATATTTAAATAATTAAGACATATACTTATATTTTTACTTCACACAAATTAGGTCAACAAGTTTAGTAAATTATAATGAATATAAATTACCTGCAGTGTAGGAAGAGAATTGGATTCAACTACTTCATTCAAAGCCTAAAAATATTTCAATGAAGTGCTTATTGTGAATTGTCAGGTTTGGTATTAATCACAAATATCTTACTTATTTTTAAAAGACTACTCAATAAGTACTTTCACACACATGAGATTAGGTATCACTTAACTGAATACATTATTTAAATAAATAGCGTTTATTTTCCCACTATGATTACATTTTATACTTTTCCAATATAAACTACACCAATATTATTACAAATTAATATCCTGGTCTTTGGAATAATATCAATAAAAGGCATAATATATATTTTTTTATCTTCTTGTTTCAACTTGTACTAAGTTTGTAATGGATGCATGTTTAAGAATATGGGAAAACTGTCTGGTGTTATATAAATAAACACGGCGGATGCGGGTGTTCGAGTAACTATAACATGGTCAATTCCTATTCATATTGAGAACATCTCATTCAACTTTTATTTATCCAGGTAAGTGTGTGAAGTTGTGTCATTTATATCATAATGATCAAGTGTACGAAACGTTAACGTGCAATAACTGTCCAAGGCCTCAAAACACCAATTTAAAATAAGTGCAACAATCTCAAAATTAAATTTCCTGTTAATACTAACATTTTTTAGAACCATGAGATGGTCATAGAGAAATGCGCATTCACTCTGGAACAAATCCCAGACAGCCTCTCTTCTTTTACACTCCGCCCTGCTGGTGGTGGAGACCGGAGAAACAAGAAGGTCTTTCTCGCTCAATGTCGTCACCAGAGGGCTGGGCCGGAGTGGTAAGGTTCTGTCGATTCGCCAAATGGCTCGGGCACCAGTTAGCCTCCGCTCGAAACACCTCTCGCTTTGTGCCCGAACAAGTTTACCCTTGAGGCATGTATGCTGCCGTGGTGGCGAAGGTTGGGGTGGAGGAGTGGAAGGGTGAATAGGTGAAGGGAGGCTCGAATCTGAGCTTGAACTGCTTGTCTCGCCATCATCCTCTTTAGTCCCATTGCGCTTAGAGTCAACGTGGGCAACAAACTCGGGCCAGCTCATGCCTCGGAACCTGGACAACTGGTCATCATTGAAATCTACGCGCTGCAAACAGCTCAGGACTTCTTCTAGACCACAGAGACTTCCGGACTTGCCACGGTTGGAACGCTCGAACTAAAACAAAAAGATTCTAAGAGCAGTGGACCAGTAAATACAATTTTTTCACACATTATGCACAGTGTTTATAGACTCCTTGTACACCTACCACAAACACAATCAAATAAATGTGAATAATAATTTTTTGCCATAGGAGATAGTATTAAAAATGGTAAAATCTC
This sequence comes from Timema podura, assembly GCA_033556935.1. Taxonomy (NCBI): domain Eukaryota; kingdom Metazoa; phylum Arthropoda; class Insecta; order Phasmatodea; family Timematidae; genus Timema; species Timema podura. The sequence continues at coordinate 95,289,203 of JAVRXN010000010.1, read as the reverse complement.
CTTGGGTCTGGAGGATATTCTCATTCAAACCCAACCTACAAATTTCTGATAGAACTATAGCAAAAAGCAGAAGAAAAGTTTGGATTCCACTTTAACTAAGCGGTCTCTTGCGCTTCTAGCTCAGGTGCATTGGAAAAAAGAAGATAAAAAATAGTTACATCCCTTTAAAGTTAAAATACTGCAAATACTGAATTAAATAAATTATTACTTGTCCAAAGACATTTAATTTATTTCCAGGATGCTGTTTGTTGTAACTTATTACATAAGAATAGAAATACTATTTTATATATTGATCTTTATGAGTTCTCGATTAATAGACATTGACTAATTTTACACCTCTATCATTGAAAAATAATAAAGAAACACACTGGCAGTACAGAGGATCAGGAACTTTTTTTGACTGGGGTGAGAGGGATGGGGGAAATAATGTTATGCCCATACCCAAGTCAGGTTGAGTAAAAAAAAGCATGCGAATAACTTTGCACCACTTCCAATGGGCCACTATTTATAGGCCCTGTGTGTGCGTGTGTGTATTTACATACTTTCTTATGTACATAGAAATAATATAAATGTTATATATAAAATAGTGATAATTAAGTTGAAAAAAAGATTGAAGGAAATTAAAAATAAAGTAAAGAAAATTTAGCAGTCTCAGCCTTAGAAAAGATATATTTAGTAACCAATAAGATTCAAATTTCATGAACATGATAACTGTACAGTCATAACTATATCGGTCTGACCTTTATTGATCTTTTTTGATTGAATGTTTCAATATAGATTCATAAGCTGATTGAACAAAACATTGAAACTTGTTTGAATTAAAGGTTTGCTTATAAATTTTTATAATAGGCTTTACATATTTTAATTTCTCCTATATAAATACAAAATAATATATTAGGGACTCGTTGGACTCATGTGGGAAATATTAAGCCATGCAAATAAAGGATGAGACTAATCAATCTTTTTCAATGCTAATGGCCACAAGAATCATGATTAAATTGTTGCACAGTTTTTCCTAAGACATAGAAAGAGATTGGAGGTGGAGAAGGAGGGTGGGGGTAATGTACCCATGTCCTCCTTAGTTCCAGAGCCTATGCTCATACATTAATATTAGGTATTTAAATAGAACACTGTCGCTAATCTCCCCAACCTGTGGCCCGATGTGTCAGAATGGCTTAGTGGGATGGGTAGGCAGCAGCAAATAATTGTGGGGTTCATTTTGATCTTGTTTATTGAAATAGATTAGTTACTATAATATGCATGTATAAATGTGATGTAGGTTTTAAAACTAGTTGAAAGAGTTTTGAATAAAGTCTTTGTTCTATCAATGTCCCTACTCAGGAGTTCCGTGCCCTAACCTATCTTCGGTGTTATAACTCTAACTGGTGTCGAACACGGTGTCGCGTGGTTCTTATCTAACTCAGACTTTCAAGATGATTTGGGTCATCCTCCGTACTGAACAGTGACTTAAGCTGTAGGATATCCTTCCTGAAAGTTGCTGTACAACTTGGTAGCTGAGTATGTAGAGCACTTTGAAGTAGCCCCTCAACAATTGGAATCATTTTCAGCCTCACTCTCCTAATAGGTCTAAAAACTCACTGTTATATACCAAAAAAGGAGGGGTGTTTTCCCTAAGTTACTGATATTGCCAATACTCTTTGTTGTGCTAATCAACAAAACAATCTATGTTTATGAAAACATGACCTGGTATGCAGACGCAACTGCTGACTCAGAACAACTGACAGTAAGAGTTCTCAGGATTACATTATCCATGCATGCTCTAGATTACCTAAGTCTACAAACCACAAACCAATCATTATATTTCTAAATGAGTAGTTTATAATTTTTATGTTCTGAACTAATCTGTTTGTAAATTGGTATATTGAAATTTACAATATGAACAGACTTTGAAAATTAAATTAACGAGTTGTGTATAACCTTTACTCCAGAACATAGCTTAATAGGTCAAAGGTATAGTATTGGGGCTCAAAAGCTAAAGTTTCTGAGCTAGATTCTCATGTCCAGGTGTATTTTATAAAAAAATATTTATATGATTTGGGCTAGATTCCTGTATACATATGTATTTTTTAAAACAATATTTGATTTTGGCTTGATTCCCATGTTTAGGTGTATTTATTTAAATAATTTGATTTCATTTTGGATTAAATAACTTAATCAAAGCAGTAATTAAAATTTGTCCATACAGAATATTTAAGTAGGCTTATTGAATTATAATAATGCTTGTTCAATATTTTAGGGTAGAAAAAAGTTCCAAAGTTCACAGCAACCGAAAAAAAAATGTGTTTAGTTTAAATCTTTAGTCAGTACTGAATAGCAACATTTAAATGCATTTGACTTCAGTAAATAGTGTGGTGATGATAATGCATTTTATGGATTTGCACCAGTTGACTCTTAAAGCTTAGCTCACTCAGTCATTAAATTGGACTTTAGCACTGTTTTAGTAATGGAGGCTAGGCCCCTCCGGTCATTTTAATATTACCCATTTTTAGGTGTTTTGATATTACCATTATAAACAAAGTGATAGTTGTAAGTGTAGTAAATCCAATAATATCTATTTAACAATAGAAGTGAAGTGATCTTTAACAACAAATCACTAAACACTCTAATTTGCTCATAAGAATGTGCTCTATGGTCATTTAAAGAAATTCTAGTATTTATCATTACTACATTTCAATGATGATAGAACTAGTAAAATTTTATATAATTTTACTAAACTTCAAAACTAAATTACTAATAAAATGTGGTCTTAGAAGTTATTTTCATTCACGGTAAAATGTTTCTATTTTGTTAACACATTGTGTATATTTTGAGAATAAGAATCTTGAATAACATTAGGTTAAGTATGAAATGTTTCATTTACCAATCTTAATAGCGACCACGTGTTCTTGCCCTTCCTAGAGTTAACCCCATCTGGAAAAAGACAGAAACATACTTCAAAGAAATAAAAACTGTTTTCAAAACATTTTCACAAGGTTATTTTATAAATTAATAAATTTCCTTATATACTATGAATGTTGAAAAAAATAAAGTCTTTAGAAAGCTAATCACTATAATTACTTGAGTCGAACATAAGTTTTTAATTATAATTATTTGGGGCATTTGATTAACTATGATAATTATTTTTGTTAAGTTTAAAAGATGTTTAAGACCTGCATGTGAAGAAAAGGTATTTTAAATTAGTTGGGTTTATAAATTATTCACAAAAACCGAGAGTTCTAAATCGATAAGAGTAAGCACTAGCCAGTAGCCAATGGAAGTCCACAAGGTATTTAATTCAAATGATTAACAGAGTCCAGGCCTGGATTCACTAACAGGAGCAAATAGTTGCACTGGCGCAAGTTTGAAAGATGCACCCAAATCCGTATTCACTAAACAAAACAGGCGCAGGTTGAGAGCAAATCTGCGCCATTTATTTGTGCCCACTTAATAGTAGCCGCAACTTGAAACTTGCCACTTTTATCAAGTTAAAATGGCGGCTTATTAACTTATCGAAGCTCACTTCACTTTTTGTTTGCTTTAATTTTACAAATTACATAGGTTTTTTTTTATAAAATGTTTCTGATTTTACATGGATTTTTTGAAGAAGATGACCAAATACCGTAGTTCATAGAATTGAAAGAGTGTTTAGAGGCATACAAGATGTTTTGCATTTTAGTGACAGTACCTACCACGTTATTTTTTTTTCCACGGCAAGAAATAATGTACTTGTGTGACCTACTTGAACCTATCATTGGAGCAAAAACAAATAAAAGCCATTCAATACCGATGGTAGCCAAGGTTTTTGCTTCCTTTGGGTTTTTTTCAAGTGGAAGTTTTCAACATGTTGTCGGTTGCATTGTTGGTGTGAGTCAACCAAGCTGCAGTCGGATTTTGGCAGCAGTATTGGAAGGATTAAAGAGACTCGCACCAACACATATGTCTATCCACTTGGTGACCCACAAAAGATAGCTCAGCTTAAAACAGTTAAGATTATAGTTTGTTAATTTTAATTTGGTTAGAAATATCCTATATTAGCCGATAACGTTTGCAAAACCAGCGATTACAAGTCACATAACCTCGCTCAGTCGTATTTTATTTGTTATTTTTATTACATAGTCTATATATAAACCAAAATTACTTTTCTACAAAGAAAGATTCGTCATAGATATTTTATAATTTATATTATTTGCACATGGCTAATGCAATATGTTAAACTAAAGATCACACTGAAATAGGATTGGACTGAATCAACTTAAACCCTATACCCCCCCCCCCCCCCTTCTTTTGGGTTAGGTAGTTTATCGTTTATAGGGATTAGGCCAACTGGCTTTATTATATTATGTATGCAAGAAATAGGCTAAGCAGAATTGTCTGCAAAATATTTACAGAATTAACTTAACATTCTAGAATCTAGGCTAAATAGTTTCAATTAGTTACTAAATTACTATAAATTATTAGTCAAACTATATATTTCGGTAGACTTGTGTTTAGTTCCACACAAACTTAAAGCTAATTCATTTCATTCTCAAATAATAACATTCTAAAAATCATCTTCCATTAGTATTTTGATGTATGAGCACAATTTAAAGATAGGTAGTTATTTTTGAATGTCATTGGTTAACCTACAATTATTTTATTTTCTTTAAACATATCATTGGAATAGTGTGCATCAGACTATTTTGAAGATAGGTACTCTATTTTTTCTATAATTTAAAAAAGTTTTCTTATTTTTAATACAATAACAACCAAGCAAATCAGATAATATAATTTTTAATATTGATGCAAAATTTTAAAATATTAGAAAATTAAAATATTCAAACCTAAATCACAGAAAGATGTTAGTGTGTAATTAAAAGGAATGGAAATGACAATAACACACCATAAATATGTTAGTATGCCGTTTAATGCAATGGATTTATATATAATTTAATTTATAAGTTATCGAATCGAAAAAACTATCTTTCATCTGTAATAATATTAAACTAAATCATTTATTTTAAATTACCTAATTTAAACTCATCAACTAGTTATTATTAACATTTGGAAGTTAGGTAATTAGGTTGATATAAATAATAATAATAATAAATAAATAAATATAATAATAATAATAATATAATATAATAATAATAATAATAATAATAATAATAATAATAATAATAATAATAATATAATAATAATAATAATAACTATATTAATTACATGTACAATATGCAAGCTCTCAAATCACTTTGACATGATTGAGTAATATTCTGTAACTTCTTTACATTTTAATTTTTAAATATCAAAAACTGCCAAATTATATTAAAATTGTTATTATTCAATATTCTGTTGTGTGTATTAATTTTTTTTTAAGTTACGGTACTAGACAAGGAAATAAAAAAAATCACCTTAGTATGAAGCAAGCTATTTACCACCACATACATGCACACAGTAGGTTACATGTTTCCTTCATTTAGAGCTATTGCCTATAATTCGAAAATCATTAAACTTAGAGTAGGCCTACTAATGTATTTTTTCCCCCTCAAACATAACCTACAATATATTTTATTATTTTCTCTGTACCAGGATTAATATTACAACTTGCAGCCATAATTATTAGATTTGTTTACTTTTAGTGTCGCATATCCTTCCTCTACTAGAAACTGTTAATGAATCGTTTTGATGGAATGACTTTTAAACAGTCTTCTACTAAATCCATTAAGCATACTACTTTGCAGGCTTTGCTACCGTTCATTAAACATTTACTTCTACGGTAGCCTAGTAATTTTATCTTATTTGCAGTAACTCTAGTGCAAACTGTTCTCATAATATTTCTGAGCATTGTGACAAATATGTAAGAAATAAACAGTTCTGAAATATGCATTAGTTTAGGCCTAACTTTAACATAATTTTGATTTTAGGCTTTTATCTTTTTCAAGGTTTTGCAGGACTCGATCGGTTCCCCAATGTAGTTGGGGCTATTGATCGCTGCCATGTGGCTATTAAAGCACCAACAGAAGAAGAGTGAACGTATATAGACCTCCACCATTAACATTCCATCAATTTTCAGGTGATTTGTGACAACAAATTAACGCTAATGAATATTGTTGTTAAGTGGCCTGGAAGTACACATGACAGCTTTATATGGCAACAATGCCATGTAAAGAGGTCATTTGACACTGGTTTGGTACCTAATGGTTGGCTCTTGGGTAAGTATGTTTGTTAAAATTTAGAAAAATTCTTACTTGGTCTTGTATTAATATGCAGTACAACATTTATTTGCAGAACCGGTAAATTAACATCAGCATAAAGTAGGATACATTAAAATCTTTAGTATAGGCTTTGTCACCTCACTTATTTCAAACAATAGCCTATTTTTACAGTAGCCTACATGTACTGTATGTCAGTATATATATTCTGTGTCAAACTGAAAGTTCTTGGTTTGATTTTGGAATAACAAACACAATATTATTTTATTCAATCATTGGCCTATTCTAACATTTTTTAGTATGTTTATTTCCTTGACAAATATGTCAATCTATAACCTGACAAATATTTATAATAATATTCTATAACTCTGAAATTAGCCTACTATTTTTATAAGCTAATATGTAAATAAAAAACTGACTTTCAATATCTTTCATTACTTAATAAGTAATAATATTTCTTATTGTAGGCCTACTAATCATTGTAAATGTTATTTTACTCTGGTTGATTCTTGTTATAAATTGTTTAAATAGCCTAATTGACTAGTTTCCATATTTTGACACATGGAAACAAATTAAATATTTTTCTTTTGACCTAGTTTCTATGCTTAAAAAATGAGGATTAATTTAATTTCGTGTTGAATGGTATCGAATAGGGTATCGAGTATCGAGGAGATGAATTGATAGTATCGAGCAAGGTAATGGAATCGAGAAAAGTAGGTATCGGCCCACACTAAATTTAAATATTCCATAATTTACTATATAAACTTAAAAATACTTTCTTCATTGTGTAGGATTAGTTAATTGAAATGGCATTTAACAATTTTGACTGCATATTTGAATACCCAAAATTATCAGCATCATTTTCCTGAATCATTCCAAATCAACCCATAATGTAATGAAACATCTTCAATTTCCTAGTGAATAATTTTTTGGAACACCTAAACCTTTTTATTTCATTGCAAACATTAATTGAAAGCAACAATGTCAACCACTGTATAAATAATTTTTATTAGCGTCACTAAACTATTTAGTCAAGAGTTATCGAAGGCTTCTAATAATACTTTCTTGGCTTTTTCATAACTTATTTAAGGTTAAAGCATAATAAATACAACTAATATTTCTGTAATAACAATTTTAGACCAATTCACTTTATTATATAAATTATGGATAACTAAGCCTAGGCAAACTACAGAGCTTGGTACTGTTCACCTCAAATGTTTGTTATTGTAAATTTAACAATGTTACATTTCAATATTCTAAATTTGGAACACACCATTTATGTGTGTTCATCTGATCTTGTCCACTTTGATAAATATGATTTGTATTGTTCCCATATTTTGATGAGTTGTCATAGTTACTACTAGTTTTGAATTTATCAACCATACTATATTATTATAAATCAAGTAATGTCTAGTAGGTCACATAGATAAATTATTTCTCATCCAGGAAAATAAAAAATACTGTAGTAGATATGGGTTGCTAAAATGTTATAAATCTTGTCTGTCTCTAAACTCTTTCATATGAACTAGCGGTATTAGTTCATTCTCATCTTAATCAACAAACCCATGCCTTTTTCTTTTTAACAACTCTAGGTAAATGTTTATTTATTTCCCTCAAGTTTTTTTGCTTAAAGTAAATAATCAATCCTGTATTTAATTTCTCTTTGTCAGTTGTTTTACATAGTATTTTGTAAAGATAAGAATACAAAAAAAACTTGGGATAGAACTTCCTAATATTTAAGATATTAAAGATTTTTTTTTTAACTGGAAATGCTTTTATAGCACTAAATACTGTATTGGTGGATTAACCCCAACATGATTATTGGTCATATTTAACAACCAGACACCAACCATAAATTTCACTTAACAAATGTTGTAATGGGTGCATTCTAAAAAAAATAATCCATTACTATTTTTATTTCTATTATATATTGACTTCCTATACCAAGTATGTCCTTAGATAGTGACCACAAGTTGTTGGTGGCAGATATAAAGGGATGAGAATGTAGGAGAAAGCTAGTAAAAGATAAAAGAAGAATAAGGGTGGGGAGGCTAAAAAATGAAGAGGAAAGAGAGCTGTATCTAAGAAATGAAAAAGCTTAATACCCAAGCATGGGATGTAAAGGGTAGAGGTTGAATGGGAAAGGTTTAAGAACAGCCTGATGGGAGCAGCAAAGGAGGAATGTGGGAGGACAAGTAATAAGAGTGAAAAGAAACACCCTGGTGGAACGATAGGGTGAAGGGCTATATTAACAACTGTATGACAATTTTTTTTTTTCCCTGGAGCAATAGCCAACTCCCCACCTTCCCTCGGAAGAGTATTGGCAAATAATATATTTGTTAGAAACTTACTTTCAGTTATCTTACCTCGGTCATAAATATAAATGTTTGGAAAAAGATCTTAGATTTATTTCACTTGTCTTCCTTATGTTGTCCAAATTGAATATGTGCTTTATATTTAGTTTGAATTTCACCATAAGAGGTAAGTTAATATTTTATACATTATTGTTAAATATTTCTTAAAATAAAAATACATTTGTGAAAATAATTTTTTTTTGTTTTATTTCTAATAACCTTTTTTATGCAAATACATCAATTTCTGTAGGTACAATCATTTTGTTTTATTTCTAACAACCTTTTTATGGTAAATACATCATTCATAATATATCAAATGAGTGAAAATAATACAAGTACAGTTCTTCTGTTAGGCATAAAAGTGAAATATGTTCTCACAATATGAAGGCAAGTCGAATTCTTAAACTAAATTGATACAAATAACAAAACACAAACAAAAATAACTATTGGTTAGGGTTGGTACCTACTTGAAGGATCATTCTAAGTAATATTTATGAAAATGACAGTTTAGAAGCTTCTGAACCATAAAAACAGTTTTTTTTTTGTCTAGCCCTTCTAAAGAGGTTTGTTTAAGGAAGTTTATATATATATATATATATTATATATATTTTTAGTTTTAGGTAAATTAAGGCTTATAATACATTTTTATATGAATTATATACTAAACTAGGCAACCTTTTTCTAATGAATGATTTTTGAATTTCTGCAATGTGTACCAAAACATGGTGACCTGGTGGTCTAGGGGTAAGGTGTCAGACTTCTGTGCTGAGGTCCGGGGTTCAATCCTCGGTACCGGCACAGATTTATCTGATTGCCAAACCCTTCCTTCACCTCTGACAAGATGTGTATTAATCACAACTTGTGAATGTGAGGAATGCCAGGCCTCTACCGTGGTTCGGATTCCAGTTAAGCTGTAGGTCATGCATTTCATCTCACAATCACCCTACCATTGCACATTAGCGTAAGTGCGTATAACCCGAATGGGTAGTAAGACACGGTGCTAATAATAATAATGTACCAAAACACTATTAGTCCCTTAGCTTAATCTTTAACAAAAAAAACAACAAAAAAACAATTCTAATTTCAGCTGGCTGGCATTATTATTGGTGTTGCACACTATTTATAAATAGATATTTAGAAAGTTGCTCCAAATTCACTAAGCCATGATTATTAAAAATAAAATTAAACCCCATTATACACTTTTAAAATACTACAAACCTTTAACTTATAAAACTTTTGGCAAGGATTTAAAAAAAAAAATATTTTTCATATTAATTTGTGAATTTATCTTATTTATTTAACAGCTTCCTCTTGGCACCCAAGGTCTCTAGATTTTGATGAAACTTGGTACACTCAATCCCTCCATAGTGGTAGGTAACCACATCAAATTTTTCCCCTATAGCTCATTTAGTTGTTATTTACAGACCTTCAAGCTTTCACTGAGGCCTTTCTACGCAAGCTGCATTGGCTTGCCAAAAAAAAATTCCATCTTCCAAATCATTCAATCTCTTTGAAATTTAACATTCCTCATCAATGAAAGCATGAGGATTTTAGAAAATAAATGGTACGGCGCACCGCACAGACTTTCTCTCTCTTTCTAAAACTCGTAAGATTTCTGAACGGAATAATGTAAATTGTATCATCACCACTCCACATAAGAACACGCATAAAATAATATACAATGAAATATAATCAATGAGAAAAGAGGCGCATCTTTGTCCACCTAAGAGCATTTCAAACAGTTTAATGTCTTCCAAAAGGGCAACACTTCGTATTAAAATTTCGATTTCTGGTTAAAATTTTAACATTTTATAAGGTGTTGCAGATCTTCAAGTCATCGCATTGATATTTAATTATTCATTTATACATTTTGACCAATAAAAAATGTAAATATTGACTATTGAGTCTAAAATGGAGATAGATCATTGCTTGTAAACATTTCCCTAAGAGCTTTAAGGAAAATAACATACTTTTTTAGATACTTATATTTAATTACTCTATGGCATTGGAGAATTATTGCGTTATGACTTAAGTAGTATATGTTTACAACTAAAGCTCACAAAATTGTATTAATATATTTTCAAATATCTCAGAAACTGCTGCTTTTATAAAAATATATGTCAAATAAAAGTTTTTTATTTCTAATAGTCCTACAATTTTGCAATGATAAGTTGTTTAGTTTCTCCAATAGTTGTGGAGATACGGAAATTAACGCATCTGTAATGTACCCTAAAAATCATTTTCATAGGAAAATGAAAATAGCCAGTTTATTTATAATCTTAATCAACGCCTAGATACGAATTTTAATCAAAATCGTTTGAGCAGATTTTGAGAAAACAAAATTTTTCTCTTTTCGCTCTTCAGTAAACTACCCTTAATTTTAAGTTTTTATAGACACACAGACAGACGGCATTGCAAAGACTCTTTTTTAGGGTTCGGGGGGTCATGAGACGTCAACATCCATCAACATTTCAGGTTAGTTTTTTTTTACGGTCGCAATACTTAAACTTTAATGTCCAAAAAGTTTAAAAAAATTCATATAATTGCGTATAGATTGAAAGTTATTGATTTTATAAAAATATGTTTCGGATAAAATATTTGTATTATAAATATATATACATATTTGTAATGCTAAGTAATTTCATATCTCAAATAGTTTCGGAGCTATTATAAAAAATGTTAATTAACGCATCAGACCGGAGCCCTTAAAGCCATTTTGCCGAAATATTGAGGGTAGCCATTTTGTTTGGAATATTTATTAATGTTCATAAATGAAATTTAATCAAAATCGTTATAGCCGATTTTGAGAAAATCGACTTTTTCTCTTTTTGCCCTTAAGTAAACTACCCTTAATTTTAAGTTTTAATAGACACACAGACAGACGGCATTGCAAAGACTATTTTTTAGGGTTCGGGGGGTCATGAGACGTCGAAATCCATCAACATTTCAGGATTATTTTTTTACGATCGCAATACTTAAGCTTTAATGTCCAAACAGTTAAAAAAAAAAATATATATATATATATATATATATATATATATATATAATTGCTTATAGATTGAAAATTATTGATTTTATAAAAATATGTTTCGAATAAAATATTTGTATTATAAATATATATACATATTTGTAATGCTAAGTAATTTCATATCTCAAATAGTTTCGGAGCTATTATAAAAAAATGTTAATTTACGCATCAGACCGGAGCCCTTAAAGCCATTTTGCCGAAATATTGAGAGTAGCCATTTTGTTTGGAATATTAATTAATGTTCATAAATGAAATTTAATCAAAATCATTAGAGCCGATTTTGAGAAAATTGACTTTTTCTCTTTTTTTCCCTTCAGTAAATTACTCTTAATTTTAGAGGTAGATATCCAATTCCAAAAACCCCTCGGGGGAACCCTATGAAAACCCTAGATATCAAGTTTCAGCTCAATCGGTAAAATAGTTTACGCTCTAGTTTGAGGTACAGACAGACAGACAGACGGAAATTCAAAAACAACTTTTTCGGATTCAGGAAGTCATGAAACGTCAAAATTCATCAAAATCTCGAGTTCGATTTTTTTGACGATCACCATACTTTCTCTAGCTGTAAGATAGAGAGAAAGTAAAAATATGTGAACACATTAAATGCCTGTTTTATCAAATGAAAAATTGATAGAATAACTTTTGCAAAATTTATTTTGCTGAAAACATGGATTACTAAACACTGAATTATCAGTGTGAGGGAAAGGTATCACCCTAACATAGTTTTTTTAATCGAGTCTAGAGATATGTTATATCATACCCAGGAATAAAATTTATGGCTTTTTGATTCCTTCTGCAAAACTATGTACTTTTCCTTAAATTTTGAGAAAATGGCTGTATTACTTTCTCTCTACCTTAGAGGTAGAGAAAGTATGGTGATCGTCAAAACAATCGAACTCGAGATTTTGATGAATCTTGACCTTTCATGACTCCCTGAATCCGAAAAAGTGGTTTCTTAATTTCCGTCTGTCTGTCTGTCTGTCTGTACCTCCAACTAGAGCCTAAACTATTTTATCGATTGAGCTGAAACTTGATATCAAGGGTTTTCATAGGGTTGCCCCGAGGGATTTTTGGAATTGGATATCTACCCCTAAAATTAAGAGTAGTTTACTGAAGGGCTAAAAGAGAAAAAGTCGATTTTCTCAAAATCGACTCGAACGATTTTGATTAAATTTCATTTATAAACATTAATAAATATTCCAAACAAAATGGCTACCCTCAATATTTCGGCAAAATGGTTTTAAGGGCTCCGATCTGACGCGTTAATTAACATTTTTTATAATAGCTCCGAAACTATTTGAGATATGAAATTACTTTGCATTACAAATATGTATATATATTTAATACAAATATTTTAGCCGAAACATATTTTTATAAAATCAATAACTTTCAATATATACGCAATTATATGAATTTTTTTTAACTTTTTGGACATTAAAGTTTAAGTATTGTGACCGTAAAAAAAAAACTAACCTGAAATGTTGATGGATGTCGATGTCTCATGACCCCCACAACCCTAAAAAATAGTCTTTGCAATGCCGTCTGTCTGTGTGTATATAAAAACTTAAAATTAAGGGTAGTTTACTGAAGGGCAAAAAGAGAAAAAAAATTGTTTTCTCAAAATCTGCTCAAACGATTTTGATTAAAATTCGTATCTAGGCGTTGATTAAGATTATAAATAAACTGGCTATTTTCACTTTCCAAGAAAATGAGTTTTAAGGTACTTTACAGAAGCGTTAATTTCCGTATCTCCACAACTATTTGAGAAACTAAACAACTTATCATTGCAATATTGTAGGACTATTAGAAATAAAAAACTTTTATTTTACATATATTTTTTTTAAAGCAACAGTTTCTGAGATATTTGCAAATATATTAATACAATTTTGTGAGCTTTAGTTGTAAACATATACTACTTAAGTCTTAACGCAATAATTCTCCAATGCCATAGAGTAATTAAATATAAGTATCTAAAAAAAGTATGTTATTTTTCCTTAAAGCTTTTAGGAGAAATGTTTGCACAGCAATGATCTATCTCCATTTTAGACTCAATAGTTAATATTTACATTTTTTATTGGTCAAAATGTATAAATGAATAATTAAATATCAATGCGATGACTTGAAGATCTGCAACACCTTATAAAATGTTAAAATTTTAACCAGAAATCGAAATTTTAATACGAAGTGTTGACCCTTGTGGAAGACATTAAACTGTTTGAAATGCTCTTAGGTGGACAAAGATGCGCCTCTTTTCTCATTGATTATATATCATTGTATATTATTTTATGCGTGTTCTTATGTGGAGTGGTGATGATACAATGTACATTATTCCGTTCAGAAATCTTACGAGTATGTAGAAAGAGAGAGAAAGTCTGTGCGGTGCGCCGTACCCTTTATTACTTTCTCTCTATCTTACAGGTAGAGAAAGTATGGTGATCGTCAAAAAAATCGAACTCGAGATTTTGATGAATTTTGACGTTTCATGACTTCCTGAATCCGAAAAATTGGTTTTTGAATTTCCGTCTGTCTGTCTGTCTGTACCTCCAACTAGAGCCTAAACTATTTTACCAATTGAGCTGAAACTTGATATCTAGGGTTTTCATAGGGTTGCCCCGAGGGGTTTTTGGAATTGGATATCTACCCCTAAAATTAAGGGTAGTTTACTGAAGGGAAAAAAGAGAAAAAGTCGATTTTCTCAAAATCGGCACAAACGATTTTGATTAAATTTCATTTATGAACATTAATAAATATTCCAAATAAAATGGCTACTCTCAATATTTCAGCAAAATGGCTTTAAGGGCTCCGGTCTGATGCGTAAATTAACATTTTTTATAAATAGCTCCGAAACTATTTGAGAAATGAAATAACTTAGCATTACAAATATGTATATATATTTATAATACAAATATTTTATTCGAAACATATTTTTATAAAATCAATAATTTTCAATCTATACGCAACTATATATATATTTTTAACTTTTTGGACATTAAAGCTTAAGTATTTTGATCGTAAAAAAAAAACTAACCTGAAATTTTGATGGATTTCAACGTCTTATGACCCCCAAACCCTAAAAAATAGTCTTTGCAATGCCGTCTGTCTGTGTGTTTATTAAAACTTAAAATTAAGGGTAGTTTACTGAAGGGCAAAAAGAGAAAAAGTCGATTTTCTCAAAATCGGCTCACGATTTTGATTAAATTCCATTTATAAACATTAATAAATATTACAAACAAAATGGCTACCCTCAATATTTCGGCAAAATGGCTTTAAGGGCTCCGGTCTGATGCGTCAATTAACATTTTTTTATAATAGCTCCGAAACAATTTGAGATATGAAATTACTTAGCATTACAAATATATATATATATAATACAGATATTTTATCCGAAACATATTTTTATAAAATCAATAACTTTTAATATATACGCAATTATATGAATTTTTTTTACTTTTTGGACATTAAAGTTTAAGTATTGTGACCGTAATAAAAAACTAACTTGAAATGTTGATGGATGTCGACGTCTCATGACCTGCCGAACCCTAAAAAATAGTCTTTGCAATGCCGTCTGTCTGTATGTCTATAAAAACTTAAAATTAAGGGTAGTTTACTGAAGGGCGAAAAGAGAAAAATTTGGTTTTCTCAAAATCTGCTCAAACGATTTTGATTAAAATTCGTATCTAGGCGTTGATTAAGATTATAAATAAACTGGCTATTTTCATTTTCCTATGAAAATGATTTTTAGGGTACTTTACAGAAGAGTTAATTAGCGTATCTCCACAACTATTTGAGAAACTAAACAACTTATCATTGCAAAATTGTAGGACTATTAGAAATAAAAAACTTTTATTTGACATATATATTTATAAAAGCAACAGTTTCTTAGATATTTGCAAATATATTAATACCATTTTGTGAGCTTTAGTTGTAAACATATACTACTTAAGTCTTAACGCAATAATTCTCCAATGCCATAGAGTAATTAAATATAAGTATCTAAAAAAGTATGTTATTTTTCCTTAAAGCTCTTAGGAGAAATGTTTGCACAGCAATGATCTATCTCCATTTTAGACTCAATAGTCAATATTTACATTTTTTATTGGTCAAAATGTATAAATGAATAATTAAATATCAATGCGATGATTTGAAGATCTGCAACACCTTATAAAATGTTAAGATTTTAACCAAAAATCGAAATTTTATTACGAAGTGTTGACCCTTGTGGAATACATTAAACTGTTTGAAATGCTCCTAGGTGGACAAAGATGCGCCTCTTTTCTCATTGATTATATATCATTGTATATTATTTTATGCGTGTTCTTATGTGGAGTGGTGATGATACAATGTACATTATTCCGTTCAGAATTCTTACAAGTTTATAGAAAGAGAGAGAAAGTCTGTGCGGTGCCCCGTACCATTTATTTTTTCAACTGTACTCAAAATCTAAGACTCCTGTCCAAAAAAGTTACTAGAACAAATTTGTAGAGCTTGAAAATTTATATATTTTTGGTTCTTAATGATTTTTTATTAGGGAGAACATCTTTTTATTAATTTGTCTTTAAAAGGTGAAAACATGGGTTTTTAAAATAGTTCTAGTTTAATTCTGTGTACATTTTAAATAAAAAGAATTAATTGAGCACTGGTACCATATATAATAAGCTATTTACTAAAAGTACAATTTTTTTATCTTCCAGTCCATAAAACTCAATTTAATTTTCATAGCATAACCTCCAAATGTGCTGGTTTTTTTTCCTCCATTGACCTAATACAGTCATTGAAAAGTGGTAAGTTTTCCAGATGTTGTCTGTGAGATATCAACAAGAGCAAGCACAGTAACAGTAATCTTCACGCCTTGGCCAGTAGATCAATGGTGAAGGTCCGTTAGGATGAAGAAACTTGACAACATCATCATCTTGATGCACTGTAGACACCATTCCAAAATACCACAAGTTGTAATATTTACATGCAATGTAACACCTGGGGTACAAATCATCTGCTGTTACAAATGATAAGTGACAGTATTCAGGTTAAGTGTGAGAGATGGTTTCTCATCGGCACTGATCCTTCTAGCAACTTTAGTTCCTGCGGAATCTACAGGCTTGAAGTTGTGGAAACTTCTAGTACCAGGAAATGTCTGTACATTTTTGAGCCAATTTTCAAGGGCTGAACTGGAAGAATCTGTGTCTTTGTCAATAATGTGGTAATGGACTTTGGCGATATTTGTTTCACAAAAACTTAAAAATGCTGCTGTTGTTATGATCTGCCTCTCATGCGGTCTCTGGAAACTTTCCTTTCAAGTTAAATGTTTAGCTGTCCCGCCAATCCCATCACATTGCTGTTATGATCAGCCTCTCAAGTGGTCTCTGGAGAGACTGCTTTCAAGATAATGTTTAGCTGTCCTGCCAATCCCATCACATTCTGACTTTCCATGGCATGTTGCAAAAAACGACCACTGTGCCTTCAGCTGGAAGTCTTCCTCATGCAGACACAGGATGAAGAAGTTCTACTTTTTTGTATACTGTGCAGCACACCCATCACTGAAGTAATGTATTTCCCCAATGTGTGGGAAAATTTTTTTGAGAGAATTCACAACTATTCCTGGGTTTTGTAAACTATTTTCACGTCATGCTTGAGGTCATCAGATATGTATGACACAGTGTAATGAAACAGTTTTTCCTCCTTCGAGGTTCTACATTGTATTATGACAGAATAAACAGTACATGACTCAGAGAAGTCCAGTGGTACCATTGGGCCTCATCTTGCATTATAAAAGAGTAGTTACCACTTAAGTCTATCAAAATTATTGCTGTATCTGATGGTACATTTTCTTTTAGATTGTTTAGGAATGATGACTGTGACTTAGCTATGAAAGAGTGTGGAATCAGTTTTTCAATCTTGTTGGCTAAATCGTCTATGAAATCATCAAGTGTTGATGAGCTTTTTATCACCTGTGTCCTCTCAGTTGACACCCATTGAGAAAATTCAATAATGTCACTTGCCTCAAGATCTTCAAATCTGGACTCTTAAGCTCATTAGATTTGGTTTGGGGGGCATTCACTGCAGTGCCTGAGCATGCATTCCCTCTTTGCTTCTTCATACACTAAAAACTTCACAACATCCTTACAGCCGTCTTCAATTTGTGCAGCATGAAGGAGCAGTATGACATTTTGATGAATTGTGCATATGCATACCGAGTGGGTGCCGCTAGCGCCGGCTAAAACACACCACTTTGGTCACAAGTGCAAAATTTAGAGAACCCTACCTTAATAGTCAGATACTTTGACTTTAAACTTGAATATAATTCGCGAAGGTTACCCAAAATCAATTGCTTTCTCTTGTATTCTTTTTTTCCTATACTCACTACATCTTTAATTCCAGGCATAACTATAGACTGCTTATCCTCTCATAAAAGTTTCTCACTATATCAATAATTTAGGGTTTCAGTTTTTTACCCCATCCAGGACCTAGTTCAGCTAAAAATCCCTTTTCCTTAACAAGTCTCTGAGCTTGACGAACAGAATTGTCAGAAACACTAAATATTTTTTGTATTTTTTTCCATGTACATGCCAATGAAGCAGGAATGGTTAGAAGTAGAATTTGGTTTTTCTTTGAAATTGATTTCAATTTGTCTTTCATGTTTCTCTACAAGCTTGTCCATATCAGCTGCTTCATCTTCCACAAGCTTCTCTATTTTGGTTTCTTTTGATGGAATCTAAATCTGTAGTCCTTTTGAATTTTGTTAACTTTTCCCCTCCATAGGTTATAATTTTACGTTCACCAACGGCATGCAATTTTAAAGGCAAACAACCCACCTCAGTAAAAGATGAATTGAGCCTTTCTATTGTTTCTTACTTCTCTATACTAGTCACTTCTTCTGGGGGTAAGTCAATGTCCTCAGCTTCGGTGGGGTTATCGGCACTTTAATCAGCCCTCTCTGCATCACTTTAAAATATATCTAAATTGAGAACATAGCTTTTGCCCTGGTTTCACTTTAAATTCCTTCATTAATAGGTTTTTACATTGCTGTACAGTCACCACACGTAGTGATGTTCTCACAGGTCTCTTGTGCTTTTTGAAGGGATCACAACATACTTTTTGAAAATATTCAAACTTTTTCAAAAATACACTTTTATGATGCAAACAAATGGTATGTAACTAAGCCTTTTGTAGCTTCTGTTCTAAAAGTAAAAAAAGAATTATATTATCTTCAGTTAATTGCTACATTTTCATTACCATTCTTTGAGACATAGCTACATTTGTGACACTCTTTCAAAGTTAATTGCCCAACACACATTTAGTATCTTCCATTTACTGACTAAAATAAATGGTACGGCGCACCGCACAGACTTTCTCTCTCTTTCTATAAACTCGCAAGATTTCTGAGTGGAATAATGTACATTATATCATCACCACTCCACATAGGAACACGTATAAAATAATATACAATGATATAGAATCAATGAGAAAAGAGGCGCATCTTTGTCCACCTAAGAGCATTTCAAACAGTTTAATGTCTTCCACAAGGGTCAACACTTCGTATTAAAATTTCGATTTCTGGTTAAAATTTTAACATTTTATAAGGTGTTGCAGATCTTCAAGTCATCGCATTGATATTTAATTATTCATTTATACATTTTGACCAATAAAAAATGTAAATATTGACTATTGAGTCTAAAATGGAGATAGATCATAGCTGTGCAAACATTTCTCCTAAGAGCTTTAAGTAAAAATAATATACTTTTTTTAGATACTTACTTATATTTAATTACTCTATGGCATTGGAGAATTATTGCGTTAAGACTTAAGTAGTATATGTTTACAACTAAAGCTCACAAAATTGTATTAATATATTTGCAAATATCTCAGAAACTGTTGCTTTTATAAATATATATGTCAAATAAAAGTGTTTTATTTATAATAGTCCTACAATTTTGCAATGATAAGTTGTTTAGTTTCTCAAATAGTTGTGGAAATACGCTAATTAACGCTTCTGTAAAGTACCTTAAAACTCATTTTCATAGGAAAATGAAAATAGCCAGTTTATTTATAATCTTAATCAACGCCTAGATACGAATTTTAATCAAAATCGTTTGAGCAGATTTTGAGAAAACAATTTTTTTTCTATTTTTGCCCTTCAGTAAACTACCCTTAATTTTAAGTTTTTATAGACACACAGACAGACGGCATTGCAAAGACTATTTTTTAGGGTTCGGGGGGTCATGAGACGTCGACATCCATCAACATTTCAGGGTTTTTTTTACGGTCGCAATACTTAAACATTAATGTCCAAAAAGTTAAAAAATTCATATAATTGCGTATAGATTGAAAGTTATTGATTTTATAAAAATATGTTTCGGATAAAATATTTGTATTATAAATATATATACATATTTGTAATGCTAAGTAATTTCATATCTCAAATAGTTTCGGAGCTATTATAAAAAATGTTAATTTACGCGTCAGACCGGAGCCCTTAAAGCCATTTTGCCTTAATATTGAGGGTAGCCATTTTGTTTGGAATATTTATTAATGTTTATAAATGAAATTTAATCAAAATCGTTAGATCCGATTTTGAGAAAATCGACTTTTTCTCTTTTAGCCCTTCAGTAAACTACCCTTAATTTTAAGTTTTAATAGACACACAGACAGACGGCATTGAAAAGACTATTTTTTAGGGTTCGGGGGGTCATGAGACGTCGACATCCATCAACATTTCAGGTTAGTTTTTTTTACGATCGCAATACTTGAGCTTTAATGTCCAAAAAGTAAAAAAAAAAAAAAAATAATAATAATTACGTATAGATTGAAAATTATTGATTTTATAAAAATATGTTTCGAATAAAATATTTGTATTATAAATATATATACATATTTGTAATGCTAAGTAATTTCATATCTCAAATAGTTTCGGAGCTATTATAAAAAATGTTAATTAACGCATCAGACCGGAGCCCTTAAAGCCATTTTGCCGAAATAATGAGAGTAGCCATTTTGTTTGGAATATTTATTAATGTTCATAAATGAAATTTAATCAAAATCGTTAGAGCCGATTTTTAGAAAATCGACTTTTTCTCTTTTTTCCCTTCCGTAAACTACCCTTAATTTTAGGGGTAGATATCCAATTCCAAAAATCCCTCGGGGCAACCCTATGAAAACCCTAGATATAAAGTTTCAGCTCAATCGGTAAAATAGTTTAGGCTCTAGTTGGAGGTACAGACAGACATACAGACAGACGGAAATTAAGAAACCACTTTTTCGGATTCAGGGAGTCATGAAACGTCAAGATTCATCAAAATCTCAAGTTCGATTTTTTTGACGATCACCATACTTTCTCTACCTGTAAGATAGAGAGAAAGTAAAAACACTAATATTATAACACTATTGTACTTTACCTAGCCACACTTAAAACATCACTGATAATACTAGACTATACACTGTTATAAAAGTTGAGTTTGGGCAGAACATAAGTGTCTCACCTAAGAAGAGCTGAAGCAAACTGACTGAGGGGCTGCCAAGCTACTGAATGGTTGTGACCTGTTAGTGAACTGGAGGTGACTCATGCTTGAGTCAACAGTTTGTCTATTGTGCATGACATACACATGCACACACACATGCACACATACACACATGACTAATAAACAATAAAATATGAATATTTTATTAGTAGGTCTAATTGATATTGTTATTAACCTCAGAAAATGTTGAGGTGTCAGAAAGATTTTTGTAATTAAATTAGTTCCAAAAAAGTACTATGTTTGAATTAATTAAGAACATATATGCCTACTTTCTGAATGTTAAATATTTTTGGGGGCTTATTCAACAATTTCTACCCTTTTAAGACAAATAACTAAAAAGTGGCGCTCCCTTACAAAAAATCATTAAGAACAAAAAATATGTAAATTTTTAAGCTTTACAAGTTTGTTCAAGTACTTTTTTGGACAGGAGTCTTAGATTTTGGGTACAGTTGAAAAAATAGTCTTCAGTCAGCCATTTTCTCAGAATTTAATTAAAAATTAGGCCTACAGATTTTTGCAGAAGGAATCAAAAAGCCATCAGTTTTATTCCTGGGTATGATATAACATATCTCTAGACTCGATTAAAAAAACTATGGTAGGGTGATACCTTTCCCTCACACTGATAATTCAGTGTTTAGTAAACCATGTTTTCAAGGAAAAAATTAGGTAAAATTTGTTTTATTAACTTTTTATTCGACTAAAACAGAAATTTAGAATGTATATTTTTTTTCTGAAATCCTCATGCTTTCAATGACAAGGCTGTTAAATTTCAAAGAGATTGAATTATTTGTGAGATGGAATTTTTTTTTGGTAAGCATGGTCAGCTTGTATAGAAGGCCTCATAAGTTGTAAAAAAAACAAGCACTTGGTGAAAGTTTGAAGGGCTGTAAAAAACTAGATGAGCTAGAGGGGAAAAATTGGATGTAGTTACTTACCACTATGGAATGACCCTCCTCTAGATTTAAACATGCATTATGTGACTATAGCCTGTATGCAATAACGAGGTTGAGGGCAATAAAACATGAAAGAGAGTATGTTTTTAAAATTTGTATTTAGTGCCGCATCTTACTACCTGTTCAGGTTATATGCATACATGATAATTACTCTAATGAGGTGGGAATGAACCAAGGAAGCATTTTAAAAGTAATCTACCTGCATTTGCATGCAAGGAGAAAGGAAAACCATTTTAGGAAAAACCACCCTCAGTAGACCTGACTGGTATTCTAGCCTCGATCTCCCCACCATCAGCAGGTTAGTCTAACATGAGAGTGACGCCTTAGACCGTTCGGCCAATGAAGCGGGTTGGAGCGAAGTAGAGGGTGTGATAAGTTTCTATAATATACTTTGCTGAAGTTTAACTCCACCTTCTGTTTCGCTTAGCCTGGTTCTTGCATACCGGCCTATTTGACTTGCACACTATTTTAACCTAAGATCTATTCCATCTAATATTAAACATTCAGCCTTGGCATTTCAACATCTACTAACTTAATATTGTATCCCCTTAGCACGATTCTTACAATCTATCAGGAACATAATATAACCTATATTATGTTAATTTACTAGCCGATTTCAAAACTATTTTTCCTTTTTGTGTGAAATATACAATTAAGTATGTTCATATTTCCACCATTAAATTAGGCTAGTGCTTATAAGTTCTAAGAGATTATTTTTAACTGCAAATTTGTTAAAATATGAGTATGTACCATTTGTTACTTTACCTAATACTTTTTTTACTTTCTCTCTATCTTATAGGTAGAGAAAGTATGGTGATCGTCAAAAAAATCGAAGTCGAGATTTTGATGAATTTTGACTTTTTCATGACTTCCTGAATCCGAAAAAGTGGTTTTTGGATTTCCGTCTGTCTGTCTGTCTGTCTGTCTGTCTGTCTGTACCTCCAACTAGAGCCTAAACTATTTTACCGATTGAGCTGAAACTTGATATCTTGGGTTTTCATAGGGTTGCCCCGAGGGGTTTTTGGAATTGGACATCTACCCCTAAAATTAAGGGTAGTTTACTGAAGGGAAAAAACAGAAAAAGTCGATTTTTCTCAAAATCGGCTCTAACGATTTTGATTAAATTTCATTTATGAACATTAATAAATATTCCAAACAAAATGGCTACTCTCAATATTTCGGCAAAATCGCTTTAAGGGCTCCGGTCTGATGCGTAAATTAACATTTTTTATAATAGCTCCGAAACTATTTGAGATATGAAATTACTTAGCATTACAAATATGTATATATATTTATAATACAAATATTTTATTCGAAACATATTTTTATAAAATCAATAATTTTTAATCTATACGCAATTATATATATATTTTTAGCTTTTTGGACATTAAAGCTTTAGTATTGCGATCGTAAAAAAAACTAACCTGAAATGTTGATGGATTTCGACGTCTCATGAACCCCCGAACCCTAAAAAATAGTCTTTGCAATGCCGTCTGTCTGTGTGTCTATTAAAACTTAAAATTAAGGGTAGTTTACTGAAGGGCAAAAAGAGAAAAAGTCGATTTTCTCAAAATCGGCTCTAACGATTTTGATTAAATTTCATTTATGAACATTAATAAATATTCCAAACAAAATGGCTACTCTCAATATTTCGGCAAAATCGCTTTAAGGGCTCCGGTCTGACGCGTAAATTAACATTTTTTATAATAGCTCCGAAACTATTTGAGATATGAAATTACTTAGCATTACAAATATGTATATATATTCATAATACAAATATTTTATTCGAAACATATTTTTATAAAATCAATAATTTTCAATCTATACGCAATTATATATATATTTTTAGCTTTTTGGACATTAAAGCTTAAGTATTGCGATCGTAAAAAAAAACTAACCTGAAATGTTGATGGATTTCGACGTCTCATGACCCCCCGAACCCTAAAAAATAGTCTTTGCAATGCCGTCTGTCTGTGTGTCTATTAAAACTTAAAATTAAGGGTAGTTTACTGAAGGGCAAAAAGAGAAAAAGTCGATTTTCTCAAAATCGGCTCCAACGATTTTGATTAAATTTCATTATGAACATTAATAAATATTCCAAACAAAATGGCTACTCTCAATATTTCGGCAAAATCGCTTTAAGGGCTCCGGTCTGATGCGTAAATTAACATTTTTTATAATAGCTCCGAAACTATTTGAGATATGAAATTACTTAGCATTACAAATATGTATATATATTTATAATACAGATATTTTATCCGAAACATATTTTATAAAATCAATAACTTTCAATCTATACGCAATTATATGAATTTTTTTAACTTTTTGGACATTAAAGTTTAAGTATTGCGACCGTAAAAAAAAACTAACCTGAAATGTTGATGGATGTCGACGTCTCATGACCCCCCAAACCCTAAAAAATAGTCTTTGCAATGCCGTCTGTCTGTGTATCTATAAAAACTTAAAATTAAGGGTAGTTTACTGAAGGGCGAAAAGAGAAAAATTTGGTTTTCTCAAAATCTACTCAAACGATTTTGATTAAAATTCGTATCTAGGCGTTGATTAAGATTATAAATAAACTGGCTATTTTCATTTTCCTATGAAAATGATTTTTAGGGTACTTTACAGAAGCGTTAATTTCCGTATCTCCACAACTTTTGGGAGAAACTAAACAACTTATCATTGCAAAATTGTAGGACTATCAGAAATAAAATCTTTTATTTGACATATATTTTTATAAAAGCAGCAGTTTCTGAGATATTTGCAAATATATTAATACAATTTTGCGAGCTTTAGTTGTAAACATATACTACTTAAGTCTTAACGCAATAATTCTCCAATGCCATAGAGTAATTAAATATAAGTATCTAAAAAAGTATGTTATTTTTCCTTAAATCTCTTAGGAGAAATGTTTGCATAGCAATGATCTATCTCCATTTTAGACTCAATAGTCAATATTTACATTTTTTATTGGTCAAAATGTATAAATGAATAATTAAATATCAATGCGATGACTTGAAGATCTGCAACACCTTATAAAATGTTAAAATTTTAACCAGAAATCGAAATTTTAATACGAAGTGTTGACCCTTGTGGAAGACATTAAACTGTTTGAAATGCTCTTAGGTGGACAAAGATGCGCCTCTTTTCTCATTGATTCTATATCATTGTATATTATTTTATGCGTGTTCTTATGTGGAGTGGTGATGATACAATGTACATTATTCCGTTCAGAAATCTTACGAGTTTATAGAAAGAGAGAGAAAGTCTGTGCGGTGTGCCCTACCATTTATTTATTATTACTTTCTCTCTATCTTACAGGTAGAGAAAGTATTGTGATCGTCAAAAAATTCGAACTCGAGATTTTGATGAATTTTGACGTTTCATGACTTCCTGAATCCGAAAAAGTGGTTTTTGAATTTCCGTCTGTCTGTCTGTCTGTCTGTCTGTACCTCCAACTAGAGCCTAAACTATTTTACCGATTGAGCTGAAACTTGATATCTAGGGTTTTCATAGGGTTGCCCCGAGGGTTTTTGGAATTGGATATCTACCCCTAAAATTAAGGGTAGTTTACTGAAGGGCAAAAAGAGAAAAAGTCGATTTTCTCAAAATCGCTCTAACGATTTTGATTAAATTTCATTTATGAACATAAATAAATATTCCAAACAAAATGGCTACTCTCAATATTTCGGCAAAATCGTTTTAAGGGCTCCGGTCTGTTGCGTAAATTAACATTTTTTATAATAGCTCCAAAAATATTTGAGATATGAAATTAATTAGCATTACAAATATGTATATATATTTATAATACAAATATTTTATTCGAAACATATTTTTATAAAATCAATAACTTTCAATATATACGCAATTATATATATATTTTTAACTTTTTGGGCATTAAAGCTTAAGTATTGCGACCGTAAGAAAAACTAACCTGAAATGTTGATGGATGTCGACGTCTCATGACCCCCCGAACCCTTAAAAATAGTCTTTGCAATGCCGTCTGTCTGTGTGACTATTAAAACTTAAAATTAAGGGTAGTTTACTGAAGGGCAAAAAGAGAAAAAGTCGATTTTCTCAAAATCGGCTCTAACGATTTTGATTAAATTTCATTTATGAACATAAATAAATATTCCAAACAAAATGGCTACTCTCAATATTTTCGGCAAAATCGTTTTAAGGGCTCCGGTCTGATGCGTAAATTAACATTTTTTATAATAGCTCCGAAACTATTTGAGATATGAAATTACTTAGCATTACAAATATGTATATATATATTTATAATACAAATATTTTATTCGAAACATATTTTTATAAAATCAATAACTTTCAATATATACGCAATTATATATATATTTTTAACTTTTTGGGCATTAAAGCTTAAGTATTGCGATCGTAAGAAAAACTAACCTGAAATGTTGATGGATGTCGACGTCTCATGACCCCCCGAACCCTTAAAAATAGTCTTTGCAATGCCGTCTGTCTGTGTGTCTATTAAAAACTTAAAATTAAGGGTAGTTTACTGAATGGCAAAAAGAGAAAAAGTCGATTTTCTCAAAATCGGCTCCAACGATTTTGATTAAATTTCATTTATAAATATTAATAAATATTCCAAACAAAATGGCTACTCTCAATATTTCGGCAAAATGGCTTTAAGGGCTCCGGTCTGATGCGTAAATTAACATTTTTTTAAATAGCTCCGAAACTATTTGAGATATGAAATTACTTAGCATTACAAATATGTATATATATTTATAATACAGATATTTTATTCGAAACATATTTTTATAAAATCAATAACTTTCAATATATACGCAATTATATGAATTTTTTAAACTTGTTTGGACATAACAGTTAAGTTCTCGACCTAAAAAAAAAATGAACTAGCTGCAAGCTTGATGGTTGTCGACTGTTCATGAACTGGAACCCTAGAAAAATATGTCTTTTGCAGACTAATGCACCACTACATGTCACATAACAAACTTAAAAATAAAATATGATATTTTATTAGAAGGTCTAAATAGATAATTGTTATTACCTCAAAATGTTGGTTAAAAGATTTTGTTTAAAATTCCGTACTATGTTGATTAATTAAAATAATGCTTACTTTCTATGAAAATGATTTTTAGGGTTACTTACAAACAATTTCTCCTATCTACACAACAAATAAAAATCCTTACAAAATAATCATTAAGAACAAAAATTGTAGATCTATTAACTTAAACAAACTTTTTTGACAATCTAGATTTTTAATAAAAAAAGTCTTAGAGCCATTTTCTCAGAATTTAAAAAATTAGTACAATTTTGGAGGGAAGCTTTTATTTGTTAAAACATTATCTACTAGAGTCATTAAAAAAACTATGTTAGGTATACTTTAAATAATCAGTAAGTAACTAAAAAAATAGTAAATTTGTTTTTTCCTTTATATTCCTCTTAGAATGTAATGTTTTGTCATGCAAATGTCTATCTTCATAGTTTAAATTCAAATAGATTGAATATTTGACATTTTTTTTTGTAAGCAGATGTATAGAAGGCTCATAATTAAAAAAACAAGCGACTTGGTGAAGTTTGAAGCTGTTAAAAAATGTTAAGAAAATTTATATAACCATGAATGATCCTTAATTTAAACGATTTGTTTACCTTCGTGGAAAAAACATGAAAATATGTTTTGAAATTGTATTTAGTGGCATCTTAATCCTTTCATTTATCTCATGTATTACTAATAGTGAATGAAATGAAGCATTTTAAGTATTACTCTTATGCAGGAGATAGAAATTTGAACATAGTATCCATGTATTCCTGCTCAGATCTTACACGAGTTATCTAACATGAGAGTAGAGACGTTCTGTGAGCGGTTGAGCGAGTAGAGGGTTTATTTTCTATATATTTTTAATTTACTCCACTTTTTGTTTGTGATGCCTGGTTATTGCATAAGCACCTTATATATTAGCACACTATTTTACCTAAGAATCTAATTCATCAAATTTAAACATTATTCATTAAATCACAATTAAATTACAGCAATTCTTAAATATAGGACATAATAATATATATTTAATTTTGAAAATATTTTATTTTTTGTGAAAACAATTAATAATTCAATTCCACCATTATTAGCCACATTAGTTCTAGGATTATTTTAAGCATGTTTGTTATATGAGTATGTCCTTCACTTTACTAAAAGATTGTATTATATTTCCCTTTTTGAATGTGAGGAATGACCTTCTAAGCCTTATCATATCCACTGTTTATAAACATTAGCATCCATTTAACATCTCATAATCACCCAAATCCATTGCACATCATTATAAGTGGAAATAACACAAACGTTTTAGTAATACCAAGACCTAATAATACTTAATAATTTTAGTTGAGCTAAGGGCCCCGGGTGTAAATTCCTGGCATGGCCAAAAATGTATCATTGGTGAATGTGGGTTTACCCTTTCACAGTGATGAATTAATGGCCAGGGACTGGAGTATGTGCTTGTCCTACTCTTTAAATTAGATTATAAGGCATATGAAGCCATGACAGGCCTAGCAAGTCGGTAGTGGAAAATACATGACTTGAATAAAAAATTGAACCATGCCACAGGCTGGAAAAGTAATGGATGTAAAGTAAAACCAACACCTATGACCAATGATAAATAAACAAGACCAACATGTGGTTTGAGCCATGGTCCTTTACAATATAATGTAATCTTGTACTATGAAAGTCAAATTGTTTAGCCTATTTTGTGAATATTGAGATTCTAATTTACTAGCGAATGGAACGGTAGTAGTTGGTTGGATCAAGTCAACCAATTAGTTACCATAATGAAGGTTAGGTTAAGTTTGTTTGGAAATAAACTAGCAACCTTACATATTTATTTATTATTTAGGCTTAAAATACATATTACTTTATTTTAATATTTGATTTCAGTGGGTGTGTCTGTTCAGATCTTTACTGCGCTTTCAGTTCAGTTCTTTTGAAGACTTGCGAGAGTTTGCTGGATATATTATTATTATTATTATTATCATTATCATCATCATCATCATCATCATTATTAGCACCAGGTCTTACTACCCATTCAGGTTATACGCACTTATGCTAATGTGTAATGGTAGGGTGATTTTGAGGTGAAATGGAGGACCTACAGTTTAACGTGGGATCCGAACCACTGTGGAGGCCTGGCATTCCACACATTCACAAGTTGTGACTAATACACATCTTGTCAGAGGTGAAGGAAGGAATTGGTAATCAGATAAATCTGTGTTGCAACCGAGGATAGAACCCCAGACCCCTAGCACAGAAGTCTGACACCTTAACCCTAGACCACCCGGTCACCTTTAGCTGGATGTAAAATTGTTAGGGGTTCTGCCAGTGTGTTTTAATTTAAACAATAAAAGTATATCTCTAATAATGTTCAAGTTTATTTGGTAAGGAGTAATAATAATTGATAGTAAGTTTATATCTTCTTTTTTATTCCCTTCTCCTTATTTTATATACTTTTCTTCTATGACGACATGTTTCGGTGATTTTTCACCATCTTCAAGTCTTATTTTTAAAGATGATTGATTTTACTTCATACTATTGGAAAGTATGTGAAATTCTACGATTTTATATGGAATAGTTTTTAGTGAGATCTGACTATATATATAACCTTACTATCAAATAAAAGTATTGTTAACTTATCCATTCACATGATATTCGTCTGTTGCAAAAGAGAGATGTGTCGTCGCTACAGACAATTAATGCACATTAATCAGCTCTATAATATACATAAAGCTTAGTTCATTCTATTTTACAGATCTTTCAACGATATTTGTTTCTGCATCACTTAGGTGAATTTAATTTTTAATCATTTGTTAAAATAGTATTTTTAATACTGTAATCTAAAATTTAGTATTAGATTCCCTGCATTTTTGTGTGTAATAATAGAGTAGGCCTGTAAATTGTGATTTTCAGGTTTTTTAGAAAGGAATAAATGGTACGGCACACCGCACAGACTTTCTCTCTCTTTCTATAAACTCGTAAGATTTCTGAACGGAATAATGTACATTGTATCATCACCACTCCACATAAGACATGCATAAAATAATATACAATGATATATAATCAATGAGAAAAGAGGCGCATCTTTGTCCACCTAAGAGCATTTCAAACAGTTTAATGTCTTCCACAAGGGTCAACACTTCGTATTAAAATTTCGATTTCTGGTTAAAATTTTAACATTTTATAAGGTGTTGCAGATCTTAAAGTCATCGCATTGATATTTAATTATTCATTTATACATTTTGACCAATAAAAAATGTAAATATTGACTATTGAGTCTAAAATGGAGATAGATCATTGCTATGCAAACATTTTTCCTAAGAGCTTTAAGGAAAAATAACATACTTTTTTTAGATACTTACTTATATTTAATTACTCTATGGCATTGGAGAATTATTGCGTTAAGACTTAAGTAGTATATCTTTACAACTAAAGCTCACAAAATTGTATTAATATATTTGCAAATATCTCAGAAACTGTTGCTTTTATAAAAATATATGTCATATAAAAGTTTTTTATTTCTAAAAGTCCTACAATTTTGCAATGATAAGTTGTTTAGTTTCTCAAATAGTTGTGGAGATACGGAAATTAACGCTTCTGTAAAGTACCCTAAAAATCATTTTCATAGGAAAATGAAAATAGCCAGTTTATTTATAATCTTAATCAACGCCTAGATACGAATTTTAATCAAAATCGTTTGAGCAGATTTTGAGAAAACCAATTTTTTCTCTTTTCGCCCTTCAGTAAACTACCCTTAATTTTAAGTTTTTATAGACACACAGACAGACGGCATTGCAAAGACTATTTTTTCGGGTTGTGGGGGTCATGATACGTCGACACCCATCAACATTTCAGGTTAGTTTATTTTTACGGTCGCAATACTTAAGCTTTAATGTCCAAAAAGTTAAAAAAATCATATAATTGCGTATAGATTGAAAGTTATTGATTTTATAAAAATATGTTTCGGATAAAATATTTGTATTATAAATATATATACATATTTGTAATGCTAAGTAATTTCATATCTCAAATAGTTTCGGAGCTATTATAAAAAATGTTAATTTACACATCAAACCGGAGCCCTTAAAGTCATTTTGCCGAAATATTGAGAGTAGCCATTTTGTTTGGAATATTTATTAATGTTCAAAAATGAAATTTAATCAAAATCGTTAGAGCCGATTTTGAGAAAATTGACTTTTTCTCTTTTTTCCCTTCAGTAAATTACCCTTAATTTTAGGGGTAGATATCCAATTCCAAAAACCCCTCGGGGGAACCCTATGAAAACCCTAGATATCAAGTTTCAGCTCAATCGGTAAAATAGTTTAGGCTCTAGTTGGAGGTACAGACAGACAGACAGACAGACAGACAGACGGAAATTCAAAAACCACTTTTTCGGATTCAGGGAGTCATGAAACGTCAAAATTCATCAAAATCTCGAGTTCGATTTTTTTGACGATCACCATACTTTCTCTACCTGTAAGATAGAGAGAAAGTAAAAATTGGCCTAAAAGGTAGAGTTTCACCCCAGGTTTTTACTTTCTCTCTATCTTACAGGTAGAGAGAGTATGGTGATCGTCAAAAAATCGAACTCGAGATTTTGATGAATCTTGACGTTTGGATCCGAAAAAGTTGTTTTTGAATTCCCGTCTGTCTGTCTGTCTGTCTGTCTGTACCTTCAACTAGAGCCTAAACTATTTTACCGATTGAGCTAAAACTTGATATCTAGGGTTTTCATAGGGTTCCCCCGAGGGGTTTTTGGAATTGGATATCTACCTCTAAAATTAAGAGTAATTTACTGAAGGGAAAAAAGAGAAAAAGTCAATTTTCTCAAAATCGGCTCTAATGATTTTTATTAAATTTCATTTATGAACATTAATAAATATTACAAACAAAATGGCTACTCTCAATATTTCGGCAAAATGGCTTTAAGGGCTCCGGTCTGATGCGTGAATTAACATTTTTTATAATAGCTCCGAAACTATTTGATATATGAAATTACTTAGCATTACAAATATGTATAAATATTTATAATACAAATATTTTATTCGAAACATATTTTTATAAAATCAATGATTTTCAATCTATACGCAATTATATATATATTTTTAACTTTTTGGACATTAAAGTGTAAGTATTGCGACCGTAAAAAAAACTAACCTGAAATGTTGATGGATGTCAACGTCTCATTACCCCCCGAACCCTAAAAAATAGTCTTTGCAATGCCGTCTGTCTCTGTGTCTATTAAAACTTAAAATTAAGGGTAGTTTACTGAAGAGCAAAAAGAGAAAAAGTCGATTTCTTCAAAATTGGCTCTAACGATTTTGATTAAATTTCATTTATAAACATTAATAAATATTACAAACAAAATGGCTACTCTCAATATTTCGGCAAAATGTCAATATCTACATTTTTTATTGGTCAAAATGTATAAATGAATATTTAAATATCAATGCGATGACTTGAAGATGTGCAACACCTTACAAAATGTTAAAATTTTGACCAGAAATCGAAATTTTAATACGAAGTGTTGACCCTTGTGGACCCAATATTAATCTTTTTTATAACTTTTAGGATTCCTTAGATTTCTTTCTACTTCCCTCCATTCATCTCTAGTAATATAATTTTCATAAATTGGAACATGTAAAGCAGATCCGAGTTTCCAAGCTGTCAGCAAATGGTTCAAATACCATTTTATTAAGATCTTTAAAACATTAAACTGTTTGAAATTCTCTTAGGTGGACAAATATGCGCCTCTTTTCTCATTGATTCTATATCATTGTATATTATTTTATGCGTGTTCTTATGCGGAGTGGTGATGATACAATGTACATTATTCCGTTCAGATATCTTACGACTTAAGAGAGAGAGAGAGAGAGAGAGAGAGAGAGAGAGAGAGAGAGAGAGAGAGAGAGAGAGGAAGAGAGAGAGAGAGAGAGAGAAAGTCTGTGCGGTGCGCCGTACCATTTATTTTTTTCTATTTTTTTATCTGAGAGAGAGAGAGTTTATTATTATTATAAATTAATTAATACAATCCAATCCAATACCATACAATACAAATTACAGATTATTACAATTTAAATTTTAATTTCAAGTTTAGAGATATTCATTATCATTACTATTCTAGAGGCATAACTGAAAATCTGGTTGATGCACCTCTTGATGTGCATATAGAATATAGAGCTGAAGGCGTAAAATTGTAGATAAACAAGTTAAAAATATATAAATTACATAACTAATGACAGGCTGTTTCATAAAATAAACTGTTTAATATATACATAAGGTGTTAATCTGATACAATGAATATTTTTATTTGAAGAGTCTAGACTAAAGTATTTTTTATAACTAGATGATAGTATCAAACAAATTGTGGAGTCGAGTATTACAAAATCATAGGGATCTTCTTCTGTTGTTATTTCTACTAATACTTTTAAGACGATTAGTATTATTATTACTATTACTATCAGTACCAATACTAACACTAATCCTAATAGTTCACTTCTGGATCGTCAAGAATAATATAATATAAAGCTGATTTAAATTTGAATTTTGATAAATATCTAATATTTTGGTCCAACGAGTTCCAAGTCTTTGCACCATTCCAATGAAAGCTTGATTTAATAAAACAACTAGTTTTAGCTTTTGGCACTATTAGTTTTTTTGTGGTCTTATTTCTGGTCGATAAGTTTTGACTAACATATTTAAAATCTAAGCAAGTTGAAGTATTTATACCATGTATGATATCATACATAAGTATTAACATCTTATATTTAATTAGCTGTCACATATTTAAGAATCCAAGTAATCTAAACAATGGTATACTATGTGCTTTGAAATCTGAAAAAGTTATAATTCTGACAATTTTTTTCATTAATAATACTAGTGGTTGAAGATGGTTTGTGTGAGTCCCCAAATTTCAATCCCGTAAAGAAGGTGTGGGTAGACATGTGTGAAGTACAAATTTTTTATTATCGATAGTGGGAAGATATGTCTTAGCCTAGAGAAAACACCAATATATTTGGAGAGAGTCTTGCTTAGAGACCTGATGTGTGAGACCCAATTTAGGTTAGAGTCTAAAGTCATGCCCAGGTATTTGACGCAATTTACTAGCTTTATTTTTTCTCCATTTATTTTTATATCAATATTTTCATTTATATGTTGTTTAGACTTGATTGAGAATTTCATATATTTAGTTTTTGTAACATTCAAAGATAACCTGTTCACTCTAAGCCATGTTGATAAGCCCCCTAAATCACTCTGTAAATTTCTGTATACTGATGCATTATCTTTAACAAAATTAATTATATAAATAAGTATTAGATTGTGTTATAAATATGTGATATGCTCTTAAATTTCCGACAAAACTTATTTAATTTTGTTTATTTAACTTACACATCAAAACAAGATAGCTAATGTTTAATATATTATTCCTTTAAAATTGTTTCAAAATGTTTGTGAAACGAGTAAAGTTAAATTATATGAAATTTTCTAAGACTATACTCCGTTCAACCTGGAAAGTATCAGTCGTACATTAATGGATTTCAATAATTATGCCCTATCTTGTAAGCTGTGCCATTGTATCGGTAAGCTACCTTTCATTATAAATTACGGGTAGGCTATATAAATGATTTAAATATCTTAAATGTATATCATAATTGTTATGTTTGTATTTATTTATTTAGTTGACTATAAAGTATACAATACATAATTGAATATAAAAAAGAAGCCTCTTCTCCTTCTCTGCATTCATTTACATATGGGTCACAATATTTCACAACTTCTCTAGTCATGTGACTCAACTACTCTAGTCAAATATATAATTTATATATTTAACATTTTATAATATACAACATCTCCTTTCCAACAAAGTTAATTTAAACATACAAAAAAAACTTTTCTTATTTTTATAAATCTAGTCTCATAGGTTTTCTTATTATCCTACCAGCTCTGGAAGTTGTTTTAGGAGATGCAAGTTCAGGCATAGTTAGTGATGAAGGTGACTTTGGTTGAGGATTGGTTTGCTGTATTGTAGAAATAGTTTCAGGTTGGATGGGCCTAGGACTACATATTGGAGTTAGAGGAATTGGCTCATTTATGCTGGGCTCTGGATTATAAAAGGATGGAGGTGGATTCAATGACTTCCTTAATCCTTTCCTATTTCTTCTAATTTCCCTACCATCACTTTGTTTTACAATAAGAGATCTGGGTGTGAAGTGTTTGTTTACTATTTGACCTGGTTCCCAAACTTTGTCTCTTTGTATCAAAATTGATTCTTTGGGTTGTAAATCAGGTAAATCTTTAGCACCCCTATCATACCACATCTTTGTCTTATTGTTTTTTGTTATAAGTTTAGCTTTGATATTAGTTATTTTGTTTAAGTAGGTTAGATGAGGTAGGTGTTTTACTTTTAATCCTTCTGTTTAACATAAGTTGTGCTGGAGATAAGTTTATATCTTTAATTGGAATGTTTTTTAAAGTTTCTATTTCTATCCATCTAATATAATAATCAGTTACCGGTACAACCAAATAGTCGGACCCAAATTCAAATAGACCTGTGGCTAATTTTTTCCATGGTCTATCAGGTGGTGGATGGCTAATCATCGGTTGTTTGACATTACTTTTGCGAAATCGTTCACATATTTTACACTTGAGTACAATTTCTTGGATTTCTTTGCACATATCTGGCCAAAATAGCATTTGTCGTGCTCTTGATTTACATTTTTCAATCCCTAAGCGACTTTCACGAATTAATGTTAACATGGCTTTTTTAATGAAATTGGTACAATTAGCTTATCTAAAAATAACAAATCATCTTCTCCAATAATTTTGTCCTGTAAATTAAAGCAAAATTTAACACTATTAGGGCATTTGACTTTTGTGTTTGGCCCGCCATTTACAAAAAAGTATTTGAGCAAATTTAAATCTGGGTCTTTTTCTGTTTCTATTTTGAACTTAGTTTTTTTTTTCTGCAGTCATTGGTAAGTAGTTGATTAGTGAGTGAAGTAAATATGTTAATTCTGGATCATCTTTAACTGGGTATTTTAAGTAAGCTTTAGATAAGGTATCTGCCATAAACATTTGTTTACCAGGTACATAGGCAATTTTGATTTGATACTTAATTAATTTAAGAAATATAATCTTTGCAACCTAGAAGAAACTTTAGAAATGTCTTTATTTACAATAGTTAATAAAGGTTTGTGGTCGGTTTGAACATATACAAGTCTGCCATAGGCTAGCTGGTGAAAATTTCAAGGTGATAGGTTATGGCTAAGAGTTATTTTTCTCTTTGGGCATATCTTTGTTCAGTCTTTGTAAGACTTCTAGATCCATACGAGATAGGATAACCATTTTGTAAAATACAAATTCCAAGGCCATCCTTAGAGGAGTCGCACTGTAACGTTAACGGTTTGGAACTATCAAATATAGCTAATACCAGTGCTTTGGTTAACTCACTTTTTAACAGATTAAGCGCTTGTTCATGTTCAGGTAGCCATTGCCAGTCAATATCATTTTTAGTAAGATAATGCAAAGGCGTAGTTATCTTAGATAGGCTAGGTATGTATTGTGAAAAGTACTTTGACATCCCCAGTAACCTCATTAACTCTTTTTTACTTTTAGGTCTTTCCATATTTATAATGGTTTTGACATGATCCGGCTCAGGTTTAATTCCCTCATTTGAAACAATTTTTCCTATAAAGTTTACTGATTTTACTCTGAACTAAAGCTAGTTATTACTAAACTTTGTTGTGCCTCACTGTTCAGTCGGCCCTTGTCTCTTTCCTCCGCACTTGCACAGGCCACGCCACCCATCCTCTCTTCTGCCTGGACCGCTCCACAACCATGTTCTCTAAGACGTCCGTGACGATTTACCCACTCTACTCAGTGCCAAATTAATAATAATCCGGGAGAAAAATCGGCTGAGGAAGGCTTGGCAAACCTCGAGGGACCCGGTAGACAAGGCCAACTGGAGCCGCAAAGTCCATGCGGTTCGCGAGATGGTCAAAGAATACCGGAACAGTGTCTGGGAGGACAAGATTGAGAGCTTGTGCGTACAGGACAGGTCCCTGTGGCGCATGACGAGGAACTTGATGCGGGTCCCCGCACCAAGGCCGCCTATTGTAGGTCGTAACGGGGTGGCCAACTCCGACCAGGAGAAGGCCGATGCTCTCGCTGAGCACTTAGAGGCGCAATTTGTACCGACTGACGAACCGTCAGACCCGGTGCACATTGGGCACGTGGATCAGGTCATCGCAGCGGTCTCGTACAGACCCTTGGATGAACCAGAGCCCACGGAGGCGGCAGAAATGTCGCGGGCGTTAGCCGCTCTAAGATTAAACAAGGCCCCCGGACGCGACGGCATCAATAACGCGGTCCTCCGAAAGCTGCCCTTGGAGGCGATTAACTTCCTCGTGGAGTTATTCAACGCCGTCCTGCTCCTGAGTCACTTCCAAGAGCTCTGGAAGCACGCCAACGTCCTCTGCTTCCATAAACCGGGTATGGACCCGGCCCTAACTTCGTCTTACCGACCGATCAGCTTGCTCGACTGTTTGGGCAAGTTGTTCGAGAGACTTCTACTGACGAGACTGACCCGACATGTTCGCGAGGCGGGCATCTTGGTGGACGAGCAGTTCGGCTTTCGGGCGGGACACGCCACGTCTCATCAACTTGTTCGGCTCGTGGAGCAGGTCACGAGGAACTTCAACATCAACAGGCTGACTGGTGCTGTCTTTCTCGACGTGGCAAAGGCCTTCGACCGTGTTTGGCACGAAGGTCTCCTTTTCAAACTCCTCTCCTTGAACCTTCCCTTCTACCTAGTTAAGATTGTTCAATCTTATCTATCCAACCGGACCTTCTCCACTACCTTTGGGAACGCCACATCCCAGGTCAGAAGCATCCGGGCTGGAGTGCCGCAGGGTTCCCTCGTGGGCCCGGTGCTCTTCAGTCTGTATGTGAACGACATTCCGAAATCCCCAGACACCAAGTTAGCACTGTATGCGGACGACACGGCTCTAGTAGCGGAGTCGTGGCGTGGGCAGCTGGTGGAGAGGCGACTCCAGACGCACCTGACGCAGTTGGAGGGGTGGTTGACTACCTGGAGAACGAGTATTAACGTGGAGAAGAGTACAGCAGTGCTCTTGACATGGAAAAGAAAGTTCTACAGGCCGGCCCCACTCCGGCTGTTCGGAGAACAGATCAGATGGGTGGACAGTGCTAAGTACTTGGGACTTACGCTGGACACCAAGCTGACCTGGCGACTTCACTGCACAGAGAGACTGACCAAGGCGAAGCAAAGGCTGGGAATCCTAGGCCCACTGCTTAACAGGCGTAGCGCCCTGTCCACAAGGATACGGTCTGACACTGTACAAGCAGCTGCTCAGACCGATCCTCGACTATGCGTGTCCCGCTTGGGGCCACCTGGCGGACACGTATATGAGGAGGATGCAAGCATTCCAGAATAAGTGTCTGAGGATCATTGTGGACGCACCTTGGTACGTTCGGAATGTGAATCTGCACCGAGACCTGGATATGCCTACCATCAAGGACCACTTCCGGAAGCTGGCGCAGTCCTTCTACGCCAGACTCCCCGGTGCCACCAATCCTCTTATCCAGGGGCTTGGGAATTACATCATCGACCCTTGGGGGTGCCACCGACGTCCCAAAGCCCTGCTCGGATAAGCGAGAAGTGACAAACGTGGTTTGGGAGGCTCTCACACAGCCCCCCCATAGAGTAGTGTCTCCGCACGTAACTCTAAAAACCTCTTAGTCGGTTCCAAAAATTTTTCTTTTTCCCTAATAATATTAATTAATAATATGCTTTTTATTTGTTTCAGTTAACTTCGCGAGATGCGACAATCCGTCTGAGAATTTCCCGAAAACCACACGGTGTGACCAATTGGACGGTACGTGTTGGAATTTGCTCCCGTGCACCCCTTCAGGGTGCATTAGAGCATGCGTAATGAGTCTGGAGTCTGGAGTTAATAATATGCACGTCATCGACCCTGGAGGGTGCCACCGACGTCCCAAAGCCCTGCTCGGATAAGCAAGATGTGACAAATGTGGTTTGGAAGGCTCTCACCCAGCCCCCATAGAGTAGTGTCTCCGCACGTAACTCTAAAAAATCCTTAGTCGGTTCCCAAATTTATTATTTTTCCTCAACTAATATTAATTAATAATATGCTTTTGATTGTTTCAGTAACTTCGCGAAATGCGACAACCCGTCAGTGAATTATCCGAAAACCACACGGTGTGACCAATTGGTCGGTACGTGTTGGAATTTGCTCCCGTGCACCCCTTCAGGGTGCATTATAGCATGCTTTTATGCGTCTGCGTCTAATAATATGCGGGGGATCGAGTGCGCCTCCAGTGCTGGTCGGAGGAAGATTACCGCACCCTCCAGAACTTCTTGCCGAGCTTGGGGATCCAGCATTGGTCCTACGAGCTGGGACGGGAGCGACTGGTCATGGTCGTGGTGAAGGGAATCCTGACTCGGACAAGCCCTGGCGACATCCAGGAAGAGCTGGCGGAGATGGGTTTCCCCGTGAAATCCGTCATCCAGATGCTCTCCCAGTGGAAACGGGACCAGAGGACCGGAGAAAGGCAGCGGTTGCCGAACTTTGTTGTCTCTCTCTGACTCCCGGGGAGCACATCGCAAGACTGTACTCCATATCAATCCTGTGCGGGCTCCACGTCAGGGTGGAGAAATACAAATCTCCCGGAGGCCCAGTGCAGTGCAAGAACTGCTTCCGGTTTGGGCATGTGCGGAGGGATTGCCGCGCTAACCCTAGGTGTGGGTTCTGTGGTGATGACCACGAGAGGGGCGGGTGCCCGGAGGAGAGACGATCTCCTCCGAAGTGCCTGCACTGCTCAGGAGCTCACTCCTCGGCGTGGCGTGGGTGTCCCACGTACAGGTCCTTGCGGGTGGCGGGGACAGTACGAGCATCCAAGACTCAAGAAGGGAGGACGAATAGCTTGAGCGAAGGCCAGAAGCCCTTGGGGCACGTTGCGGAACGGAAGGTGACCGTGACTCCAGCTCCAAAACCAAAGCCGCTGGTGCAATCTTTCGCCAGTGCGCTGTCAGGGAGACCAACCCCTCCATCCCAGGCCGAGGCACCTGCCAAAGCCACTCTACCTGAACCGGTTGCATCCGGTTCATCCCTTTCGGTCGAGGACCCGTCCAAGACCGACCCTCTCCCAATCCATTCTCGACCCACCCCCAAACCCCGCACCACCCCTCCCAAGCCCCTACACCCTTCCAACCCCTTCCTACCACTCCCTACTCCAACCCCTGTCAACCTTACCACCCCCACACACAACCCTACCCCGGAGGATGATGCTACAAAGCTCAAAATTTGTATTGAGCTTCTCAAGGAGATTCCGGGACTAGATCCTTGGGACTTTTCATCGAGTCTCTTGAGGAAGGTCCAGGAATCTCCGAGGAGTAACCGTGGCCACCTGGTCATGGAGCACATCATCCTCTACCTGGTCTCCCATGGCAGGGCACCCGAATAGAGGACCCCCAGTGCTGAAGGAGCTCACGGTCGCACTCTGGAACGCCAACGGAGTCGCGAGGAAGAAGGCTGAGCTGGAAAGTTTCCTGGCAAAGCATCGCGTCGACGTAATGCTGTTGGGAGAAACCCACTTGCGCTCCGCAGTGAGGTTCTCGTTGGCGGAGTTCATCTGCCATCGGAGTGACCGAGCGGGGGATGTGGGAAGGGGTGGGACGGCGGTCCTGGTCCGAAGGGGCCTTGACCATCACGTCGTCTGCCTTCCTCCCCTCCAACACATGGAAGCAACGGCTATCCAACTGGT
Organism: Timema podura; assembly: GCA_033556935.1. NCBI lineage: Eukaryota > Metazoa > Arthropoda > Insecta > Phasmatodea > Timematidae > Timema > Timema podura. The sequence continues at coordinate 95,248,330 of JAVRXN010000010.1, read as the reverse complement.
GACCTCTACCGGCCCAGTGCGTCTTATCTCCATCTACTTCCCTCCCTACCGCCGGTTCAACCAGGCCACGAGGGTTGACATGGAGGTGCTGCTTCGAGGTACCACTCCTGTTTTAATCGGTGGTGACTTCAACGCTAAGCACCCTTCATGGGGCTCTATGATTATGTGCGCTCGCGGCGGATTGCTCCGCGACGTCATAGATCTACACGGCTTGGTGGCTTCCGGTCCTCCGACCCCTACCCACTTCCCTCTAAATCCCATTGGCTTCCCGGACGTCCTCGACTTCGTTATCTCCAGAGGGATCAGAAGGCGGTTGGTGTTGAAGTCTCTAGCTGAGCTAGACTCGGATCACAACCCCGTTCTTGTGAACTTGGGACGCGCGGTGTCCTTCATAGACCCCCCCGAAAAACCTGACCTTAAGCGCACTGACTGGGACAAGTTCACGGATGTGTTGAGACAGAGGGTGGGACCCACTCCTACGTTTCAAACAGCAGCAGAAATCGACCACGGTGCGGAGTTCATAACTTCCGCCATCAAGGTGTCGCTCGAAGCTTCGACGCCGAGGCACCGTCCTAAGAGGGAGCCACAGGCTTCTTTGCCCGATTCTATCCTCAGGCACGTCCAGGAGAAAAATCGGCTGAGGAAGGCTTGGCAAACCTCGAGGGACTTGATAGACAAGGCCAACTGGAGCCGCAAAGTCCATGCGGTTCGCGAGATGGTCAAAGAATACCGGAACAGTGTCTGGGAGGACAAGATTGAGAGCTTGTGCGTACAGGACAGGTCCCTGTGGCGCATGACGAGGAACTTGATGCGTGTTCCCGCACCAAGGCCGCCTATTGTAGGTCGCAACGGGGTGGCCAACTCCGACCAGGAGAAGGCCGATGCTCTCGCTGAGCACTTAGAGGCGCAATTTGTACCGACTGACGACCCGTCAGACCCGGTGCACATTGGGCACGTGGCTCAGGTCATCGCAGCGGTCTCGTACAGACCCTTGGATGAACCTGAGCCCTCGGAGGCGGCAGAAATGTCGCGGGCGTTAGCCGCTCTAAGATTAAACAAGGCCCCCGGACGCGACGGCCTCAATAACGCGGTCCTCAGAAAGCTGCCCTTGGAGGCGATTAACTTCCTCGTGGAGTTATTCAACGCCGTCCTGCTCCTGAGTCACTTCCAAGAGCTCTGGAAGCACGCCAACGTCCTCTGCTTCCATAAACCGGGTAAGGACCCGGCCCTAACTTCGTCTTACCGACCGATCAGCTTGCTCGACTGTTTGGGCAAGTTGTTCGAGAGACTTCTACTGACGAGACTGACCCGACATGTTCGCGAGGCGGGCATCTTGGTGGATGAGCAGTTCGGCTTTCGGGCGGGACACGCTACGTCTCATCAACTTGTTCGGCTCGTGGAGCAGGTCACGAGGATCTTCAACATCAACAGGCTGACTGGTGCTGTCTTTCTCGACGTGGCAAAGGCCTTCTACCGTGTTTGGCACGAAGGTCTCCTTTTCAAACTCCTATCCGTGAATCTTCCCTTCTACCTAGTTAAGATTTTTCAATCTTATCTATCCAACCGGACCTTCTCCACTACCTTTGGGAACGCCACATCCCAGGTCAGAAGCATCCGGGCTGGAGTGCCGCAGGGTTCCCTCGTGGGCCCGGTGCTCTTCAGTCTGTATGTGAACGACATTCCGAAATCCCCAGACACCAAGTTAGCACTGTATGCGGACGACACGGCTCTAGTAGCGGAGTCGTGGCGAGGGCAGCTGGTGGAGAGGCGACTCCAGACGCACCTGACGCAGTTGGAGGGGTGGCTAATTACCTGGAGAACGAGTATTAACGTGGAGAAGAGTACAGCAGTGCTCTTCACATGGAAAAGAAAGTTCTACAGGCCAGCCCCACTCCGGCTGTTCGGAGAACAGATCAGATGGGTGGACAGTGCTAAGTACTTGGGACTTACGCTGGACACCAAACTGACCTGGCAACTTCACTGCACCGAGAGACTGACCAAGGCGAAGCAAAGGCTGGGAATCCTAGGCCCACTGCTTAACAGGCGTAGCGCCCTGTCCACAAGGAACGGTCTGACATTGTACAAGCAGCTGCTCAGACCGATCCTCGACTATGCGTGTCCCGCTTGGGGCCACCTGGCGGACACGTATATGAGGAGGATGCAAGCATTCCAGAGTAGGTGTCTGGGGATCATTGTGGACGCACCTTGGTACGTTCGGAATGTGAATCTGCACCGAGACCTGGATATGCCTTCCATCAAGGACCACTTCCGGAAGCTGGCGCAGTCCTTCTACGCCAGACTCCCCGGTGCCACCAATCCTCTTATCCAGGGGCTTGGGAATTACATCATCGACCCTGGGGGGTGCCACCGACGTCCCAAAGCCCTGCTCGGATAAGCGAGAAGTGACAAACGTGGTTTGGGAGGCTCTCACACAGCCCCCAATAGAGTAGTGTCTCCGCACGTAACTCTAAAAACCTCTTAGTCGGTTCCCAAAATTTTTCTTTTTCCCTAATAATATTAATAATATTATGCTTTTTGTTTGTTTCAGTTAACTTCGCGAAATGCGACAATCCGTCTTAGAAACCCCGAAAACCACACGGTGTGACCAATTGGTCGGTACGTGTTGGAATTTGCTCCCGTGCACCCCTTCAGGGTGCATTAGAGCATGCGTAATGAGTCTGGAGTTAATAATATGCACGTCATCGACCCTGGAGGGTGCCACCGACGTCCCAAAGCCCTGCTCGGATAAGCAAGATGTGACAAATGTGGTTTGGAAGGCTCTCACCCAGTCCCCCATAGAGTAGTGTCTCCGCACGTAACTCTAAAAAATCCTTAGTCGGTTCCCAAATTTATTATTTTTCCTCAACTAATATTAATTAATAATATGCTTTTGATTGTTTCAGTAACTTCAGCGGGGGATCGAGTGCGCCTCCAGTGCTGGTCGGAGGAAGATTACCGCACCCTCCAGAACTTCTTGCCGAGCTTGGGGATCCAGCATTGGTCCTACGAGCTGGGACGGGAGCGACTGGTCATGGTCGTGGTGAAGGGAATCCTGACTCGGACAAGCCCTGGCGACATCCAGGAAGAGCTGGCGGAGGTGGGTTTCCCCGTGAAATCCGTCATCCAGATGCTCTCCCAGTGGAAACGGGACCAGAGGACCGGAGAAAGGCAGCGGTTGCCGAACTTTGTTGTCTCTCTCTGACTCCCGGGGAGCACATCGCAAGACTGTACTCCATATCAATCCTGTGCGGGCTCCACGTCAGGGTGGATAAATACAAATCTCCCGGAGGCCCAGTGCAGTGCAAGAACTGCTTCCGTTTTGGGCATGTACGGAGGGATTGCCACGCTAACCCTAGGAGTGAGTTCTGTGGTGGCGACCACGAGAGGCGCGGGTGCCCGGAGGAGAGACGATCTCCTCCGAAGTGCGTGCACTGCTCAGGAGCCCACTCCTCGGCGTGGGGTGGATGTCCCACGTACGAGTCCTTGTGGGCTGTGGGGACCGTGCGGGCCTCCAAGGTTCAAGAAGGGAGGATGGATGGCCTAAGCGAAGGCCAGAAGCCCTTGGGGCACGTTGTGGTACGGAAGGCGACCGTGACTCCAGCTCCGAAACCAAAGCCACTAGTGCAATCTTTCGCCAGTGCGCTGTCAGGGAGACCAACCCCTCCACCTCAGGCCGAGGCACCTGCCAAAGCTACTTTACCTGAACCGGTTGCATCCGGTTCATCCCTCTTGGTCGAGGACCCGTCCAAGACCGCTCCTCTCCCAATCCTGACCCGACCCTCACCCGCACCCCGCACCTTCCTGCCCACAACTTTGCACCCTTCCAACCCTTTCCTACCACTCCCCACTCCTACCCCTGTCACCCCTGCCACCCCTACACCCAACCCTACCCCTGAGGATGATATTGGAAAGCTCAAAATTTGTATTGAGCTTCTCAAGGAGATTCCCGGACTGGAACCATTGGGACTTTTCATCGAGTCTCTTTAGGAAGGTCCAGGAGTCTCCGAGGAGTAACCGTGTCCACCTGGTCATGGAGCATATCATCCTCTACCTGGTCTCTCATGGCGGCACACCCAAATAGAGGACCCCCAGTGCTGAAGGAGCTCACGGTCGCACTCTGGAACGCCAACGGAGTCGCGGGGAAGAAGGCTGAGCTAGAAAGTTTCCTGGCAAAAAATTGTGTAGATTAAATGCTGCTTGGAGAAACCTACTTATGATCCGCAATGAGGTTCTCGTTAGCAGAGTTCATCTGCCCTCGGAGAGACCGAGCGGGGGATGTGGGAAAGGGTGGGACGGCGGTCCTGGTCCGAAGGGGCCTTGACCATCACGTCATCTTGCTTCCTCCCCTCCAACACATGGAAGCAACGGCTATCCAACTGGTGACCTCTACCGGCCCAGTGCGACTTATTTCCATCTACTTCCCTCCCTACCGCCGGTTCAACAAGGCCACGAGGGCTGACATGGAGGTGCTGCTTCGAGGTACCACGCCTGTTTTAATCGGTGGTGACTTCAACACTAAGCACCCTTCATGGGGCTCTAGGATTATGTGCGATCGCAGCGGATTGCTCCACGGCGTCATAGATCTACACAGCTTGGTGGCTTCCGGCCCCCCAACCCCTACCCACCTCCCTCTAAATCCCATTGGCTTCCCGGACGTCCTCGACTTCGTTATCTCCAGAGGGATCAGAAGGCGGTTAGTGTTGAAGTCTCTAGTTGAGCTAGACTCGGATCACAACCCCGTTCTTGTGAACCTGGGACGCGCGGTGTCCTTCATAGACCCCCCCGAAAAACCTGACCTTAAGCGCACTAACTGGGACAGGTTCACGAATGTGTTGAGAGAGAAGTTGGGACCCACCCCTACATTTCGAACAGCAGCGGAAATCGATCGCGGTGCGGAGTTCATAACTTCCGCCATAAAGGGGTTGCTCGAAGCTTCGACGTCGAGGCACCGTCCTAAGAGGGCACCACAGGCTTCTCTGCCCGATTCTATCCTCAGGCACGTCCGGGAGCAAAATCGGCTGAGAAAGTATTGGCAAATCTCGAGGGACCCGGTAGACAAGGCCACCTGGAGCCGCAAAGTCCATGCGGTTTGGGAGATGGTCCGAGAATACCGGAACAGTGTCTGGGAGGACAAGATTGAGAGCCTGTGCGTACAAGACAGGTCCCTGTGGCGCATGACGAGGAACTTGATGCGGGTCCCCGCACCAAAGCCGCCTATTGTGGGTCGTAACGGGGTGGCCAACTCCGACCAGGAGAAGTCCGATACTCTCGGTTAGCACTTAGAGGCGCAATTTGTACCGACTGACGACCCGTCAGAACCGGTGCACATTGCGCGCGTGGCTCAGGTCATCGCAGCGGTCTCGTAAAGACCTTTGGATGAACCTGAACCCACGGAGGTGACAGAAATGTCGCGGGCATTAGTCGCTCTAAGAATAAACAAGGTCCCCGGACGCGACGGTATCAATAACGTGGTCCTCAGAAATCTGCCCTTGGAGGCGATTAACCTCCTCGTGAAGTTATTCAACGCCGTCCTGCTCCTGAGTCAATTCCCTGAGCTCTGGAAACACTCCAACGTCCTCTTTTTCCATAAACCGGGTAAGGACCCGGCCATAGCTTCGTCTTCCGACCGATCAGCTTGCTCGACTGCTTGGGCAAGTTGTTCGAGAGACTTCTACTGACAAGACTGACCCGACATGCTCGCGAGGCGGGCATCTTGGTGGACGAGCAGTTTGGCTCTCGGGCGGGACACGCTACGTCTCACCAACTCGTCCGGTTCGTGGAGCAGGTCACGAGGAACTTCAACATCAACAGGCTGACTGGTGCTGTCTTTCTCGACGTGGTAAAGGCCTTCGACCGTGTTTGGCACGAAGGTCTCTTTTTCAAACTCCTCTCCCTGAACCTGCCCTTCTACCTAGTTAAGGTTGTTCTAGCTTATCTTTCCCACCGCACCTTCTCCACTACCTTTGGGAACGCCACATCCCAAGTCAGAAGCATCCGGGCTGGAGTGCCGCAGGGTTCCCTTGTGTGCCCGGTGCTCTTCAGTCTCTATGTGAACGACATACCAAAATTCCCAGACACCAAGTTGGCACTGTATGCGGACGACATGGCTCTAGTAGCGGAGTCGTGGCGAGGGCAGCTGGTGGAAAGGCGACTCCAGACGCAGCTGACGCAGTTGGAGGGGTGGCTGACTACCTGGAGAACAATTATTAACGTGGAGAAGGGTACAGCAGTGCTCTTCACATGGAAAAAAAAGTTCTACAGGCCGGGTGTACTCCAGCTGTTCGGAGAGCAGATCAGATAAGTGGACACTGTCAAATATTTGGGACTTACGCTGGATACCAAGCTGACCTGGCGACTGCACTGTACTGAGCGACTAAATAAGGCGAGGCAAAGTCTGGGCGTCCTAGGCCCACTGCTTAACAGGCGTAGCGCCCTGTCTACTAGGAACGGTCTGACACTGTACAAGCAGCTGCTCAGACCGATCCTCGACTATGCGTGTCCCGCTTGGGGCCACCTGGCGGACACGTATATGAGGAGGATGCAGGCATTCCAGAGTGTGTGTCTGAGGATCATTGTGAATGCACCTTGGTATGTTCGGAATGTGACTCTGCACCGAGATCTGAATACGCCTACCATCAAGGACCACTTCCGGAAGCTGGCGCAATCCTTCTACGACAGACTTCCCGGTGCCACCAATACTCTTATCCAGGGGCTTGGGAATTATGTCATCGACCCTAGAGAGTGCCACCGATGTCCCAAAGCCCTGCTCGGATAAACGAGATGTGTCAACAGTGGTTTGGGAGGCTCTCACCCAGCCTCCCATAGAGTAGTGTCTCTGCACGTAACTCTAAAAAACCCTTAGATGGTTCCCCACATATTTGTTTTTCTCAACTAATATTAATAATATGCTTTTTTTTTATGTTTCAGTAACTTCGCGAAATGCGACAACCCGTCAGTTAAATATCCGAAAACCACATGGTTTGACCAATTGGTCAGTACGTGTTGGAATTTGCTCTCGTGCTCCTCTTCAGGGTGCATTAGAGAATGCTATTTTGCGTCTGCGCCTGAGAACCCACCTGAGTGCGCCACCTATATGAAAGAGCTTATTAAATTGTCTTATGTTACGAAAGAGCAATATTGTTTAACCCCCTCTCTCTCTCCACCATCACCCTACCTCCCACCGCGACTCACGTTGCCGGGACTTCCTCATGTTCCACCATGACTCACGTTGCCGGAACATCCTTCCGTTACACCGCGAATAACGTTGTCGGAACATCTTTCCGTTCCACCGCGACTAACGTTGCCAGAACATCCTTCTGTTCCACCGCGACTAACGTAGCCGGAACACTCTCGCCGACCTTTTTCCTACCCCTACCCACACATGTCTGACCACATCGTCACCGTCATCGTGACATCAACTAGATTAACCAGTTACCCCCGAAGCCGGGGGGATGGATAACAACTTTACATTGCTTGTTTTAGCATTTTGTAAGACTTTAGTTAACATCTGATCATGCTATTTTTTATTAGACCCACTAATAATTAAATCATCAAAATAGATTTCACATCCTTCAATATCACCAAAAATATCAAAGTTTATTTTGTGAAAAATTTCAGGGGCTAAACATAGCCTATAGGGTAATCTTTTAAACCTATACCTGCCAAATGGTGTATTAAAGGTACACAAATATGAACTAGGCTTATTTAACTCTATGTGCCAAAAACCTTCTTTCATATCTTACACTGAAAACACTGTTTTCCCACTTAACCTTGACATCATTTCTTTTGCTTTTGGAATCAAAAATGGTTCCTTTTTTATTGCATTATTAAGATCTTTAGAGTCTAAACATAGTCTTAATGTGTGGTTAGGTTTCTCTACTATAACTAAACTATTGACCCACTAGTAGGTTTAGTAAATTCTGTAACAATATCTTTTTCTTTTAGATAATCTAGAGTTTTTTTGAGTTTAATGTGCAAGCTTAGAGGCACACGCCTAGGAGGATGTATTTTTGGAATGGCATTATCTTTTAATCCTATGTTAAGTTTGTCAGGAAATTTCCCCAGTTCATTAAAAACTTCAGTATGCTTAGCGACATCCGCTTTGCTTATATGCTCTGTAATATAATCTATTCCTATTTTTGCTAACAAGTTAAGTTTAAGACAATCACTTAAGCCTAGCAAAGGTACTGACTTTACATTTGTTACCACAAATTTAATCTGTTGATTTTGTTCACTACGAGAAGAGAAATTTATTATTACTATTATTATTAGCACCGCGTCTTACTACCCGTTCGGGTTATACGTACTTACGCTAATGTGCAATGGTAGGATGATTGTGAGATGAAATGGAGGACCTACAGTTTAACGTGAATCCGAACCACGGTAGAGGCCTGGCATTCCTCACATTCACAAGTTGTGATTAATACACGTTTTGTCAGAGGTGAAGGAAGGGTTTGGCATTCAGATAAATCTGTGCCGGGACCGAGGATTGAACCCCGGACCCTCAGCACAGAAGTCTGACACCTTACCCCTAGACCACCAGGTCACCTATTATTACTATTCCCTCAGGCTTAATTTTATTTCTATCCCCAAAAGCTACCATATATAGCATTAGTTCCAGTTAACTAGTTTTTGTTCTCTAGTTTATTGTACACATTTAAGGGAAGAATGCTAGTTTCTGCTCCTGTATCCAATTTAAATTTAACTTTTTGTTCATCCAACAAAATGATTTCAAACCAAGAAACAGTGTTTCCTATTTTAACCTAAGAATTTAGTTATAAGTTGTCAATATTAATCAGGCCTGTTTGAATTTTATCAATAAACAAATGATTAGAAAATTCACTTTCTAGCCCAGGGCATGCTTCATTTTTCCAGTCGCCAATAGATATTTCATCATTTTCTATTACATTGTTTGGGTCAACTTCTAGCATTTCATGTACCTGCCTATTTCTAGGTCTAAAATTGTATAGCTTAGCAAAATGATTCAATTGCTTACATTTAGAAAATACCTGCCTTAATGCTGGACAAGCTCTGGGATTGTGTGTGTAACCACATTTTTTACATTTATAACTTTGAACACTTCCACTTCAACTGGGCCTATTATTATTACTGGGCCTTTTTACAGCATTGACACTTTTATTATGCACCTTCACTTATTCTACACTTTTTTCCTGAAGGGCTTTAACCTGTAGTCTGCTGACTTCAGCGGCTCTGCAGAACTCTGCAGCCTTCTTTAGGGTTAGGTCCGGCTCTCGAAGCATGCGTTCTTGAAGATTATTATCTTGGATTCCCAAGACGATCCTGTCCCTTATGAGAGAATCCTCTTCCTTAAATTCGCATGTAGATGCAGAGGTTTGTTGTTCCGTTAGGAAGCTGTCAAACATTTGTCCTTCTTTCTGGTATTCATTGAAGAATTTATATCATTCAAAAATTACATTTTTTAGTGGTGACAGTAGGCTTCAAATTTGTTTAGGATAGTTTCAAGTTTATCCTTATCTTCTCCTGTTGCATACTTAAATGTGTTGTAGACTTAAAGTCCATCTTCAACAATTAAATTCAGTAGAATGGCTATTTTAGTAGTTTCTTCGGCTTTCGTTTTTCCTACTGCTTCCATAAACAGTGTGTATCTTTGTTTGAACTTACGCCAATTTTCCAATACGTTGCTGGTTAGTTCTAATGGTTGAGGTGGGTGAAAAACGGTGTTCATTATGATAATCTTATTCTTCAAGACTTCAATCTTCTTATTTTATATTCGAACTTCAATGACGCTACATCAAAAACTCCGTTTTACGACTAACACGATTTTTAAGGTTATCCACTTGACCGTATATTCGTGTCCAGCTCTCTATTAGAAAACTAATTTAACAAACGTGCCGTTCACTTTTGACACTATGTTAAGTATTTAGTTATTTCTTTATTTGACTATAAAGTATACAATACATAATTGAATATAAACAAGAAGCCTCTTCTCCTTCTTTGCACTCATTTATATATGGGTCACAATATTTCACAACTGCTCTAGTCATGTGACTCAACTACTCTAGTCAAATATATAATTTATATATTTAACATTTTATAATATACAACAATAATGGTTCTAGTTAGGACTTAGGTCTTGATTTGTTTCTTCAGAACGACTGAGAATTAAGCTCACTGTATACTTCTGGGTATAATTTTTTATTTTTTATACATGTATTGGTAGTTTATAGTTGTGATAGTATTTGCTGTTCCCTTTGAGACCATAGCGAAATGTTAAGATTGAATTCAAACTAATACACGGTTACCGTGTGTGTCTGTGCTTTGATTTTATAATGTTTATTTGACTAAATATCCTCTATTGATTAGATCATGATTTAGCAAGCATCAAGTAGGCTTAACACTAGAGCCCAGACATATGGAAACACACTTGCCAGATATCAACTGATTTCATTGTCCTTACTCATGACTCACAAATCACTACTGGTTGTGGAGAAGGAAGTTTGGAGAAAGTTAGTTAGGATGGGCACGGGAGTGCCTGGTGTGGGGGATGAAGGGGACATAGGTGCCTTTATAATAGTTGTTCTCAAACATTAATGATTTTCCCATGCCCGTATGCTATCTTGGTAAATTTCGTGCCCCCCCTTACCCCATCTCTCTTTTTCAACTTATCCATATCTTTGTTTAAATATTTACCATTACAGCCTACTACATATTATTTTGACTCTATAAAAGTACACTTGACCTATACACAAACACACAAATATGTGAACGTAGGTACTGATAATTATCATCCACTAAAAAGGATAATTGAATATCAAAACACAACACAATGCATATCTATCGCAATACCTACACAGTAAGATTTTTAAGTAAAAATGTCAGAGCTAAGAGTGGTATGAGCACTGTCCTGACTGCAAAAGAGATGGACAGACACTAATCAATAAACATAGTGCATTAATCTCTATAATATAACTGGATAGACATACATATACACATTGCCAAGGACCAAAGCGTGACGCTCAACTTTATCGTCTGCTACACTGTGGAGGGATGGATTTAACGGTTTATTTCAATGTTCTTATGCGAAAAAATGTCTCTGATGAATAAAAGTGTTATTGTTTGAAAATAGAGAAGTATTATACCACACTTTCCTGAAAAAACATTTACATTAAAGGATATGCAATTCAGTTTTACAGGTAATACTGTACAAATACGAATACAATCTTTAACATATTAAATATTTAGCTATCATCAATGTTGTTTACAGTCTGCCAAGACTACACTTATATTTAAAGTGGGTTATTAGCTTGTATAATGGTTTCAGAAACCATATTATATTGAAAGTTCGATAAATATAATGAATAAGTTATCTTAAAACTTGATTACATTTGTTTGAATGACAAATTTTGTGTAGTCGCCATACATTCAAACTATCACTTAGGTTAGAGGCTTGTAGAAAGTATTATTATATTACAATTAAAAAAAAAAAGTTTACTCATATCTTGTATATTGCTTTCAGAAACCATATTATGTTGAAAGTTCGATAACTATAACTAAACAAGCTGGCTAAAAACTGTATACATTTGTTTGAATTACATACTTTGTGTAGAAGTCTTACGTTCAAATGATAATTTAGGTAATAGGTTTGTAGGAAGTACGGTATCTACTAAACCCTGATTTTTGTAATAATCCCAATCTGTAAGGTTTTATTTCGTAACAAATACTATCATATATATAATATTTTAGTAGGATAAACAGCCATTTAGAACGAAAGAAGAAATTTCCTACTGGAAGGTCTTTTATCCTAACTAAACACAACTTTAGGGTAGGATTATGGTACGAAATAAAGCCATACAAGCGAGCTTCCTTAAAAAAATCATCGTATATATTAGGCTACATCAACTTATTTCAAGAAAAAACTAACCAGTTTCGACCTTCGTTATGCTCTTCAAAGTTTTTACTAACATATGTTATTTAATTTAACTTATCACACATTGATGTATCTCATATATCCAATCAAATTAATGAACGATGTCAAAATGCTACTTTGCCTTGTGTGGGTGCAAGAAAGAAAAAGATACCCGAAAGTTTTTATCTCTCTTACACAATTGTATGCAGCCGACAGCTCGAAAATCCCAGTCACAGATGTCCATCCAGTTATATTATAAAGATCAATGATCAGTGTTATTTAAATGCATATAGTCCATACACACGTAGTAATATGCAAAGCAAAAATACATAAAAAGAGTAAAATAAATTGCTGGTAGGGAATCAGGTGGATTGTCAAACGCACGTTGCAGTTAAAACTATTTTATTAAATTCTAGCGCACTTCACACAATGCTGCTTGGAATCAAACGAGCGTCCCAATTTGAGAATTCATGCTTCAAAATCTATTTAGATGCGTTAAACTACGACTGAAAAGAGATTTAATGTTAACTTTTTATGCAAAATCAGCTTAAAATGGTGAAATTACACTCCTGACTTTTGGGATTCTTTGATGTATAGCTATTATATAAAATCACAATAACTAATAAGTCGATAATGTATGTTTACAAAAATTTAACTGAAAATGAAAAATGACACCTGACACGGAATCGAACGGGCCGGTCCAGGTGTCAGGTCATTTTCAATTTCAGAATATGATATTTGAGGAATTCCTACTAATAACATACATAATAGCTCTGCTATTAATTCTTAAAAATTATAACTTAAGAACAACTAAAAGAACACTGTTAAACCATACTAAAAACATGAAGCAGTCTACTACATTCAAATCGGCCTCTCTGAACCCCCCTATTCTTCCCATACCTCCACTCCACCTAAAAATGTGGTAGATATGTTAGCCAAATACACGATGATACAAATGCCTAGAATGCATAAACATAACTCAATAGGTATTTAATTAATGTATAATTTAAAGCTTGTTACATATGTTAAGGTTTAGAATGATAAACCGTACGTACTAACTTAAATGTGTTAATATTTAATTATGCATGGTATAACATTGTTAAATGGTACAGAATAAAGTAGGCTACGTTGTAACCTCACTGACGCCATGTACAAGAGTAAATATGAAGGCGGAAATGACGTACTACTAGATGAACAAAGCAATTGGACTACTTGAGTCATAAATTCAACAACATATACTAGATAACTATTATTTAAAAAAATATTAAAATATATATTTCTTTTGTATAATTTTACTTAATCTAATTTGGCACTCTACTTATCTTGCTACACATAAACAGCAGCCACTGGGTTGTAAACATCCGAGTTCATTGGCCAATGTTTTATTGCGAGGGGAAAGGGAGATTGTTGCAATCCCATAGACATTGGACAAGCTCATTAGAATCAATCTAGATTGGCTTGCTGTTTTCAAGCAGCAAGTTCAGGGGCATAATAAGTAGATTTTGCAAGAAGAATGACTCAAAGCATGATTTTATGGGCATATGAGCAAATATTAGTTTTCAAATTAATAATTATATATAGATTATTCATGTGTATTTATCCACAAATTAAACATTAATATTTACACAGTTTTCTTAGACAGCATTGAATTAATAAAATAGTCTTATTATGGGCATGCGGCTTAGGACTAGCATACCCAGAGAATACGCCACTGTCCAATTACTTTTGATGCTCGAATTATTCTAACTTATTCGGATTGAATATAGATGTGTCCTGATTTCAGAGCTCTTTTAACAGCCTTCTCTATAACAGAGTGGATGCTATTACCCTCATTTTTGGTGTGCTTATTAGTTGGGATTTTATGTGCAATTGATTTATTTCAAATTTCTGGACACCATACAAGTAAATTCCGAAAATAAATTTATTTTTCTGCTGCCCACAGCAGTTATTGGAGAGAAAAACTATTTTGAGATCATCATTATTCTTAGCTTGGCCTGTTCTCTCCAGATATTTAAATACAAATTACTCAATCTCATTTGCGCTCCGATTCGCCTCCCCCTCATGCCAGAAGAAACATTCTACATCGGTGGGCTTTATCTCACTAATGGTAAAATTGTAGCTGTTAAGTTTCGATTTGTAATAGAATAAAAAAACTTATCCTCTTGAATCAGGTAAAACCGCTTGCAGATCATGGGTGGCAAAAACAGGATGTTCATTTTCAACAGACTCTTCTTCATCCTTTTGTGTTCCTTGTCTAGATAAATCTTTTTCCTTCAAGAGTGTATCGTATTTTTCTTGTAGTTGTTCTTTTCTTTATTTTGCGCGTTATTGAAAGCAGTTAATAGTTAGCAATGATCTTTATTGGGGATGAAGAAAACGATATTGAACTCTTCGTTGAATATCCATGTGTACACCTTCAAATTTACGTAATAAATGTTTATTTCAGAGCAATCTGCTACGTAGTCACGATATAAGCTTGCAATCGTTTTCCCACATTTAATGTCCTCTCGAGTAGTTTGAGCGTGCAAGTAATAACTCTAAAGCCTAGGTATGGGGTTTATATGTTCACGAATATCCTATATCATATCAGGATTCGGGATCCACCGGTTTCTGGTTTACATGTTTTCCTCTTTTGTCCTGTACAATAAAACCATCATTATTAATTTTAGTTACAGCTCTAATCGACTTATCGTTTATATCCAATGTTGCCTTGAAAAAAGTTTTGCAAACACGAACGTTTTTTCCATCAATAATACCATAAAAAGCATGTTTTAACCCACATGTGCTGCCTTATCTTTTATAAATTTATGCAGAATTGACCCCAGTCATAAGCTTGGCGATGTACTTCCGCTGTATTTGCAAGTTTCCAAGCCCCCCCAAATTTTTTAATTAGTGCGTCGCCAGAAGAAGTTTGACATAATCGAGCATTTTCGGGCAAGTTCGAGGACATTTAGCATCTCAGAGTGATGTTATCACCGAAGGAGGAGACCATGAAATATTAGTATAAGGCTCACGTGCAGTGTTCAAGTTTGTGTGGTTTGTTATTAAATTGAAGCTGAATCTAGCAATGCTAGAAATAATATTCAAGGGGAAATTAATTAAAATTTTGAAAAAACACATACACACATGAATTTATTTGTCTTGCAGTTTACATACAAGCAATTATATATGTGTTTTTTTTAACATTATATCTATTTTAGTTAAGATTGTTAGAGAAATACAGAACGTTTTTCTTCTTCTTTATATTTAAAACCAACGCATTTTTAGATCTTCCTCTTTGCTCAAACGTGAGTCCAAATACCATTCTTCGATTCGATTCGGTGCGAATCATCCTTTAGTGAGACAATTCAAACTAAACCGTGTTGAATTACGTTTTGGGCTTGCCAAAATGAACAATAATGAAATAACCTCAAATTAAAACGTCCCAAATCGAAACAATTTAAGTAGTCAGACATGAATAGAGCCATAACTCAAATTATTACATTATATGTTTCAACCACCCCAATCTCTGAAAAATGAATAATGACACAATTAAAACTAAAACACTGAACAAGCCACATTCTAGCATTTATATCTGCAAGAGGGGCATGAATAAAAAAAAAGAACAGTCTATATACTTCACAATAAATTAATCATATGCATTTGTTAAAACAATAACGACACTTTTTGTGTTATGACACAGGCGAAATAAATATTTCATTAACCTTATTCATGAAAAGAGTCAGGATTCGAGAAGTTGTAGTTTTCCCACTCAGACTAACAGGAACATTCTTTATACGGACATTGACTCAGTAGAAAATTGCAGGTGAACTGGTGATCTAGGGGTAAGGACTTCTGTGCTGCCGGTCCGGGTTTCAATCCTTGGTCTTGACACAGATTTATCTGATTGCCAAACCCTTCCTTCAACTCTGACAAGACGTGTATTAATCACAGCTTGTGAATGTGAGGAATGCCAGGCCTTCGTCGTGGTTTGGATTCCACGTTAAACTGTAAGTCCTCCATTTCATTTTACAATCACTCTACCATTAAACATTAGCGTAAGTGCGTATAGACCGAACGGGTAGTAAGACGCGGTGTTAATAATAATAATAATAATAATAAAAAATAAATAATAATAATAATAAATAAAACTGGCTCATTGAACTAAAGACACTTATATCTGGCGATGAGTTTTGTAACCATGGGAATGTCTCACTGCACAGTTATAGATTCAAACCTCGCTAATCCTAATATTGTATTAACTCAAAACTACATTCTTTGTTTTTAGTTATGACGTTATTGTAGCCAACGTGCGATGTATTAAAGGCTGAGAGCCTTGGGAAACGATTTTATCAGCCCACTTAGGACATCTGAGGGAATTCGTGTTTAAATCCTATAGGGTGGTATTTTGAATGATTTGGCTGAATACTAAGACCAGTCAACGCTATAATGAACTTTAAAGTGAAGAGGATAATGTATTTTTAACTAGGCCTACAATTGAAAAGGGTGGGGGGACAGGACATGGAAATAGCCTCCTTGTAGGATGTACAATTAGTACGTCCACTGGGCAAAGGTATACAAATACCGGCAGATTTTACCATAAACTGAGTTACACTGATTCATGGCCTTAAACTTCATGTACAATAAAATGTGACAAGACTATAAAGAGGCATCCTACCTAGTATCATACCCCGCCTGGCGTGTGAATTTTCGTAGTCCTTAACTACATCCAGTTGGATGAAGACCTCTAGTTATTTTCTCTTGAGATGCGGGTATCTAGATCATCTCGAGTGGTGAAAGCCTGAGCTTATACTTTGGAATTGTAAAAAAATGAACAAGGTCGAAAGGAGTTATTAAAATAAAGATGTATTGTATTTTCGATAAAGTTTTATTTAAAAAAAATCAGGCATGGAAAAAAAATAGATAATTTTGTTAAAGAAAAGTGACATTTAGAAATAGTGATCTTTTTCTGGCTGCTCTGAACGGTTATAAAAATAGTGGGGAATATTTAATTACTATACCGGACTCCTACACTAGCAACACAAATGCGAAAATATATCGATGTTTCTGAATGAAGCTGACGTTGCGCCGAGGACTCTTATTGGTCTCTAGTGACAAATTAATAATAAGATAGTCCGCCAACCATGGATAGATGGATGGATAGAAAGATAGATAAATAAGAGCAGTTAATTTGTTTAACATAATGGTTTAAAATAAAAATTATTTTTTATTTTAATTTGTTAAAATACAGGCCGTTTTAGAATGAAATATTTAAAAACAATGAAGCTACATGATTATTGACCAAATATGCGAAAAGGCCGCATCGAACACCTCAAAAGGCCGCATGTGGCCCTAAGGACCTACCTTAGACTATATGAGCACCGAAGCGGGTAAATATTTACTATTGCAATCCTATTACAATATTAGTAAAAATGTAATCTGTTTCTAAAATTTATCATGGAAAGAAGAATTGATTGAATAAAACTATTAATGATGATATTTACCTGTATCTGATATTGCAAGACTGGTTGTAGACCCATCCATGTCTGAAAATAATACA
This sequence comes from Timema podura, assembly GCA_033556935.1. Lineage (NCBI taxonomy): Eukaryota > Metazoa > Arthropoda > Insecta > Phasmatodea > Timematidae > Timema > Timema podura. The sequence goes on along the minus strand of JAVRXN010000010.1, from coordinate 95,230,904 downwards.
ATCTGAATTGTTTTAAAACAATCACTATAGTAAATAACATATATTAAATACCTACTTTGGTGGGTTCACTGGCTAAGGTGTCGACAAAATTTGTCCTAGTTTTTCGGTAGCTGAGAGGATGGGGTTTGAATCTCGACTGGATGTACTGGAGGTTTTTATCTTTAAATTTTTATCCAGTATCCCTCTCTGCAAATGAGACTACATTTCCACCAAATTCTATCATACTCATCCCTAACTCATCGGTGTAAATTTGCGGTTAGCCTAGACGGGTATTAATACACAGCATATAAAATAAAAATTGAAAATTGAGCTTTTTTTTATACCACCACGTTTTACTACACGCTCAGGTTACCGAACCCTGGTCTCCCCATTATCAGCAGGCCAAAATAACATGAGAGTGACGCCTTAGACCAATCGGCCACTGAAGCTAGTTGACTTATTTGTTAATATGGTATTATTGTGTGTGTCAAAATACATTTGAAGAGATAACTATCTCAAATATGGTTTATGTTAGGAATTAATGTTAGTTTGAGAGATTAATAAATAATTTGTGACATAACATAAGAAAAATATCACGTCATAATGTAATAAATCTAATAATAGATTGTTTGAAGTGACCACATAATCAAATATTGGTTCAAATGTTAGCTTAACTAGATACATATTCTCTTGTATTTATTTGATTCGGGATTACACACACTTAAGAAATATATACTAACTTATACCTTTAACAAAAGTCGCAACCGGTAGTGTGGTCAATGCACCTAGCTACGAGTCTAGGGATTTCGGGTTACGATTCCTGGCTGGTAACTTGACTATTTTTCTCGAAAGGGGGATTACCTCAACGGTCACCAGGGTTTGGTTATTTAGGCTTAAGTTAGGTTTAAGTGTTGCATACTCACTATCATTATCACCTCATCTCATCGAGACATGGAAAGAGCTTCCACTGAAAGGATGTACGATTAGTATATTCGGGCGTTCCCTGGGGAACGGTAAATTAGTACTGGCTAATCTTTCCACAGACTGAACTATGAATGATGCAGTTCAACGCTTATTATTATTATTACTATTATTATTATTATCATAATCATCAACAGCACTTGTGACTATAAATTTATCTCTTAGAACATTTATGAAATATTTTCAAAATGCCAAATGTCAAGATTTTAATTGTTTTAGGAAAATATATGTTATTTGAGATTTCATTTTATGTGTGTATCGCATTTATATAACAACATGAGCGTCTTGATTTTAAACTAAGCTAACATCCTATAATGTATTATTTAACGATTTTTATATCAAGCTATCAATACATTTCTGATTCTGCCATGTACTAGCATTACAATGTTACTTGTTAGAATGTATTTATAAGTGGCGATTAGGATAACATTTAAGTAAATATGTATTATATTGTGTGAGAAGGTATCTATGTTTTAATACAATTAATTTATAGGTCTGATACCTTACCTCAGTCGGTAGCGTGCCTGTTTACTGAGCTAAGGGTTCCGAGTTAAATTCACGGCATAGCTGACAATTTATTGTTGGTGAAATGTGGGTTTATCCTTTCACCGTGATGAATTAACAGCCGGGGACTGGATGTTGGGCCTGTCCTAATTTTAAGTTAGAAGCTACGACAGGCCTAGCCAGCCGGAAGTGGAAAATATATGGCTTGAATAAAAAACTGACCCAGGCCACAGGCTGGAAACGGTAATGAATGTAAAAGAAAACATTAATTTATAGATATTTTGAAAATTAATATATTGGATTCAATTTTGAAACGGAAGCTAGAGATTTCAAGGGGGCACGACTTTGAGGATTTAAATATTAGTTTCCTATTTCTAATAGGTTATAGACCACAATCTTAGTCACACGGTCTAAGGCGTCAATCAGCTGTTATTTAAGAGGTCAAGTATAGAATTTTGGTCATGTGCAGTAAGGGTGGTTTGCAGTGCAATGATATGGATTTTTCATTTCGTATTAATTCAAATAAGAGTTTCCCGCCCTTAATATATTTAAAATTAAGGAACAACTTAAAAAAAATCCAACTCAATGAATCAATATGTGTTAGAAAAACTTCTCAACAAACCTGGGTGGTAATTTTACTTTGTTTTTTATTTAGTTGGCAACGACTCTCTGTCGCAAGCTTAAAATCTTCCTTTGTTCACTGGTTCCCCCCCATCTTTCGAATACTTTGTGGAAAACAAACCACTCCTATAAAACTTTGTCTCTTTCTCTCTCTTTCTCGTTTCTAAAAACTGATAGAATCATGATTAAATATAAAGAAAATAGGAACCTTCCAGAAAGATTCCTTTTGAACTATAAACCAGGAAAAAAAGTTCTTCTTCTCACTCGGCCTGCAACCTCGCTATATGTAGGGTCCGCGACACTTTAAACATCTGTTGAATAATTTCTGATTACATTCAAATAAATGAAATATCATTAGTAGTACCCTGTCTACCTTCCAATATAAACCTGGTGTGCAATTAATATAAAAACTGACGTCATTATCATTAATTAAAAGGCAAAAGATCGTAACACTTCAATGTAACACTACACTTGGCTCAACAACGTGGACCACAACAACGACACAAGAAGATAACGTTTCAATGGATCGGTAACGTGGAGTTCTGATATATATGTTACAGGAAAAAAGTAGATTCTCCAGTAAGAGTCGACTTTACCTAGGCCGAGTTGACTCTTATGGTCTTTTTAGTAAAAGTTGATTAAAAGCGAAAAGTGATGAATTTCAATCAACATTTACTAGTCAGAGTTGACCGTACCTAGGGAAAGTATACTCTTACTACCTTGAGTTAGTAAAAGTTGACTTTTTGCAAGGAAATGGTCTACTACCTAATAAAAAACAAATAAAAAAGCAAAACATTTATGATACAAGAGATATATAAATATTTATTATTTATTACAGCAAGGTAAAGATTTGTGACACTTTGAGTTGCAGAGCTAACCTAACCTTACCTTACCTTACTAACCTAACCTAACCTAAACCTAACCTAACCTAACCTAACCTAACCTAACCTAACCTTAACCTAGAAAACAACAGTAAACAAATAGAGCTGGGATATTCAAAACAAAGATGTGCGCGCGAAGTCGCACGTGGAGAGCAACATCGCGGAATCAACTTTTACTAAACCACAGCAGGCATAGTTAACTCTTCCTAGGAAAAGTTGGTCTGTTTATTCTCTATCAACTTTTACTGATACTTTTAGTAAGAGTCGACTTTACCTAGGCCGAGTCAACTCTCCTTTAACAATCTACTTTTCCTGTGACATATATAACAATACAACGTGACTCCACAACTAGGATATTAAAAAATAAATCAACAATTTGTAATATCACAAAGTGGATTTCACAACCTGGGGACGCGAAAGAACAACGACAACGCCTCCGAAACAATATCTCCACAGTAGCAAGTGATTTATATAGCAAGTGAAGTGAGGTTCTGTTTTAACTCGACCATTTGGCATTCCATTTGTCCATCTGTCTGCCCAGATATTTGTAACGCAATAGCTGTCATAGCCATGAATCAATTTTAAATAAATTTGGCAACGACATTCTCTTAAACTAGCCCAAACAACTTATGTGCACATGGTTTTTCGATCTGGTTATCCGTTTCAAAATGGCAACTTCTCAAAAGGTTTTTTGTTTAGCTTACTAGATCACCTCAAGTGATTTTAATTTATAATTCTAAGCAATTAATTGCATATATAGAGCTTTTTTTTAAAAAATATATTACTAAACTGACGTCTTTAGGCACGTAATCTACGGTTATTATATATGACTACAATGTACAGTACTATTGAAACATATATTATTATTTTTTCTGTCTTCTTTGATCACCAGGGAAAAATATGAAAATAAAATCAACGGAGAAATGATTGGATATATTTTAATTTGAAATCCATAGAGGAGTTTTAAGACTGTAGTAACGATAATAACATGAAGAAGCGAGGTTTACTGTTCACAAAACTACTAGTAAGACTGTAGTAACGATAATAATATGGAGATAGAGAAGTCTACTGGTAACAAAACTATTATTGACTGTGGTTTTACTATCTCCTATATGTAGATACATTTATTCTAAGCTACTTCCACGATCTCTACTCTTAATAAAATTTCATTAGTAGCATTTGTGTTGAATGTAAATAGTGACATAACTTTCCATTCATTGAGCGATTAGCCCTGTAGGTGCCAACTGTTTGGCTCGGGAATACTAGCCTGTTTCCTAGAGATAATGACCACGACATACTATTAATTGACGACTATGCAGTACTGTATCTTTCTAAAGCGGATCGTTACTTTAAAGAAACTTTGAAATATTTTCCTAACATTTATTTAAAAATTGACTTTGTAATGACTTGAAAAATATATTTAATTTAAAATGATTTAATAAGCAGAAAAATGAGTACTTCCCTTCATTAAAACGTGAATATCTTATTTATTTGATAAGAGGATACTGCCTGCTAGAGGTATAATTCAACTTTATTTCACTATGAAATTACCATGTGAGGAATTACGAGATACATAATAGTATATGAGCTTGTGGTTAGCCGCTTCGGTGGTCGCATGGTCTAAGGCCCTACTTCACAGTAGACTAGACCACCAATGAGTGAGAGATCGAGGTTAAGAATCTCAGTCGGGTGTATTGAGGCTGGGTTTTTCAAAAATAGTTTTCCACTATATCTCCACGCAAATACGGGTACACTTCCTCCGAATATAGCTTTCATAATCCCTAAAACCATTAACGCAATTGATGCATAGCCGTATAAACTGAAAGAATAGTAAGACGTGGTGTTAAAAATACCTTATGGTTATTTCTACGTATCTTACTATACATTCAGCTTATCCATGTCTTGATAGTTTCCGTGCTAGCCCATCTAGTAGTGTATATCATTAGAGGTGACCTGGCGGTCTAGGCGTTAGGTGTTGGACTTCTGTGCTGGGGGTCCGGGGTTCAACCCTCGGTCCCGGCACAGATTTATCTGATTACCAAACCATTCCTTCACCTCTGACAAGACGTGTATTAATCACAACTTGATGTGGGGAATGCCAGCCTACGGTCGGATCCATAAATCAGCCTTCGTCCGGATCCCTACCCAGCGGTGTCCCGTGGATTACCGTGCTATAATAATAATATATTATATAATAATAAAAAAATTAATTAAAAAATAATAAATAATAATAATAATATAATAATAATAATAAAATAATAATAATAATAATAATAAATAATAATAATAATAATAATAATAATAATAAAATAATAATAATAATATAATATAATAATAATAATAAATAATAATATAATAATAATAATAATAATAATAATAATAATCAAAATAATAATAATAATAAAATAATAATAATAATAATAATAATAATAATAATAATAATAATAATAATAATAATAATAATAATAATAATAATAATAATAATAATAATAATAATAATAATAATAATAATAATAATAATAATAATAATAATAATAATAATAATAATAATAATAATAATAATAATAATAATAATAATAATAATAATAATAATAATAATAATAATAATAATAATAATAATAATAATAATAATAATAATAAATAATAATAATAATAATAATAATAATAATAATAATAATAATAATAATAATAATAATAATAATAATAATAATAATAATAATAATAATAATAATAATAATATAATAAATAATAATAATAAAATATAATAATAATAACAATAATAATAATAATAAATAAATAATAATAATAGGAAACAAGTTAAAAACAATATGGATAGTAACATAGATATGTAATTTGCTGTGAAAAAACATGCTAGATAATAGTTTTAATTAGAAAATATTTGCAAATATTTGTTTTACCTATTATTTTGAGAAATTAAAAGTTACTTATTTTAAAGCAAAACAATATTTAAAAAAAATCCAATTCACACACTTGAACTTATAGTGACTGCTATACATATAGTGTCTACTTACCGACGAGATTGTTTCTTTGAGTGAGGACTTTGCTGTAGACAAGGAGGTCTCCGGGACAAATCTGCATGGGGGGGATGACAACAATGGAACTCCGCCTGGCTCTAGGGGTGCTGCACTCAGAACTCCTGAAACATATCAGACCATTTTAAACAAATAATATTGAGCGTGAGCGTTTCACTCAAGCTTTCTTCTTAAACAAATTAATTTATCCGTATTCAACTAAATTGTCTTTGGTCAACATCAAATAACTAGAAAATAAAATTGATCCAAATCAGCTATGTGTAGGACCCGGATCTTTGTGACCTAAAATGATCAAATAATGGCCTATAAACTTACCTAAGATATTCTAAAAAAGACTCAAAATATATTTAAAAAAAACCTAAAAATATGAACAAAAACTCGTACTTAATACACACGATTAAGTCAAACACTTGCTTTGCATATGGAAACCAAAAATATGCATGATATGAAAAGCCTCTAACAACTGACCTCTAGCATTCTGCTAAATATAACATTGATTTACAAATATGTGCTTCAGAAGTAATAGCTATCCCCTCCCAAAGCAGCCTTCTACAGCCTAGTTGCAATCTCACCAGGTATGTGTATATTTTTTATAGCCCTGCGAAAAAAGAGGGTAAAACGTTAATTGCCCCGCATTATCTTCTAATTCCTGAGGAGGCAGAGGACAGGGTGCATTGGTGGTCTAAGTTTACTGATAAAAGGAATGGACCTGTCGTAAGACAGAACACAAAATTATAATTATAATACAATTCTGTGATGAATGTCTGCCACACCCACCCTGAAAGTTTTCGGTCTTCCACACCCTCAGCCATGAGTTTAGGGGGTACGAGGGCCCGTCTCCTCGTGAGAGCTGATGCTGGCGGTGCATGTTCTTCCCCTTCACCATCCTCTTTGAGACGTTCTCGAAGTTCTTCCACTTCTTCACTGTGGCTGTGACGGTGGAACGTGGTGGGTTGGTCAGCCTGCAACACAGTTTTACTTTTACTGAGTTTGTTTCTGATTTATGTCACCGCTATAGCGTGAATTGAAAATTGACCTCGTCAGTTGAAAAGATTTAAAGGGCCCTTCACCTAAAATTTTGAAGAAAGTAATAAATAATATAAATTTAATTTTAATAAATCATACAAATATAATCTAGATTAGATGAAAGGTAATTTTTGTGTTATAAATGTTTCTATCAATTTTACACATTATTATAAAAAAAGCAGGAACGTGTAAATTTGTTTTAATAAGATAACGCAGGGCTAGTAGAGCTGATTGGCTGGGATCGCAAAACAATTTTATATCATCAGCGAGGAATTTCCATGGCAATGGTCATTGACTTCCAGGGCTACTGCATTGGAAGTGAGGAAATGTGAAGCTCATCGGGAATTACGAACAATCTTATCAACATATATGCACAGTGCTGTATTAAGGGGGCGGTTGGGGGGGCTATAGGGGCTATAGCCCTGGGCCCCCGCTGGTTCAGTGTCCCCAGCCCCGGCTCATGAACCATTCTGAATGGTCTTGTGCAACTTCAAAATTGCATTTTATTCCTTATTTATGTGTTTTTTTTCTAAATAATTTTTGTTAGTTCAGAAATATATTTTCATGCTCTCGATGCTTAGCTGTGCTGGTAGGTTCGTTATTGAAGTAGTTCCTCTATTTATCGCTAGATATCACACGTATCTTTTTGATAGGTTGTAAGAACTCGACAAAGTTGTTGCGGCTTAATCTTTGATAGCGTTCTAATTTCTGTGATTTTTGGATTGTGTATTGTGTATTGTTTTGCTTATACCAAGGATGAATATTCATTTGAAATTTTGATAATAATCAGAACCTTGCTTCGAGTTAAGAACATATAAAAAATTATATTGAATCAAACCAGATGGTGTTTCATTATGAGTCAGTGAAAGCACTGTTCACCAACTATGACAACATTATATGCGCCTTGAGTAATATATCCGAGAATATTGAAGAAAAACTTGATTCCCGACGGGAGTCAAAAGCTTTGAAAAATAAATGTATGAAGTTTGAATCTGTTTTTGATAGTGTTTTTTGGCATGATATTTTTGAAAGATTTGATAAAGTTAGTGCTAGCTCACAGAAACTTCCCCCTAACAGGCTGTAACGTTATTGAGTCGTTAGACAAATTCATAGTCAATGAAAGAGCTAGTTTTGAAAAATACCAAGAGAAAACTAAAATATTAAGCGAAAACTGCCCAGAAGTTTTGTTGACTCATCTGAAAGATAATCGAAGAAAAAATATGCAGGAGATGACAATGTCAATAATGAGACTGTTATCAAAGGACTGAAAAAATTTGATGTAGAAACATTTTTTGTGATAGTTGACAAGGTATACAGCGGAATTAATAATTGCCTACAGTCTTACCAAAATTCTCCATCACAATTTCAATTTTTAATTGATTGCAAAACTTCAAATACTGTGGAAGAAATTTCGCTTGATAACTGTTATGTTTTTACAGTGAAGATCTTGATGAATCTTTAAAAGTAGAAATGTCACAGTTCTCTGACGTTATCAAGAGTGTTGACGTAGTTTGTTGCCAAGACATTGCTAAATATATGTATGATAATACTTTGATGTTTTTCCAAATGTAATTACGGCTTTTAAATTGTATTTGGTAGTTCCTCTAACCAGCTGTGAAACCGAGCGCTCTTTTTCAAAACTTACTTTAATTAAAAATAAATTACGGTCAACAATGCTTGAACCAAGACTTATCGGTTTTGCTTTTATGTTATTTAAACATGATATTACAAGACAGTTGTCATTTGATGATAACGACATTTGCAAATATTGAGGCAAGGAAAAATACATTTTAAATTGACATTTCTACTTGTATAATATGTTTACTTTTGTAAAGTACATTTTTGTTTGATTGTAACTATAATATTGGTTTAAAGTCTGTGTTTTACTAAGATTTAAAATTTAAAATATCTTCAAAATATGATATCCCAATGCTTCTTTTTATTTACACTTTAACTGCACGTTCTATAAAGCCTTGGGCATCTTATGTGGAATAAATAAATACGGCTCCAAATTATTCAATAGCCCCAGGACTCCCAACGTTCTTAATCCAGCACTGTATATACATACATATATAATTTGATATTTATTATCATAGAAAATGCATAAATAATGACTGTTAATTTATATTATAGATAGTGCATAAGTAATAGTATATGATATGATACGTAATGTTAATTGTTAAATTAAGTCGACCAATACAACGTAAGCAAGACAGGTGGAAGGGGGGGGTTGGGCGTTCACTTAGTTTTGATTATAAACGGGGGAGGGGAACCAAAATGGCTAAAAATGCTATTAATTGAACGCCTCCTATTAAATATTAAGAGTTATGGCATATAGACTTAAAACTTACCACTTTTTAAAATTTTTAAACTTAATGTCATCAACAATATTCATCATTTTAACCAACTTTAGTGGCAATAAATTAGAATCAAATATTTGAATTTAAAAAATTGTAAATGTATGTTCTATATTTAAAATAAGACACGGAAAAACCAGTGTCAACTAAGCTCTTACCTCATTTTGAACATTTGGTGACGGAAGGTTCATATAATGTGTGCCTGATTCATCTCTGCTACCATCTCGACTTCGAACCAGACCTGAAAATTTAAATGATATGCCTTAATTTATTAAAACCAAGTGTTCATTTAAATCATTGCTTTGATCTTCACTCTTCAGATATTTTAAGTAAGAACTATTATTATGACCATGCAAGGCCAATACTGCTAACGGTTATTACACCTCTCAGAACAAATTACACAGGGTGTTAAAAAGAAGGGTTCAAAAATTTAGGATCTTGTACAAGTAATTAAAATGAGTAGAAAAGTCTTAGTAAACATAGGTCCCCACTTTTTTCTCACATTCGGTTTATTAAGATAGGATACTGTTGTTTTATTAAAATCATTTTGTACATTATTTGAATTGATGTTTCAAGGCTCATATGTTATCCTTTATACTAAAGCCCAACTTAGTTTAAAGCAATTCATAAGTAGCCCCAGACTACACTGAATATCATCTCTGAGGGATCTGCATGGTTATTATTGGGAAACAGCATTGTCATTTTCTTGTTCTCGTGTGGCCAATATTCTCTTAGACATAAGACAAATGTTGCAACGGTGGTTCGTTGATGTTGATGTTGATGTTGTCAGTAACACCTTCTTACCCCAACACACCACCCTCCAACATAACTGAGAGCGAGGACATTTTGCAACAGCTAACCAAAGGGGAGCTCAGATAAAGTTTTATCTTCATGAGACCAGTTATATCACAAGTGACACTCGTTAGTAGATGGCATGGCGTATGGAAACAGCGCTGTGATTGGATGTTGTTTATAGCACTGGCTGAGAACAGTGCTTTCTCCTCCCCTCTCCAAGTTTGACCCCTTCCCTTCCATTTCCCCTCTGGTTATTTTCGTGACCTGTTGTCCTCCTTCAATGTCCCAAAGGTTTATTTCTGGAGTTTTTTCCATTGGTCTTCTATGTGGCAATGGGTTATTCCCTGATACCTGGTGCCAGTTTGGCGGCTCGACAAGACAAGTCACCTCGATCTGTGTGACGTCATCATTGCGTGTGATGTCGCAACACTCCCCTTATATGTGGCATTGGGTTTTCCATGATGACTTATATCTGGCACCAGTTTTGCGGCTTGACAAGACAAGTCGCCTCGATTTGTGTGACGTCATCATTGCGTGTGATGTCACAACACTCCCCTTATATGTGGCAATGAGAATCCTGATGACTCATACCTGGCGCCAGTTTGGCGGCCTGACAAGACAAGTCGAGACAGTTATAGATCACGACCTTTAATGATGTCGCAACCCTCCCCTCCTATGTGGCAATGGGTTTTCCCTGGTGACGTCATCTCTCTGTCGCAACCTTAGCTGGTAACAGCTATAAATATCAGCACCGGTTTTGAAATCCTTTCATTGTATAACTTGTCTTCGAGTATTAAACACGCAACGCAGGATGAGTGATTATGCTTCGCTGACTGATATGGGTGAGTAAATGTACTTTTCTAATATGCATGCTCATTATTTATTTGTTGTCAAATAAAAGTGCATACATTTAATTTATTTCAAAATTACAATAAACCATGGCAGAGTTGTCTGAGTTTATTAATTTATAATAGGAATATGAGAATTAAAATTATAGATAATTTGAAGGTGTCTAAGCAGCCACTTTTTTTGGATCACGTCTGGATAAAGTTATGCCGGAACAAGTGTTTATTATAATCAAGGGTAGTTTATTGAAAAAACTTGATTCCTAGCTATAGTTAAATGTTAATTAATTTTGTTGGTAGTTTACTAATGGCTGAATATTATTCTAAAATAGTATAAACAAGAGTGGTTATAGTACATTAAATAATGTATATTTTATTTAAGAGTAGTTTATTGAATACATTTATTACAAACTATAAAATTATTTGAGGGTAATTTACTAAAAACTAAATTTTATTTAAAAGATGTTTGAACAAGTGTTTATTATAATTAACATAATAATGTGTTTATTGATGGTAGTGTTTTAAAAGACCACAATGCCATCAGTTTCTGTGACCCCTGCACTTATGAAAGACGTTGAATAGTCCAGCCTAAATGCATAAGAAAACAAACCATTTAAAAATAATTTTCGGGTTTCAAAAGAGCTCTTGTACTCTTCGAAAATATCTAAACAGCCGTTCTCACCACTAAAAAAATGCTGTCTATTTATATACAAAGCTAATAGATCTGCAACGGTCACCATCATGTACATGGGGAATATATGTAAAGCACGGCCGCTGGCCGAGGACACCTGATTCCTGTCGAGCTTTTAAATACAGACACCAAGAACAGGCTAACGCGTGAAAGTGAGGCGTGTGTTATCATAAAGTACACATTTATAAGTCATTGCCCTGGACGAGCTAACGCTGCTAAATGTCTCAGATTCTCTTAACTCTCTGGAGATTATTTTATCTTATTATTATAACACGTAGATAATTTGTTTATTATTTTTTAATTGAAGCTATACTGAATATAAATCTAAGCTGTTGCGTTGTATTTTTTAGAGAATGAGCTGTGAGGAGATCAGCAAATATCCGTGGATCTGATGGCCATTGGTATCTACCTGAAGGAATTGACCGCAAATGGTTGGTAATTGGTGGCCAATGAAAGACCAGATTTGTAAGAAAGAATAGTTAGATTTAAAATCAAAATAAAAACAAAATAGTACCATGCAAAATTGTTTCGAAATTTGAATAATGTGCTAAATTGGTGGGGTTTTTCCATGAACAAATTTGGGGATTATTAGTTTTTTGTTTTATAAATGCTAAACGGTAAATATTATATTAATTTAAGGTGATTTCCTTGTTGCAATATTATTGTACGACATCTTGGCTCGGTTGGTAGAATGCCTACCTCCTGACTTGGGTGTCTCGGGTTCGAGTCCTGGCAGGACCATAGCTATTATTGTGAAAATGACTATGCAAATAATAGGTAGTTTATGTATGATTATTTATGGCCATCACCTACGTTAGAATATTCTAATACAAAGCTATGTTTATTTCAGAGGCATGAGACCACTGCAAGATGTTTCCTGCACATAACGTATCTGCGGAGGTTCCGGCAGAATCTCATCCACCACCACCCCTATTGCCATACGCACCTTTAAAGGGTTTTTTCGGCTCTGGATCCGATTAATGCATCCATAGGTGAGATTATTATTTTACGTTTAAATAGTAAAAATATTGATGCATAAAATATTATTATTATAAGTTGAAAGAGCATATAATGAGCAGATTACTTAGTAAATCTCTATAATAGAATACTAATAGGTGAAAAAACTTTTCAAATAGAACCTTAAAATAATTGAAACTAGCTAACCCGACAGACGTCGTTCTGTCAAACGCTATTGGACTGTGGCAGTCCCACAAACTTATCTTTTCTGGTCAAGTTCTGGTGATGGTGTCGTTTATAAAGTGCACATGTCGTGATGACATCTTTAGTTTTCAGTAATGGTCACCAGGACAGATAAGTTTGTGATACTATACAGTCACAAATGTGTAATTTAAACAAAAAATTGAATATAAACGTATTTCAGAGTGATCACTTTATTTATTTACTATCAAATAATTACCGTGTAATAAACAATAAATTTGCATAATGTTAATATACTTTTCTATGTATTTTTAATGTCATAATCATAAAAAACAACTACTTACAAAATTCAGTTTTCTATTTCGTACACTGCAATACTTTAGTAATATTGTGTTAAATGATATTTTCATTGTAATGCTTTATGGTACACGATATTTTTGTTTGATTACCTGGCGCGTAAACAAACAAAGCTGATGGTTTTCCAACACGGGAACAGGCAACATACAATTGGCCGTGCGAGAAACATGGGTTTTCAAGATTAATGCCGCAAACACTCAATCACTGCCCCTGGGATTTATTTATGGTCATAGCGAAAGCAAGCCGCACTGGAAACTGCAGTCGTTTAAATTCAAATGGTATGTCAGTCGGAATCATTGGGATGCGTGGTATCAAAACGTCTTCTCCTTTATACTTTCCCTTTAGAATGGTTGCTTCGATCACGTTGCTTAGTAATTTTTTCACCGCTAGCCGTGTGCCGTTACAAAGACGCGGTTGGTTGATATTTCGTAACATTATTATCACCGATCCGACCTTTAATTGAAGATTGTGAGGCGGCAATCCTGGCAAATCCAGTGAGTTCAAAAATTCGGGTGGATAGTTGACGACATCATCTTGGTTAGTATAGGAATCAACTGATTTGTATGTCCTCAATTCACCGGCAATTTCATTTTGAATTTTGAAATTTAATTCATTTACATCCATGTTTTTGGGAGCCAATATAGCTCGTTCGCTCAACCAAATATGATCTCTGTAATTTTTAGCAACGTTTGGGAACACCTTTTGAATGAGTTCGGTTTTTGAATCAGTAAACTGACAAAAATTGTCAGGAAAGGTAACGCAGCCAGTGAAAAAGTCTAAAGCGAAGTTGCCATTACCTATGTCAATGAGTTGTTTTGAAAATATTTCTTTAGATCGATGATTTTGCAACTCAACACGCATATTATTGCTTAAATTTAGTTTTTTTACGTGTTTCCACAAAACGGAGGACTTTAAACATGCATTAAGTTCATCAGCTGGCGTTGACCGTGGAATCACTGGCAATGTTTGACGAAAATCTCCTGCTAACAAAATCATCGCACCACCAAATCGGTTTTGATTGTTCCGCAGATCTTGTATGGTTCGGTCTAATGCCTCCAAAGACTTTTTATGTGCCATCGTGCATTCATCCCACACTATCAATTTACATTGCTGCAAAACCTTTGCCATTGCAGAGTTCTTCGAAATGTTGCAGATCGGAGTTTCGTTGCTTTGCATATTCAACGGCAATTTTAGCACTGAATGGGCTGTTCGACCACCTTCCAACAATATAGCTGCAATGCCTGATGAAGCAAGTGCGAGTGCAATTTCACTGTATGAGCGAATTGTTGCTAAAATCAAAGAAATCAAAAAAGTTTTTCCTGTACCACCGGGAGCGTCTAAGAAGTAAATCCCTCCAGTTCCATCATGTACAACTTCCATAAGAGTATCAAATACATACTTTTGTTGTTGGTTCAACAGCGGAAGATTTATTCGAACTGATTCTCTTAAAGCATCGAGATCGTACAGTTTTTCTCGTTTCAACTCTTGATTAAAAGCGTCGTGCATCGGGCGATTGGGCGCGGCCATGCCTAATTTAGATAATACTTTGTTTGTCATCATCAAGCACATGTCCTCAATTGATATTAACGCCTCGTTGTAAATCTCTTCACTGACTTGTAAATTTGGATTTCCTGTTCTAATGCGCATTTGATGCAAGATATCGTCACACATATCATCTTTGTATTTGATCCATAAATCAATTGGTTTTGATGGGAAACATGTTGATATAATTATAGAAAACAATGTTCGTATTTTATGAGCTTGTGAAGAAATTATAGCATCATTGAGAGTTTGATCCCACTGAGCGTCATTTTCTAATAGTGGCAAACGTTGACAGGCCTCTCTGTAAGAGTCACACAATTCACCATTAACAGTTCGTAAATGTTGGAATGATGTTGGGCCTCGAACATTGACTAATAGCAATCGCATATAAAAACACTCATCATTGCCTGGATGGACTGAATAAATTCGACCTATTACATTGGTGGAATATACATTTGGGTAACCTGGAACTGGTTTTCCTTGTTTCCGTGGTTGAAATTTCTTTGAGGATTGATTCCAAGTATAATATTTTGGCATTTCGGAGTATAGCAGTGTTCGGGTGAAATCATCATTCTGACACATTTCAAAAAAACAGGTCAAGGTTGTAGATGGTGGTTGAACAGCTCGTTGTAATGCGTTCTGTGCCGTGAAATATACTCTTTGACCATTTTCTAAGTGTATGGCTAAGTGAACAACAGTGGGGTGTCTTTCATGAATGGGAAAAGAAAAAATGCGCCAAATTGCTTCATTACTGCTAACATACCGGCCCATTTGGTATTGGGTAACTTCGTCATTGTAATTCTCTGCACCAACTCCAATCACAGCCATGTCACTTCCTTTGGTTACATATTTACAAATATATTTGATAGATTTCACGGAATGGCAAGATTCAACATTGATGTGCGCCTTGAAAGTCTTTGATAGGATCGGTGAATATGGAACAATCCAACGATTATCAATTTCAATGTCTTGTTTAATAACTTTGACAATTGTTGATCTTCCGTTGTCTGCAGTCGATCGGCGACGATACAGTGGATAACCATCATTTCCGGTAATTGTTTCTGCTACTAATGCACGTGGATAACGCTTCGAACATTTACCATCCACCATACACGGTGAATTTTGATTAAGTGTTCCACAGGGACCATGAATCCTGTTTTTAATAACTACTTCATGCAAGCCTCGATCTATTTGTACATCAGGGATTTCAGCTGATATCACTTCATCATCTTCTCAACCAACCATATCAGAATATGTGCATGAGGCAATCCACGTTTCTGCCACTCCACAGTATACATCCAGCAGCGCGCCTCGCCAAACACGCTATGTTTCACAATGAAATCCATTAAAGAATTCAACTTTTGTTTGAAGACTCTTGCCGTAATGTCAGGGCGATCAATGGGTGATTGACCAGGGAATAACTCAAGTTTGATTTCTATCCACTGCGGATTGCACGTGAATGTTATAAATAAATCTGCTGTGCCATAATGACGAACATACGACATGGCATCTTGAGCATATTCATGCATATGTCGAGGACTTCCGATGTATGTTGCTGGAAGAATTGTCATCCGGCCGACATTCTCTGCATTTCCATCAGTATTAATCGCATCTCGAAGGTGAATATACTCTTCAGAACGTAGTTTGGTCTGGTTCAACCTGATGAATGTCAATCGCTCTGTTTCAATTTTGACATACATATCAACATCATATTGGTGAAATAATCGCCGACATTTCAAGATGTGATTGTCTTCATTTTCACGAACCATCAGACGGTATGAATAATAGTTCATTGAACTGACTTTTTTGTTGATTTCGGCACCTGTAAATAAATTATTGCTTTAATGACAGTGATTGAACTTGCATATGATACATGTAATAACTTATACAAAATCTCCATTGCTAAACCAAATTTTTAATTACCTGTAAGGGGATTTATCATCTTGATTGAAAAGTAATAACCATCTTCACCTTGCCAAAACATGATTGTATATTGTAGCATATCATATGAGCGGTGTGTTTCATACACACGCTGTAACTGATCATTCCGGCGATGTAAAACAATATCACGGGCTTCCAAATTTTCTCCAACTATAACAATGGCAACTTCATCCATTGTTGGTGCATTGAAACGTCTTGTATGTTTGCCCACAGGAGTTTTATCAGCTTTGATTACAATTTTGTGATTATCATATGACATGAGATCCAGTACAGTTTTGAACAATGTAATCAACTGATTGTGTTGATGAAAGAAAGTTTGTAATTCTTCTACAATAGACCTCTTCATTGAACTGTTACGTGCACAACGCAGATAAATTTCTTGTGTTGAATTGCTCATGAAATAAATTTGCAGGAATTTGTAGTCGCCATCTGACACCGGCAACAGTGAGCCTGCTCGATGGTATATTTGTCCTTGTATCTGTGAATTAAAAAGACAGGTTTATTATTTTTGTTACAAAAACTATAAAATAAAATAAACAAAGCAATACGGGGGATAAGTCTGTTTGTTATATATTACCTTGAAAGTTGGCACGAAGTTGTCCCGAACTACATTTGTTGCCCCAAATGAAGTCATTTGGAAGCAGTTGTTATATTTTTGGATATTAGTAAGGAAATGTATTGAATCCGTTCCTGTTCCTGAAACCAATGAGTACAATGGCTCTGGTGGTGGAACCAATGGCACTAATTTCACTTTGCCATTTGCACAACACAATCCAACGGCTTCATTTTTGTATTTCAATGCCTTACAATGTGGGCAAACTGAGTTCATAGATCCAATAGCAACGCATTGGTGGGTACTGTAGTCAATTGAAACATCGTAACTGAAAGCAGCTCGTTTCAAACCTGCAATATCATTAGCTGAATGACGTGCTGCACGGGTTTGGGATATCCGAATCCTTTCAATTTCATTTCGCTCTTCACGTTGCTGTGTAGTCCGATTAGACTGAAAATTAGCTTGTTTTCTAGCATTTAGAGTTCTTCGACCCAAATTGCTCCACTCGCGTCTTATAGGCGGCATGAGTCTTGAACTGAGTATAAATGGAAACACAAACACAAAATAAACCAATCAACCAAAGATAAATCGAGGAACTTGTTTGTAAATTGAGAAGCGAAGATTTAAAAACAACCAATAAAATAACACGCACTAATTGAGAATCTACTGAAAAACTGTCAAAGTCAAACTGTATATCGTAGAAAGAGAAATTTTCAAATCTACGGATGCATTCAAGTAGTTTATATTAATTTTAAGGTTAAGTTCATAATTATAAAGTTACTAATTAAATTTCAAAAGTTTTTCTTTATATTATGGTTTGGTACTCTTTTGTTTTATTTGCATAAAATGAAACAATAAGTAAATGTGTTGATTGAGAAGCGAAGATTTAAAAACAACCAAGAAAATAACACGCACTAATTGAGAATCTACTGAAAAACTGTCAGTCAAATTGTATAAAGTGTCAAATCTACGGATGCATTCAAGTAGTTTATATTAATTTTAAGGTTAAGTTCATAATTATAAAGTTACTAATTAAATTTCAAAAGTTTTTCTTTATATTATGGTTTGGTACTCTTTTGTTTTATTTGAATAAAATGAAACAATTAGTAAATGTGTTGATTGAGAAGCGAAGATTTAAAAACAACCAAGAAAATAACACGATTTAAAAACAACCAAGAAAATAACACGCACTAATTGAGAATCTACTGAAAAACTGTCAAAGTCAAACTGTATAACGTAGAAAGAGAAAGTGTCAAATCTACGGATGCATTTAAAGTTACTAATTAAATTTCAAATGTTTCTTCTTTATATTATGGTTTGGTACTCTTGTTTTATTTGAATAAAACGAAACAGTAAGTAAATGAATTGAAAGTCGATTTTAGGGTGTCTGAGATCGATTCACTTAATCGATTCATTGCTCAAATCGATCTTCATGACCCAAAAAAATCGATTCTTCGATTAATCTATCTCAGTTCGCCATCCCTAGAATTGACAGCTAGAAACAGTTTGAATGGGAAAAAGAAAAATGTGGTTTTTACGTTTTTCAGTGCAATTTTTCCAATTTTTCTCTTCATAAGAACCTTCCTCGGACTTCAACGAATATTAGGAAACAAAAATTAGCCATATTGGTCCAGCCGTTCTCGAGTTTTGCGGTTAGCAACACATTTAGCCATCCATTTTTATATATAAGATGCCCCAAACATTGTGTGAAATAAACAAGTGTCTTTTAAATTGGGTAGTTAGAGCAACTGAGGGATCCGTTTTAATATTTGATATTTATACTGTCCACTACGAGGACAAAATATAAATTAAATGGTAATTTTGTTTTCAGGAATTATTTTGCTAGCTTCTATGATAACATGTTTGATTTAAAAGTGCAAATAATGGATTTTTTAAACTGACTCTGCTTGGAAGAATATTATTTAAAGCGCTTACTTTGAAGTCAGTTTGACTTGTGTTTGAATTCAAACTCTTGTGTTTTAGTTCGAATGGATATTAAAGATGCCGGTCCAAGCCACGGGAAAGACTCGGTCTCGAGCCCAACACGCGTAGCATCCATTCAGCCAGTGGGAGCTTTGCCACCTCCAGGCAGTGGAGGCATCATCCCACAAGCCGGTGATGCCGAAGATGTTGTCTCCACCCACCCGCTTCCAAGCCGTGTGAAAAACTCGATCCCGATCACAACATCCGCAGCTCCAATTCAGCCAGAGGTAGCTTTGCCTCCTCCAGGTAGCGAAGGTGTTTTCACACACAAGCCGGTGGTATAGGGGCGAGGCAGACGGGATTCACAACCCCCTTCAAGGCTTGGATATAGTGGGGACAGGGCCATCATCTGAACCACAGGCGGGAATTTGTGGCTCAGTAAATCAGGTTGGTGGAACATTGTCGAATGGTATCTCTCTTCGAATCGTCGAAGAGAGAATAAAACAACTGAGGCGTTTCTTTTATACTGGTATAGAAGCTACCGTACATCTTGGTGCTCCAGCAAGCGATCGTGGCGCATTAAGCTGACTTGAAGAGCAAATAACTATTTTGCTACTCGGCTGCAGGACCTCGGTGTCAGCAGCGATGATCATGTCGGCTTACTTTTGAGCAGCACGGATTCGAAGTTGAATCCTGTATTCGTCTCTTTTAGGTAGGCGGGTCAGTTAGACGCTTGAGCCGTGCTCGATAACGTAAGTCACGTGTCGCAGTGTATTAGTTTGTTCTTGAGTATGGTACCACTGTAGGTTAAACTCAGCCATTTTAAGGAAACTGGTGGGAGTGCACGTTATTGTGATAAGATATCCCCTGCTAGCACATATAGCCGTAATAACCAAGGAATCATTACGATTCAAAATGGCGACACACTCTGCCTTGCCCGTGGGTTGATTGTCACTAAAGCTATATGTGAAAATAAAAGAGAGCCAGGATGCATGGACGTGAACACCTTTAAACAAATTAAAAATGTTCGTCCTATACAAACACTCAAAGAAGAGGAACTGTTCCGTGATGCCAGTGTAAATCTTTTGAAAGGTGGTGGGCTCACTGAACTAAAACCATTTCAAATATACCTCTCCGAATACAAAATCACCATGTTCAGGGAACGTCGAGGGAGGCAAGTCTTATATGAAGGGCTTACCCCTCCCGAAAATTCCTTTAATGGCTACATTGATTTGTATGTTCACGTCGATAAGCAAAATCATTTTGATATCATAACATCTTTGACAGCCGCATTTAAGTGCTCGTACTTTTGCCGTGAGTGCCGTGTGCCGTTCATTAATAAGAAGGAATACAAATGTGAATCAGCGTGCAAAAAGTGCTATACTAAAGCGATTTGCAGTAAAGGTCGATCTGTGGCCTGTAAAGACTGTGGGCGTTTGTTCGCAAACCAGACATGTTTTGATAACCATAAACGTCCCGGATTTTGCAGAGGTTACATGTCGATATGTGTTGTCAAACAGGTTTGTGAGGTCTGTGGGCAATGTTCAGTTTGGAAAAGTCAAATTATTCGAACAGGTGTTATGATATTTTTGTAGAGTATGCGAGGCCCATCGTCCTTCATTTCTGATATATGAAGCAAGCCCCATCCAAGCCGTCACTGGAAAAGAGCAATTTCATGTTCGTATTCTATGATTTTGAATGCAGACAAGAAAGGCTTCTTCAAGGTGCGGCCAGCACGTACTTGCACGAACCTAACCTCTGAGTCGTGCAGACGTGTTGCAAGGCCTTACTTCATATCGATGTAAATGACCATAAATGCACCTAATGTGGGGGCGATAGGACTTGCATATTCAAGGGTGATGCCACAATGGCCCAAATTTTCGGATTTCTAGAGCAAGTTAAAACAACAAAATACATTACCCTCCTAGCACAAAATACCAAAGGATATGATAGAAATTTTATTTTATAATACATGATGGAAGTAAAAAATGGACTCCAGAGCTCATGATGAACGGTGGGAAAATCATGCTCATGCGTCATGGTCCACTCCACTTTATTGACTTGCTGAACTTTCTCCTGATGTCATTGTCCAAGATGTCCAAAACATTTGGCTTGGACGAGTCTTGGCCAAAGGAGAACTACGGCATCGGTGAGATGTCAGTTGAGGGAAAGGAGAACTTTGAGAAGTGGTATGACGCGAAGGTCAAAAAAATTATGTCTTTGATTTTAACCGCGAGTTGGAACTGTATTGCGTGAAAGATGTAGAGATCCTACGGAAGGCCAGCCTAAAGTTTAGAGACATGCTAATAGAAAATACAAAGGTGGATCCTTTCAGAGAGGCTTGTACGATCGCAGGAGCGGCCATGTTGGTTTACCGCTGAAGTCATCTTAAGGAGAAGACCATTGGTATTATCCCCAACGGTAGCTACCGGTGTACAGACCAACAGTCGCACGTTGCTGTACAATGGCTCTGCTGGGAGACCCATCAACGCCGTGTCTCTATCCTTCATGCGGGCAACGGCCGTGAGGAATATGTATTAGGGCGACGTGTAGACGGCGTTGTTAAAGATGGAGATACCACCACAGTCCTCCAGTTCTGGGGCAGTTATTGCCACTGGTACCCTCTCTGTTATACTGGCAGGACCACCACTATCAAAAACAGCCGCCACGAAGCCATGGAGACGCGCTATGAAGCGACCATGGCCTGCGTGTAAAAATTCAATAATGCTGGATACATGGTCGTAGAGATGTGAAGTGTATGTATATTGCGATGAAACGAACAGACAAGGACTTGAAAAACAATTTGTACTACAGCAAAAGGTGTACAACAAGGAGCCCCTCAGTCCCAGGGACTCATTCTTTGGTGGGCGTACACATTGTACTAAACTCTTCCATGAGGCAGACCTTTCTTGTGGAGAGAAGATCAAGTACTTGAATGTGTGTTCATTGTATCCTTACGTTTGCAAGTACAAAAAATATCCTATTGGCCACCCCAAAATTCACTTGGAACCAAATTGTCCGTCTAGAGAACAAGTAGAAGGCAAAGCCAAAGTTACCGTGACGTCTCCGCGGGATTTATTCATGCCCGTATTGCCTACACGGATGCACGACAAGTTAATGTTCATCTTGTGCAGGAAATGCGGGCAAGAGAAAAACCAAGGCGCATGTCAGCACAACGACAAGAAAGACCGCCGGTTGACAGGCGTCTGGGTGATTGACGAGATCCGGAAAGCCTTTAAGAAAAGGTTATACCATTGAAGCAGTACACGAAGTGTGGGAGTACAATGTATCTGTTTACGATCGTCGGACACGTTCTGGTGGATTGTTTCATGGGTACATTGATACTTTTTTGAAAATTAAACAAGAAGCCAGCGGATGACCAGAGTAGTGAACCTCACAAGATGAGAAGTTAGTTTGTATTCAAAATTATGAGGAAAGGAAAGGTGTAAAATTCGATTTCGGTTCTGTTTGTAAAAACCTTGTCTCCGCACACTGGCTAAACTCTTTTTAAATTCACTATGGGGAAAATTTGGGTTAATACACGATTTACCACACGTAGCCGTTGTCAACGACTATCAGGGAGTCCACAAGTACCTGACGGATCCGTACATCACCATGGACAGCGTCATTGATGTTAATGATGAAGTTATGTTCCTCAATTACAAGGATGCGTGTGACGCGTTGCGCTCCAACCCTAACACGAGTGTTGTGGTGGCATGCTACACGAATGCTATGGCTAGGTTGCACTTATACAGCATTCTTTATAAATTGAGGGACCGCGCTTTGTATCATGATACAGATAGCGTTCTATTCTGGAGCGCCCCACCGATTGGAGTACAACGACCGGAGACATTTTAGGTGACCTCACTGACGAACTTCAAGATTACGGTCCGGGAAGCTATATTAGCGCCTTTGTATCTGGTGGCCCCAAGAATTACCCGTACCGAGTTTGTGTTGGTGGCGATCCTGTCAAAAGAAAAATGGTGTGCAAGGTTAGCGGAATCACCATAAGCTATGGCAACTGGAGCGACATTAATTTTGAAGTTTTGAAAGTGATGGTCACCGAACAGCTGCAGAAAGCTACATACAGATACCGCACAAAATTGTAAAAAAGGTCTTGCGACTGTATATAACGTTTCACAAAATAAAGTTTACCGGCCCGTGTACACCAAACGACAGATAACTGATTATTTTAATACGTTGCCGTTTGGGTATATGAGTCCTTGTAAACGCGCTCCCACGACTAAAAGGTGATCTTTTATACGGGCTGAATAATCATCTTTTTACTTTCACTCTAGACAGTTCCACTTACATACCATTTTTCAAAGATTTGAGATTTTTTCATATGTTTTCCTGTATAAAAAGAAGCATATTTTTTATTGGTTTATTTTATGCATACGGGATACTTTTTATTCTTTTATCCACCAGTACATTCCTTCACTTACCTGATTATTTCTTGTCAACTAGAATAATTGTTTGTATATATTTTTATTTTTGTCTATTTTGTTTATTTTCTTGTACATATTTTAAATTGAAACCACCTGTATGTATATATATATATACTCTTTAAACTGGACATTGTAAATTATCTTAGATATTTAGTACCGAGGCCACTATTCCCGCTACGATCTCAGGAAATTGATTATTGTTTTCTCTACACCTAAACATGTATAATGGTATAATGGTTCAAGGTGTAAGATATATTCTATAACTATCATATTTTGAAATTAAATATTTCAAGAATTCTTTTCATGGTATAAGATATATTCTATAACTATCATATTTTGAAATTAAATATTTCAAGAATTCTTTTCATGGCATGAGTTATATTCTAAAACTTTTATTTGTGTAAATAAATTTTATAAAAACTATTATGTGTGTGTTTTAACGTCTACACCCCTATCTCCTATCGTATAAATACTAGTTCATTTAGCTTATAAGTTCAGTCTCAAACATTATGTACAAATTGAAACATCCATTTTCGGCCTGCACTTTCGGCTGTGGAAAGTCACATTTTGTAACCGCATTTATCCATCACTTGGACACAATGTGTGACGTTAAATTTGATAAAATCACCTGGCATTACGCTTTATGGCAAACAGGATTCGAACAAGACGGGCCAAGTCCCCGCGTCATATTCAGTAAGGGCTTGCCGGAAATGGATGACGAGTGTAATGATTCTCCACAGCTGAATATCCTGGATGACCTGATGCGTGTAGCCAATGAAGTGGTCGTCGGTCTTTTTTACCAAATGATGCTATCATCAAAATATTAGCGTCATGTACTTTACACAAAATATATTCCACCAGGGCAAGGGCCAGAGAGACATTTCCTTAAACGCGCACTATATCGTGATTTTTAAAAATCCAAGGGATAAAGCTCAGATTCAACACTATGACGTCAAGTCTGTCATGAAAACCCCCGTGTTTTACAAGAGTCTTACGCTGACGCTACAAGTATTCCCCACGGGTATATATTATTAGATTTCAAGCAAGTTACACCCAAATGATTCAGATATAGAACCCGCACAAATGTTGGGTTCTGTGTGTACCTACAACGCAAAAGCTATAAAAACACCGACAATACCCGATTACAGATCATTTCATAGCTATAAGTTCCAAAGTGCTGAAGAAAGCCCCTCTGTTGCGTGCGATGCATCGCATGAACCCGCAGCAACGTGTCGCCTTGCTGAAAGAGCAGACAAGAAACTGATTGACTCTGTTTGCGAGTGTGCCTACAACACTTTAAAAAGAAAGGTGCCGTTGAAATATGCGCTGAAGACAAAGTTACGTGCTCACAAGCAGGTGTTGCGCAAGCTTGTCAAACGAGAAGAGTGATGGAATAAGAAGAGATGCCTACTCGTTAAAAAAGTAGGAGCGTTCCTGCCCTTACTTTTAGCCCCAATAATCAGCGGTGTTCTCGATTCCTTATTCAACAACTAGATAATGGAACACACGAAAAATATGATATTGGTGTCCCCGGAAACATTATACCATTACGATTAACAACACCAACAAGTGGCGTCAGCCACAAATCTAGTGGTCTCCAAGCTGGACAAGAAAATGGAAAAAAGTCTCGCTTCAAAACTTTATGACAAGTATAAATGGACTTTATATCAACCAGTGCTACAGTGCTATCTGTACTCTAGTCAGCACCCTCCACCGACTGAAAATAGCGCCACAACCACCCCTGAAGTGTCTGTACTTCCCGTTACTGCTGTACTCAATGCTATACCATTACAGGCATATAAAAAGCCGAACTTTTACTAGAACATATTATTTACTGAGGTGGTATCTCTTGGGACGCAAACGGAAAAGTGAGTATTCATGATATGCCTCTCCGTGGATCCAATATTGTGGATTTAGTCAACGATCTGGTCAGAGCAGGAAGACAGCGATCCGTCGGGGTGGTGAGAGTTTCTCACGGTGCTTCAAAAATAAAACATCCCGAAAGAATTTATTGTAAACCCGAAACGTTTGGCACCCATTAGAGATCCGACACCCATACCCCAACCACATACACCGTCGCAACGCCCTACAAAGAAGAAACTGAAAAGCTTGGACGAAAACAGGTGGCTGCCAAGTACGTGGTGTCAAACATTGACGATCTCTGGCAAGCCGATCTTAACGATATGCGAAGCCTATGAAAATACAACGACGGAGCCGTGTACTTGATCATCTTCATCGACGTGTTTACCAAAATGGCCTGGGCGAGGATGCTTCCCTCCAAGACGGGGAGCGTCGTGAGGGACTACTTTCAGAACATTTTCAAACAAACTTCACGTTACGTCTAGTCCGGAAATTTCTCAATAAAGAAGGCGTGTATTAGAAGGCGTGTACTACACCACCCATAATTCGGACGTAAAGGCAATCATCGTGGAACGATTCAATCGAACTATGAAAGGGTGCATGTGGCACTACTTTTCCAAAATAATACGTATCGCTATGTGGACAACTCCAAGATTTCAGGGACGCTTACAATTGCGTGAAACATTATAGTATCAAGATGGCGCCTGCAGACGTTTCAGAAACCGTGTGCTTCAAGTCAGAAATAATCTGTAAGGCAAGCGGCGCCCGAAACTCGTCGGTGACACGGCGCGTATTAGCAAATCCCATTACTATTTGAAAAGGGCCATGAAAGCAATTTTCAAAGTCAGCAGTGTCGTGTTGCGACAACCAGTTGTCAACAGGTTGACCTATCTTGACGGCGAGGAGGTGGAGGGAACGTTTTACAAACTTGAATTGTAATGCGTATGTCTTACCGAAACTTTTAAAGTTGTTAAAATACTACGTGTCAAGGGTAAAGGTGCAGGAAAGAAAGTGTACATGCAGTGGAAAGGTTACCCCACCGAGTTTAATACTTGGATTCCTGCAAGTTACGTCAGCGCACTACCATGAAGGACCAGTTTTACATCACTTTGCCGAGCGACAGCTCTATGGGATATTTTCCGAAAAATACCCTCACGAATTTCACCACGCAACTAACTTACCATCTTACACTCCACAAACAGTGGGAAGTCGCTCTCGCCAAATTCCAATATCCTTGTTCTTTCACCACCGTAGCCGAGAGAAAAAATATTGTATGGTACAACTGGGTGGAAGCTAACGTTGTGGAACAAATATTCAAGGATCACATCCCACCTGGAAATTACAGCACTATCCATGAATTGGTCAAAGCCCTAAATGACGTTTAAAAGGGATTTCGGATATGTATTCAAGTACACAAACCATAACAAAAGAGGGACGTTATTTCTTCTTTACCAACTATACAGCTGCTGACTCTATTTAGTCCACTAAGTCTACATCTCGGTTACGATACTAAGACTAATCTGATCAAAGTCCCAAAGTCACCGTACGCCACCAACATTCTACTAGGCTTGCCCTCGCAAATGTACATCTACACGGATATCGTCGATCCTCAGCCCGTGGGTGACATTGTGGCACTGCTTTTGCGTATCGTCGGTTCAACAAAGCAAACTATCTCTACGGCATACATAACACAGTTTGTTATACTCCGGTGCACTACGTGCCAGTACTTAGAAGAGAAATTGAAAGCCTGGATATCAATATAAGAAGAGACACGGGTGAACATGTACCGTTAAGGTTTGGAAAAGTGTGCGATAAGCTTCAGTTTCAACGCTTCTCAACATGAACTGCCCCTACCAAAGATACTACGTCAACCAGACTGGAACAGGAATATATTCGATCTACGACGGTGTTACCTATCAACGCGGGCATAGAATAGGAGGTTTTTCCACCGGCCTTTTCAAGAGCGTCATACCGTAGCTGAGAAGCGGTGCTAAAGCCATTGGAAAACAGGCGCTTCATACGGGTATCGACTTGCTCTCCGATGTCACCAATCAGCGTCATCCTTTCATAGAGGCCCTATGCCAGCGTGTCGGTGAGGCTGGAACAAACCGTAAACGCAAGGCGGAGCAAAATATCTACACACTGATGACCAGCTCAGACTATAAAGGGCGTCGTTATAAGCACCGACGTCAGTCTTCTGTCATTGCCTGACGTAAAAAGATAAAGAAATTAGCGATAGATATTTTCAGTTGAAATGTCGTTTCTACACCCCCAGTCCTGCGAGTGTGCTAGCAGTGAACTCGATCTCTTTTCCGTCCCACCTATGCAAACCAGTCTTGAAAGTGAACAATGGATCAAGTACAAACCTTTCTCTTCCCTCACCGATGATTCGCCCATCGAATCTACCATTACCGTTCAAGGCGAGTTCTATATCGATCTTTCACAGACCATGCTCTATCTCAGGGAGGCTATAACGAAACCCGACAGTGGCGCTTTCACCAAGTTGGATCAAATCGTTCTCGTCAACAGCTGGTTGCATTCACTCTTCACGCAGGTGGATGTTTTTAAACCAAAAATTAGTCTCACCACCCAGCAACACGTATGCTTATAGATCGTACATTTAGACGCTTCTCAAGTACAACAGTGGATCCAAAAGAACACATTGACTTGCTGTCTGTGGTTCGCAGACAGCCATGGAACCATTGAGGAGGTTAACTCCTCCAGCAAAAAGAGATTTGAGATTCATCGCAGTCTTACAGCAAAAAGTAAGACGGTGGATCTTTTGGGTTATCTACACGGTGATGTGTTTAACCAGGAGAAATACCTTTTGAATGGCACCGAACTCAGAGTCAAGTTGGTCCGTTCCAGAGATGAGTTTAGCCTTTTGTCCGTCCCTGAAATCCCACACTTTAAGGTTCACATCGTTGAAGCCTGTCTTCTAGTGCGACGTGTCAAAACAGCACTTTCTATACTGTTGGCACATGCCAAGGCATTAAACGTCAGTCCCGCAAAACATCCCGCTACCCGCGTGGAAGTAAAAACACTCACTATTCCTACAGGTGTGCAAGGAAAATCACTGGACAACGTATTCACTGGAGAGTTACCCAAACGATGTATCGTGGTATTTGTATCAAACGCTTCGTTCAATGGAGACGCCACCAAGAACCCGTTCAACTTCCAAACCTACGGCATGAACCATTTCTCGTTGTACGTGGACGGGGAACATGTCCCGTCGAAACCGTTACAGCCCAATTTTTCAAACAGCAACTATGTCACGTCCTACCACACACACTGTTTTCAGGAACGGGTATCCATTTCATGAACGAAGGTAGTGACATCACACGGGACGCCTCCCCTA
This sequence comes from Timema podura, assembly GCA_033556935.1. NCBI lineage: Eukaryota > Metazoa > Arthropoda > Insecta > Phasmatodea > Timematidae > Timema > Timema podura. The sequence continues at coordinate 95,202,031 of JAVRXN010000010.1, read as the reverse complement.
AGGGATATCATCTCATGGCTTTCAACCTCACACCTAATTTGTCCAACCTCATGACATCATATTGGAATGTGACGAGGCATGGTTCTCTGAGCATCGAAGTGACCTTCACCAGAGCTCTCACCGAAACCGTCAACTGTATCGTGTACGGGAAGTTTGCCAACATCATCACCATCGACAAGGACAGAAACGTCGTGAACGATTATGGGAGTTAATATACGTGACTTTCCACCCCTTACCCCCGTCATTTAAATCATGGAATTCAATGTTGATTTCCAGAACTTGATCGACGACAGCAAAGAGCCTATCGTCAAGGAACTGAGTGTTTTATCTGTATGCAGTACATTACTTCAACATTGGATGTTAAACCCCCATACGTTGTGGAGGAACTTTAAGCCACTGCTGAAAAGCAAGCCAACTACATCGTCAACAAACTGCATGGTATTCCCTGAGATAGTGGTGCTCTGGATTACAGCCTGCTCGAATTCTTCATCTCCCACATCACAACGCGTGCAGAAACCGTCTACGTCAAGGGGGCAGAGAAGAAAAGTTTTTAGCCAAATACACACCTACGCCTGTACGACAGGGATTTTTCGTCTTTGAAAACACTTAAATTGGGCCTCACCATGTGAATGGCACATAGTTCTTTTTGGAATTTCTGTTCATCCGCCATCGTTTGGGGACTTCGAGATTGGGTGATTGATTATGGACACGCACACAATAAGACGTGTGCTGAAAACAAACATGTGGTTCCGTTCTGTACGGTCGGGTGTTTTCCCTGCTGATCAACTACCCACAAGAATAGAGTGACCTGCTGCTCTCGTCATCAACACGGATCCACAAACCAAGCCTGGGACGCATTGGGTCACCATCTTTATCGACAAGAATGATGTGGGAGAATATTTTGACAGCTATGGTTTTCCACACCGTATAAAGTCACATCTGGCATTTATATGCAAAAACACTTCCCGAACGTCTCATAACACGATGCACATCTTCAAATAATAGCCTCAGATGTTTACAGCCATTAATGTCTCATGTACTTTTCTACCGCGCTCAGAACATTCCAATGAAAACTTTCCTAACCCTATTCTCGCCCACCTTTCATACAGGCAACGCCGCTAAGGTGTTGTGATATTACAACATTTTTTCAAAACGGTAGGGTCCTGCCACCAATCTAGAGGCTGTGTCCCCTATAAGAGGGGCTTCCCGATGGCGTGCCTGCCATAATCACGACAGTCGTCGAAGTGATCCAACATCATTAATGGTCAAGATGTTTGCACCCGCAAAGCAAAGCCGGTGAAGCCGTTCTCCATACCTGTGTTTTCAACACTTTGTTTCCGCTGGACGAGGTTGACGCCAAGCGAGTCATTGTCAGCATGAGCTGTCAAGAACAACTCTACGCCCTATGTCTAGCTAGACAAATGCGGAGGGAATTGTGCGGTGTTTAACCTTACAGAGTGGCAAGAACTGGGCATCTATAAGTGGTCATATCAAAGTTTTTCAGCAACACTCAGCTTCCTCAGAAGATTATTCTGACTAATGATGAAATCTCTCTGAGACGCATGTGCGGTGACCATATGGTCATCATCAGCGAGAAACAAGACTCCAGACTCAAACGGGTCGCCTATCTAGCACCTATCTGGGCGCGTCTTTGTGAGGTGTAGGACCTCATCGACGTCGATGTCGACCTACGGGATATGTGGTCAACACCCGTCGCACGATATTGCAACGATTTGATCGACACGCTCGTCGTGGATGTATGTGACACGCTAAATGAATCAACGGTTGTCATCTATCTCGAACAGCCTATGGTGGAAACGCACATCAGAAACCTGGATATTATCAGTGCTACCTAATATACATGTCAAGTCGTTGGTTTGGACTATTACATGCTGGATTGTTAACAAAAACAATTTTACAAACGCATATAAAAGACACTGTAGAAAAACGTATGAACGAATATATCCGTCATTCCTGTAAAAGTGTATAAAATATTATGTATGTCTTTGAAACCTTTAATGTATAGTAAATATATGTTTGTAATATCGTTTTTTATTCACGCAAAACCTGTATGTTCCTTACACGTAGAGTAATCCGATACGAGTCTCGACTTGTCGACCGCCAAACTGGCACCAAGCATGAACAGGGTCAATGACCTCAAAGTTTCAAGGTCACGATATATTCCTGTCTTGACTTGTCTTGTTGAGCCGTTAAACTGGCGCCAGGTATGAGTCATCAGGGAAAACCCATTGCCACATAGTAGGGGAGGGTTGCGACATCATTCAAGGTCGTGATTATTCCTGTCTCGGCTTGTCTTGTCGAGCCGCCAAACTTGCACCAGGTATGAATCATCGGGGTTGCGACAGAGCGAAGACATCTTCGGGAAAACCCATTGTCACATAGAATGGGAAGGAGAGGGTTTCCAAAGTTAATAACCTCATGTACTAGCTCACGGTTTCAAGGTCACGATCTATTCCTTTTTTCGACTTGTCTTGTCGAGCCACCAAACTGGCGCCAGGTATAAGTCATAAGGGAAAATCCATTGCCACATATAAGGGAAGTGTTGCAGACATCACACGCAATGATGACGTCACACAGATCGAGGTGACTTGTCTTGTCGAGCTGCCAAACTGGCGCCAGGTATGAGTCATCAGGGAAAACCCAATGCCGCATATAAGGGGAGTGTTGCAAGATCACACGCGATGATGACGTCACACAGATCGAGGTGACTTGTCTTGTCGAGCCGCCAAACTGGCACCAGGTATCAGGGAAAAACCCATTGCCACATAGAAGACCAACGGAAAAAACTCCAGAAATAAAGCTTTGCGACATTGAAGGAGGACAACAGGTCGTTAACCCCATGTCGTCATGGAAATAACCAGAGGGGAAATAGTAGGGTAAGGGGGTCAAACTTGGAGGAGGGAGGGGAAAGCACTGTACTCAGCCAGTGCTATAAATAACAGCCAATCACAGTGCTGTACTGAGCCAGTGCTATAAATAGCAGCCAATCACAGCGCTATTCTAATACGCATTGCCATCTACTCTCGTTGTATATGGCGTTGGCCCCCAAGTTTCCCTGATAGCTTTCAAACTAACGGACGCAATTGGTTTATGAGAAGCACTCAGGGATCAAGAGCGAGCGAAACATCTTTTAGAAGTGCATTTCATTCTCATAAACCAAGCCATGAAAGCTTTCTAAGAGGAAGGGATTAACACACATGACCAAATACACGTAAGCACACACACTGCAAAAGGGGAAGAGATATGAAAAAAGTGAGAGTTATGTATTGGGGTATAATTCACCATTATGACAATCTGACCGCTTTAGGTTCGGATATCAAGAGTGAGGGAACTAATCGGTTTAGAAACCAATCTCACCTGGACCAAGGGAGGTAGGAATCAGGTACGTAGGATCAGGAAACAAATTACATAGGAGAATGAGGCCAAAGCATACCTGGAGACTAGCTGTGGTGGTAAGCGAATATTCAATACTTGTTGGTTGAATAGATTGAGGGTTGGGTTGGGTAGGAAGATGATGGAACACGTTGGGATGGGAAGCATCTGGGGGAGGCAAGAGATATGACCCACTGAGGTAGTATTTGATCACTTCGCTCGGGAGATCATAGTCAGTGGATGATGAGGGAAAGGAATATTACTTTCGTACAGATCTTATCAATTGAAAAAAGATACATTTTCAAGGTTTCTTAGTTTTGGTGTCATATGAAAGCATAATTGGAGAACGTTTTGATTATAATATTAATAGTTCTGTAAATACTAAACCCTGATCCCTCCATTCAAAAAAGGTTAAGTACATCATGTTAAGAATTATGTCATGTTCTTATCTTTACTAGAGTATTAACATCATCTGCTTTGGTGGCAGCATGGTCTAATGCGTTACTCTCGTGTTGGAATAGACGGCCGATGACAGGGAGATAGGGATTCGAATCCCACTCGTGTGTACTAAGGATGCATTTTCTAAAATAGTTTTCTACTCTCACTCCATGGTAAATGCGGGTACACTTAATTTAAAGTCAACCTTACTCATCCCTAGCCCATTAGCGTAATTAGTACATAGGCGTGTAAACTGAACAGGTAGTAGGATGCGGTACTAAAAGAAAAAGTAACTTATTAACATTTCTCTCAATATTAAAAATTGAACTATCTCTAATAACTTCTCTTTGGATTTGAAATTGATATTTCTACTTGATGATGATGTTAAACAGAAAACAATTGAATACTATAATCACAAAGAATAGCTGTAGTACATATGGCTTGAGACGTCAATTTCTCAGTATGTCAAACTTAAAAAAACGCTCTAGGTTCTTTATATGGGCTATTAAACAATATACCTTCTGAGCGGACATAATATTGGAACGGACAACCAGATTGAAAAATTATGTGCATACATTTTAGCCTAGGCTATAATGATAACGTCGATTTATAATGATGTATTTGTGATATAATTTCCCCGCGATCGGGAGCCAATTTATCGTGATGACGACTTATTCTCCTGCGCGATGGACGCCAATTTGTAGTGGTATGGGATTTATAATGTGATATCGTGCCGCGCGATGGGCGCCAATTTATTGTGCTACGGATTATTTAACCCGCGATTGCACCAATTAAGATGATACGGTTTAGTATTGGTATTTATAGCCCCGTGATCGAGCGCCAATTAAAATTGTTATCGTTTACCTAGCTGATATTTGCCCGTGATCGAGCACTAATTAAAGCGGTATGGATTGTAATCGTGATAATGCCCTGTGATTGAACACTATCCATAACGATATTAAGTAAACAAGACTTTTGATGTTACACACGATTTATTAAGATGATTTAATCTTCTACACTGAAGATATAATATTTAATGATACAGTTTTGAATGAACTGCTGATTATATTTCTGTAAATTTACTCGCTAACATTTTCTGTGTACTCTATGGATTTAAGTTAGTGGCACTCTCATTTTACTATGGCTCTGTAGATTTTAGTTACCGGCACTGTCTGTGTTCATACGCACAAGCGGCTTATAATATATTACCTACCCCTTGCCTCTTGGACCCCTTGTCAACAGTGTCAAAACCAACTAATATAAATACTCCTGGTGATACGATGTTGTGAAGGCTGGCTTACAATTCCAGCGTCATAAAATCTTTTTAATACTACGGAGTTGATAAAAAAAAACGTTTAAAGCGTATTACATTGACATTATTTCTGAAAACACGTGATTTTCCATGGATGATTTACTTATAGCACTTTAAAGAAAATTACACTTTATCCATGACTTTTTGAATATTTTAGAGGGGTCCAAAACAATATCATTACAAGGCTTAAAATAAATTCCTGCCAAATTTAGTCAAAATTGGTCCAAAGATTTTACAGCTATCGCGTGACGAAGATTAGGACGAACAACCAGACTAAATCCTAAATGGTCAAGTTAAAAAGTAACCTAGCTTTGCTCGGTCAGCAATGAAGAAATAGGGCTAGGTTTCTAATGATAATAGTAATAATAATGTGAATATTTAAATAAATTTGTGCAAAATTAACACACGGTTAACTCTGAACCTTTACAAATTTCACAATAATGTCGTATTATAAACTACTTCTTAATGGATATCAAGCAAGAATATATTGTTAAATTTCTGGGTAAATGAAGTGTACAGGTTCATTATAGCCCAGTATCTCGGTGTGGGCTTGGTTTAATGACTCAGACCCTTTGACTTGAACTTAGTAGGTAGTAGTATCCAGACCAAGTGCATTTATTGTCTGGTCTGAGGTATTAATAGTCGATCAATATTGTAACTAAATCCGTAACACAACTTCATTCGGAGGGGAAATAAAGCTTCGGTTGATTGTGGCATGTAAACGAACCCTGGACGGTATGAAAAAATATATTTCCCGAAAAAATTAGTATGCCCTCATTCATAGAAATTATCGTGCGTTTATTATATAATCATTCGGTTGAGAAAATGCACGTTAAATACCTCGAGTAAATGAAATAAAAAATTAAATGAATACTAAGGCTAAATTTCTCATTCTTAAATTTAAAATATTTCCTTTGGTCACAATATGACTGTCATAAACGCCAGATCAAACACAAATGTTATTTCTTTCTTTACCAATGGTCTTTGGTTGAGGGAAATATCTATTTTTAAATGGGAACATTGATTGGTTAAAATGATATTAAGGACAAATTGTATTAATGCAGTTGGTAGTCTTTTTTTCTAGCAATTTCAGGCAACAAAATGCAAGGAACGATGCGTCTTCTTCTTAATTAAAATTTGTAAGGTTTTTATATCGTTAATTCTCATTAAAATCATCTTACTTGGCCGTTATTTCATACCAAATGTCAAGTAGTAAATTTTATGAAACGATCCAATTTCGTTTTATATCGCGTGCGTAAAATACATTTTAAAACGCTAAAATGAACATTACAAATATTTTTTGTATTCATTGTTTTAGTAAAAGTTCTTAAAAACAGGTCTTGTAATATTTTGTTGTGTCGGCAACAACATGGATACACCACTTAGGTGGCCGCGTGGTCAAACGCGCTACTCTCGTGTTTAACTAGACTGCCGATTACGGGGATATCGAGGTTTTAATCTCGGTCGGGTGTACTGAGGTTTTTCCCTCAAATGGTTTTCCACTCTCCTACCACGCAAATGTGGATACACTTCATTTAATATAACCATCCTAATGCCTAAAACAATCAGCGCAATCAGTACATAAGCATATAGCCTGAATGGATGGTAAAACGCAGTGCTAAAATAAACACAAAAACATATGGATCCTCCCTCATGTTATAAAAGCCAGCATCAGAGAGTTAGTAATCACAAAATGGTTCCAAGTTGTATGTGTCCATGCAGGGGCAAAATTACTGGGACCAACAATGTCTTCCCTCTATCGTGTGCAGTAACGTAATTTTGTACGACCCAGATTCTCTCGGTATGGCTTGACTTGAAACGAACGAGATGGCACATCACTTGCCAGTAATCCAGGAAGTCCAACCTAAATACTTATCGGTTCTGGTCCTTGTTCCAGCTATCCGAACAAAATATTTTTAAAGGTTCCGTTCTGGTTCTAAAAAAATAAAAGTGCCTGTTCTTTTAGGTTGTTTATTGGGTTACGGTTCTTGTTCCAATTCTTAAAATTTTATATTTACCAGTATTAGAACCATTATAATATTTATAAATATAACATGATTGTTAAAAAAATTACTATGAAATACAAGTGATTTAAATCAAAATTACAAATAATTCAGGCGCTTGATAAATTGCACAATATATTTATGATTCAGGGTGCCATTTGAGCAGATCATTTTATTTTATTTTTGCTTGCCAAGAACCCTATAGAATAATAAAAAGAGGAATGATTTTCATAAATAATTTAATTTTACTTTTCAAATTAATATATTAAAAAACTTTATTCTATGTGTACTTTCAATTGAAAAAAGGTAAATAAATGAAATTATCTAATGCTGGTTTTATGCAGCCAAACCAGATACTACCATCTTTGTAACAAAAGGAAATAGTGTAGACCTATTTGTTTTAGTTTATTTGCTGAAAATTTTCAAACAAACTAATACATTTATCTGTCAATATTTGTATGTATAAAACATTATTTAATAATAAAACTGAAAATAAAGCTGAAATTTAATAATTAAACTAATACATTTATCTGTCAATATTTTTATGTATAAAACGTTATTTTAGGCTTCATTAATAGGCTAGTAAAACAATGTTACGGCAATATTCTCGATTTTTTAGAACATGTTTTAGTTTAAAATTTAATACGTTCTGGGAATCCTTAATGTGAAGACACACCATAATAAGAAATGAGTTTGCAGGGTTACAATATATAAACTTTATGTAATTTACCTTAAGGATCATCCTAATAATAACCTTGATGTGTCACTCCCTTTGTCATTTAAAGAAATTCCGCGATTGGTAATATTTATTTCGCCTCGTCCATCAAATAATTCAAATGAACACGTTATTATAAATTTTTAAAAACACTTCTGTACCACACAATGAACACAAACATTGGACTACTTCTTGATTGATAATTGAAGGTATAGTGAAAATATGCTGGTAACAATTTATTACCCCTCCCCCTCCACCCCTTCATGCAAACTAATCATTCAACAACCACCTAAACTGTAAAACTTTTAGAAATAACACTTTCGAATACATTTATTAGTTTTTAGCTTAGAATGCCTGTACAACTGGGCAGGTTCTTATTTCTCAGTACTCCCCCTCTTAGACATGTTTTCTGTCACTCAGAACTAAATACATCTTCCTCAGCTTTTAGCCTAAAGAGTAAAATGAGAAAACCCTACATGATGTAACCATAATAATCATTTCTCAATAATCTGAACTAATTAATGCTTACTGCTAAGTGCTCATATATACTTCTATAATCCCCTTGGAAAATAAATATTCCTAAGAAAAGGGAAAATTAAATTTTCAAAATAAAATCAAGTTTCAGAAAGAAGGGCAAAAATTCCAATCATAAATAATTTCTCATAAAAAGCTAAAACCATCCAGAACCTTTATTAACATAAAAAATATATATTGATTACGGTTTTGGTAAATAAGAAATTAACTTTTTGGGTTCCTGGTTTGGTTCTGGTTCCTTAAACTGTCTATCGATTCTGGTTCCGGTTCCGATTTAACTCACTCAATCCAACATAAAATAGCCACAAGGATAGGCACTTGCGGAATTACATATATATCTTTTCAAAAGAATGAAAGCATTTTTAAAGGTCCACCATGATTGTGCTACATTTTAAACATTCAATGATATTTATTTTAGTTGCTGAGTTTGAAACAAACATTTGCTTTCGCTTTATGTTCACATGGCTCAGCGTTCATATTTTATATTAAAATAACTCGAATTGTAATATCGAAGTTGAATACATTTGATGAAATCTTGGCATTTGAAAAAGGACGGCTTCCATTAGAATAAAATGTAAAACATTAGATACCGGTATGTTTAAATTGTTTTACTGTCTAAGACGGAAAAGAAATACTTGGAAAGATGTGAAATGTGGTGCTGGAGAAGATTTGAGAAAATCAGGTGGACAGACAGGGTGACAAATGTAGAAGTCCTAAGAATAGTGGATGAGAAGAGAACCATTTTGGATGCGATTATTTGATACAAAGCAAACTGGATAGGACACATCCTCAGGAGGAACTGTCTTCTGCATGACTTAATAGAAGGAAATCTTGAGCGAAAGAGGAGTTTAGGAAGAAGGAGGATTTAAATATTAGATGACTTGAAGGAAAGAAGAAAATTCTGGGAGCTGAAGGAGGAGGCAGAAGGCAGGGTGCATTGGTGGTCTAAGTTCACTGACAAAAAGAATGGACCTGTCGTGAGACAAAACACCTAATAATAATAAATAAATAATAATAATAATAATAATAATAATAAATAATAATAATAATAATAATAATAATAATAATATTAATAATAATAATAATAATAATAAGAGGGTTATTCTTATACTTCAAGCGTATCTGTTAACTTACCTCCACTCACAATCTTCAAACGATTTTCATCGTGAATGGATGTACTGGTTTGTTGGCAACAGAAATGACATGGCGGATCTGCATCAGGATAACGTAAGTCAGCCAAATGTTCCACCTCTAGATCTGGCTCCAACTCTGTAATAGTAAAATGTTATCAATATGTTTAGTAAATTGATAAACTTGAAATGATAAGTTGCATAAATAAATCGCCTATGTATGATTAATTTATTTTGTACCAATAAAAAATGTAACAATTAACTATGTTTCTAGCAATGTTTAGAATATAATAAAAGGGCTGAATACTTGATACCTTTAGTACTACGCAGTAAATTGAATTTAATTAGTACTCGATTAAACTGTGAAAAAATAATCATACCTATGAAAATAAGTATATGGAGATACAGAGGAGCAGAGGATGCTACGTAATGATGATTTACATACCCTGTACTCATCACAAAATATTGTTAGGATAATCAAATCTCTCAGATTCTAGTGGGCAGGACATGCAGCGCGAATGGGAGAATTATAACCTTGCTCAGGGTACTACTGTCAAACACGATGGGAAGAGACCATTGGAAATAACTAGACGCAAATGGGATAGCATTATAATGGACCTGAAAGAGATAGAGTGTAATGAGGTGGACTGGATAGAACTAGATCAAGATAGGGTTAGGGTAAGAGAGCTGGATAGAACTAGCTCAGATAGGGTTAGGGTGTAATGAGATGGACTGGATAGAACTAGCTCAAGATAGGGATAAGTGGCGTACTTATATAAATGCGGCATTGAACTTGTAAATTCCTAATGCTATAGAGTAAGTAAGTAAGCAAGTAAATATTAAAATAATTATTCCATTTCTAAAACAATTGAACCATAGTATTAGAGATGAGCGAATATTGCGTCGCTAGCATTCTATTTTGTATGACCATCCCTCTCCCGGTTCCGAGTGTGTAACGTGTGGGGTTATCCTATTTACATTATCCCCTCACATTCTTCATCAGGATAGAGATGATCGTACTTTGGAATGGGATTGTTCTCTTGCTTGTCCACTACTTCCCACCCTCTCTTTTTTGTATGTCCATCTCATTCGCCTCTCACTTTCTAGTTTTCCTTTTTCAAGGTTTATAGGGGTTGAGAGAAGTGTCTACAACATTGTATTTCTTATCTTCCTCTTCCCTTTTCATCAGTCAAATGTTGTGTGATCGGTTAATACCTTAGTGTATTTTGCCTTAAGGCTTCCACTCCACCCCTCCGAAAGTTGACAAAAAAAAACTGCCTTATTTACGATCTAAACAAAATAAGACAATACGAGTTAGCTTGTTGCCATCATTCTAATGTTAAATTTGTGTTTTTGTTCATTCCCGGAATGGTAGAAAAATTTATAATTTGTCACATTAATAAATTAACAGTCGGGGACTAGATGTTGTGACTGTTCTAGTCTAAAGTTAGATAATAATGTATATGAAGCTACGACAGACCAAGCCAGCCGGTAGTGGAAAAATATATGACTTGAATAAAAAAACTGACCGAGACCATCGACTGGAATCAGTAATGAATGTAAAAAAAAAGAAGTAATATTCAGTGTGGGGAGAACTGTGGCAATGAAAACGATTGATAATATATATGAGCCAAACCTTTCAACTGGAATTCAACTACTCGAATATTTTTTAGGGAAACATCTTGCAAATGATTCTGTAAAGAAAGCATAATGAGAAGAAGGTGATGGAATTAGATGAGGAGGGAGGAGAGACCAGCTATCAACTCCAAACTGCCTGCAATATGCAAAAATATAATCAGCAGCAGTTTTAGAATATTACACCTGAAGATAAGTGAGTGATACAAACACTGTGACGTGTGAATAATTTTTTTCTAGTTTTGTGTGTGGTTTAAACTAGTGTTAGTTAGTGTGTGGGTAAAACTGGTATATTTATTTCGAATGCTATATTTGGGTTTTTAAAATAACACGATGAATTTCAGTAGATGAATCAAACAATCTTTGTCTTCTCTCGTTTTTAGTAGGAATAGCCTTTTAGAAAATACAGACATTTGACAAATTGATAACATTTTACTATATTATTAGTGTTAGCTTGTGTCACAAGTCAGGATGGACAATGATTTAAATCGTATATATTAGACCAGTAAACCCTTGCGAAACTTTCGCATATTTAATCTTCCCTTTCCCCCCTACCCCGCCCAAAAAAAAAAGATTTAGTCTTTTGTTGGGTTGTTTAAATTAAATACGCAGCGAAGTGAATACACAAAATAGCAAAGAAAGTTTATTTTCTGTAATTGATAAAAAAATATTGTTAGATTTTTCTTTTACTTAAATTTTAAACAAACAACGTATTTTAACCTAAATTGAGTATGAATCAAATAGTCAAAGCTTTTAAATTGGTTTTAGTGAAGATTTACTCGCATATAGATATATTCTGAAAATTGAAAAATGACACCTGGACACGGGAATCGAACCCAGGACCTTTGGCTTAGTACGTCAATGCTCTAACCACTGAGCTATTCAGGAATCGTCCTGTACACTGGGTTATTCTTCACTCATATTTTTAAGTCGTAGAGATGATTAATAACTGTACAAGTGGCAGTAATAAGCCAACCACCGAGTCTAAGGTGGCTGCGTTATCTGATAGCTCGTGATATCAATAAATAACACATTTGTAGCCGATGATTCCCGCACGTCTATTATAGACTCTGCCTTAAAATATGAGTGAAGAATGAAGCATGGGAGGATTTCTGGATAGCTCAGTGATTAGAGCATTGGCGTACTAAGCCAAAGGTCCCGGGTTCGATTCCCGTGTCCAGGTGTCATTTTTAAATTTTCAGAATATGCTAAACTGACAAGGGGAGGCCACGACGTTCGGATCACGGATTATCTTCAAACTTTGTACACTTTTAGTAGTCCATTAGGATAACATAATGTGCAAATAGTAAGGCGTACTACTCAGGCGTTTTCGAGAAAATCGCAAGAGAAGTTTTACGCGTTGAATATGTACCGATGCGTTGCGTCTCTAAGCATGAGATGGCGGCGGTCGAGTGGTTAGCGTTACAGCTCCGTAATCACTGGATAGCTGGATCGAGTCCCGCTCAGCTTTTTTTATTCAACAATGGTCATATTCTTTCATATATATTACAATTCAAAGGTAATATATTCTTACATATTGTAACTCATTGTATTATTGAATAAAGTTATTCACACCTTTAATTATCGATGTTTGACTTGGGCTTTCCAAGCCTGGCCCTCCCCTTATCCTTTCAAACCTGTGTCTGCAGGTCAAAGCGTCCAGGTGCAAAGCAGTTCCGGGTACCTTATCCGATTTCAGGTATGAGGGATTTCGCAAATCACGACAGGCATACATTTTCAGGAAAACTTTATGCGTTTGGTCGTTTACTTGTCGATAACTATAAATATAAGATTTGTTGTAGTAATAAAAATTAGTAAACAGCCAAATAACATTGGAAATTCAATAAAAGTTCATGCAAATACACGTATTTTTTTCATTATATTACCTTTGAATTGTAATATATAGGAAAGAATATGACCATTGTTGAAAAAAAAAAGATGAGCGGGACTCGACCCAGTGATCCAGCGATTACGGAGCTGTAACGCTAACCATTCGACCGTCGCCATCTCGTGCTCATTGTCGCAACTTACCGGTACATATTCGACGCGTAAAACTTCTCTTGCTATTTTCTCGAAAACGCCTAAGTAGTACGCCTTACTACTTGCACATTATGTTGTCCTAATGGACTACTAAAAGTGTACAAAGTTTGAAGATAATCCGTGATCCGAACGTCGTGGCCTCCCCTTTTGAGTATGCTATGTAGGAAGTCGGTAAAAAATCCTATCCACTGATACCTTATTCATCGCTGTAGGCTTTGTATTAGTTGAGAAAAAAGGTTGTTAGCAACATAAATAATATCTAGGTGTATGCTTTATTTAATGAAAAGCAAACGTGCTGTCAATGTTTCTTTTCTCAGGTGGGATATCTACGAATTCTCGAACATCTTGGACTCCGAGCCGACAAGATATTCAACTGTGGAGAGCAATGAAACAATTTTAATATTTTATTTTACAAAGCACTAAATGAATAATGACTCATTTAACAATATATTAACGTATAACCAGAATGGTAGTAAGATGCTGTGCTACAATATAGAAAAAAAAAAGGAAGATATTCTTGTTTATTAACAGTATTTTTATATAATGGTAATTTTATATTTGCTTGCATGTGTAAATAATATAAGATAGATTTATCTTATAAAGTGTACTAATTTTTGGGCTAGTTAAGTGCATTAATGCATCTCTTCACATCCTGTTCCTGTGAGGATTATACATAACCATAGTACTGGGGGTGAAGAGTTGTAGGCATGGTTATAGGTAAAATATTCAACAATATTTAATCCTCTCACCACAATTATAATACTTTTGAATACATCTATGCTCAAAGTGTATGCTTAACGTTTTAAGGAGTACACCGAAATAATTACCCATTTATACCCATAAATATCACAGTATGAATATATTCAATATAAGACGTTGCTCTAGTTGTATACCAGACTGAGGATGATGGAGAGATCGAAGTTCGAATCTCAGTCGGGTGTATTGAGGGTTGTTTTTCAAAAACGGTTCTTCACTCTCTCTTCACGTAAATGCGGGTACAATTCCATTAAATATAACACTCCTCATCCTTAAAACCATTTGAGTAATTAATACATAATACTATAAGCCAAACCGGTGGTAAGATGGGGTGCTAAAAATAAAAATGATTGTACTGATATACAAACGTAAGTGACTCGTTCTGTACGATTGTCTGTTCAAGTTTAAACCATATCGTTCCTATTTTACACGTTCATACTATATATTCGCGCTGTTATCGCTCTTCCGTGCACTATATAAGGACCACACCCTCCCAGTACCGTCCTTAATCAATACTATCACTTCTCAATTGCAACTCTTTTACTTGGTCTACGCAAGAGCAAAATCTTGCTGAATTTTTATTTATTTAATTATGTTTAGTTCCCTCTCTCTAATTATGTTTAGCTCTCATACTCAAGTTTCAGTATGCTGCTCTAATGGCCTAAAAATCTAAAGTGACGTAACTTCACACTTTACACTCTCTATGAAGGCTTAAAGTCTAAAGTGACGTAATTCTCCAAATATGCGTTCCTTATGGTGGCATAATGGCCAAAGTGACGTAATTATTTCACTCTATATTTCCTATGGCTACAAATTAGTGAAAAGATCATTGCATAAAGCAAATATATTTGAGGTACAGTTTCAATAAATGGGATTAACTAATGCATTTTCTCTTTTATTATAAATAATTAATATTTTACAAATTAATTAGTTTAAAAAAAATTAAGAGCATTCAACATTTAATAGAATCTGACCAAACACCAATTTATTAATCCATTAAAACTCAAAAAAATGTTGACACAACACACAACTTGAGAAAATAATAAAAAACAAATGACTTGGTAGGAGTTGTATTTGTTAGATTATCTTATGACGGTTGAATATTCCTTCATTTGGCATTCGTTGACTTTTCTTATCAGCAAACTTAGATTATGTTCAAGACACGATGGGCAAAAATTCTTAATGGATGAAGTTATAATTTTTTTTAATTAATAATAGAGTGGTCTTTATTTTATTGACAACCTTACTCGTGACCATTCCTTATAAATGAAGTATTACGCTACTATAAATCCAAATTTAACTTCTTTGGGTTAGTAGTAGTAGTAGTAGTAGTAGTAGTAGTAGTAGTATAATAATAATAATAATAATAATAATAATAATAATAATAATAATAATAATAATAATAATAATAATCAGCCAGCTATATTCAAACGATTTAAAATATGTAGGGTGTTATAAAAAGTTCGAGCTACAATTCAAATATCAACATTTAAGAAAAAAAGCAATAAATTTCTTAAAACTCCCAGGGATTTGAGTAAACTACCAATGAGTAAGATCCAGAGAGTACAAGATAACGTAACCAGCGCTCACCCAGATGCGAAGCAATTTCCTAGCCCAGCGGTTCCCAACCTAGGGGTTACAATATATTCCGGGTGAGGTCACAATTATTGTTGAGGTTATAGCTTTATGTTTATTTTTTAAGATGATTTCAGTGATTTTAGGAAGGTACACAATTTAAATATAAATGTAAGGGTTAAAAGATGAAAATTGTTAAATTACTGTTTAGGTACCTTTTAATAATTCAACTCTGACAGTTGCTTGCTGACTTAGTTTGCTATAGTAGTCTCATGTTCAGGCTAGTAGAGCTGCTAGCATAGCTTCCAAAATAACCACTTGGATCGTTGATTTTATTTTGAGACATCAAAGTCACATTTATATAATCATTATATAGGCAAGTTATAATAATTAAATCAAGCACGTGGGCTTAATGTCACGCTCGTGTTGTTTATCAGTGATAAGGTAGGGATTCAGATTCTAACCGCGGACTAGGGGTGATTTTTCTTAAAGTGTTTTCCCCCCTTTTGCTTCCATACCAATATAAATACATTTCCTCTAAATTCTACCTACCCCACAAGTGTAATTAAATGTAGATAGCCCGGACGGGTAGTAAGATTCCATGAAAATATTAATTTAAATACAGTACTAGGACATGAACGCTTGTAGGTTATCTATGGGTCTCGATGGCTTCAAATATAAAAATTGGGGTAAAACCCTGCAAAAGGTTGGAAATACTGGTCTAGCCGATAAATACGATCATCGCGCCGTGAGATAAATCGAGTAAGGCAACCTATCTTACGTTCATGTATACACAGTTCCATAGTTCTTGCAAATGACCTATTTCAAGAGTAACTTAAAATCTTTAGCTTTAACTTAGGATCGGTTTATATTTATGCATAACGCATGACTAATGGAGAAAAGTGTATAGCACATAATGCAGATGAAGTTAAAATACATTATTTTCAATTATGGCGTTCCTAATCGATACAAAGTGAATAGTGCCCAAAGAATAATGTTAATAATGTTTGTATGCGTTATATATGCACTTGCATAAACAGCCCTTGTATCAGCCAATAATAATGGAAGGAAAGGCTCTAGCCAATCGAACGCCAGTATACACAGTGGACGTAAATTGGCCTCTGTGTTCATTTTTTAAATGCTTGGTGGTAGCCATGTTTGAATGTTATTAACGATTTAGTTTAGTTTTAGCGTCACTTACTACGCTTGCATAACATTACTGAAAAAATGGAGAAATATTACATTTTTAACTCTGTTATTGAGAAGTAGGTCTACCATAATATTAATGACAATAATAAAATCATAACCAAATAAAAATCTAATTCGATTTAATAATAGATACACCTCTTAAATTAGTTTAGTTTTAAGTTTCAAAATATACAGTTTAATTAGCGTTCTTATGAACTGTACACTATTTACTACTATCTATGCTTCATGTATTAATATAAACCCAGCCTTAATAATGGGAATCAAAGCCTTTTTTGCAATATTAAATATAATTTTGTAATATACTTTCATGTTTTAGGTTAGTTAATAATTAAAATAACAATATTATTTATTATTTGTAGGAAGTAATAATTCATATTAAATTTGGTTTAGGTTATTTTATATAATATTTAATTTCTGAATAATTTGGAAGATACATAACTGAATAAAGGGGATATAAAATATGTAACATAGATACAATGCTTTCAAAGTGTTCAGCTAAAAATATTTTAAAGCTTAGTGTTGAAAATTAAAAAAAAAACACCAATAATTTAAATTATTGAATGCGTTTGGATACCATGTTCGTAAGCCTGTGCGAAAATACTGTATTTCCTAAATAATTCAAACAATTAAAATCGAAATTTATCTACGTATTTTATTAATATGATTACATAGCTTAGTAAAGCAATATCTTAATATCCAATGAATAAGAAATTACCCAATATTCCATTGTTATTAAAATATAAAAGATATATCAAATTTACATTATTTGTATGTAATTAATAATTAAAAATTAATTCTGGTCAGTGTAGTGAGATAATAAATTAAAACATAAACAATAATAATTTTAAACAATAATAAATGATATCTTTTCTTGCCTTGATATTAGCTTGAGGGATCGAGTATTTTTTTATTATATCTATCGTGTTTATATATCATGTTTAGATTAATAATTTAAAATTTTAATCAGCTTTTCTTTGTATAAATGACTAAGAAGAGAATGTGAAAGGTAACACGTGAGAGAGAGTCAAATTTATGTTACATGGTTATCGAAGAAAACAGTTAAATAGTATGTCGTGACAATAGTCTACCATAATAATTAGCAATAATCAATCACCATGTATTTAAAATCTATTCTCATTTAACATCAGGAAGATAAAGTGTTGAAACACACTATCCAAGCCAGTAATGTCCATCGTGAAAAATATAATAAATGACTTAAAGCAAGATTAGTAGTAAAATAACTATTCAAGCTAATCTTTAAATATAATGAAGACCTGTATAACAAAATAGTACCTCAAGAAGAAAGAAAAGTTCAGGTTAAGTGAATTATATATTACTTTCATACTTTAAATATACAATAGAAATATGAATATAGACTTGTTGGTCACAAATACGGGGTGCTGGTACTGGGTGATTCTGAACTTAATTTTGAAGAGGATAGATAATTCAATTCACTTGAGTGGTGTTGCTTTTAAAGAAAGTTTAAAAAAAAATGTAAATTAGTGGATTAGTTTTTCTTAAACAAATGCATAAATTCATATTGAAAAAGATCTGCAGGAACACAAGCCTTCACTGTAGTAAATTCACGCTCATTTACGAAAATATATGGCTTTTGTAAGTATAAAATCAAGTACGAGTCACGAATACCCACCCATTATTGCTCTATTATTAGGGATGTGGGTGGATGTAATATATTACTACTATTATACGCGTATCGATCCCCTCGCTTCGGTGACTGGCACACTCTGTACTGCTTATTCTCCATATTATTGCTTTAGCTTAGTGCAAACTACTATTCCTTTCACGTTCCTATATATTTTCGGGGGCTCATTATAACATTTGAACACGGTTAATGCCTGCTAAAAGCAATAAATACGTTTTAAATATTCAAAATTAATATTCATATAGGCAACTTAATGAACAAAATACAGTACAGTACAGTACAATAGTGCTACGTTACTGATAAATGGTAGTTTTATTTAACAAGTTGTAGGCCTTATTCTGGCTTTTTTTAAAAAAAAATCACATATTATACCTAATTTTGTATCATGCTGTAAATAAATGGTCTATTCCCACAACAATTTTCATGTGTTCAATTTTTGACATCCCTAACAACCTAAAGTTTCCAAAAGTTATGGATCATCCGGATTTGACCCAGCCCCACCAAATTTGGATGAACGAGTTTATAGTGTAAATGTTGTAAGCTCATTGAAAATCAACAAGATTATGGTATTAAAATTTCCGCAAAGATTTAAGGAGAAATAAATAATAAATAAAATTAGAACCCTTAACCTATACATTTAATTTTATAAATTTATTTATTTCAAATACAGCATTGGTGGCACGGCGCTCCCTAGATACACTTGAATTTTCCTGTATATTAATAATATGATAAAGCATAATTCTTGGCTAATTTATTGTCTGATATCCGCCATCTTGATCAACATTCTAAATATTTTTATTTCGAAGAGAAACTGAAATAATCTTAATTTGTAGTTTAGCTTACATTATTCCTTTTAATGTAGATTTTTATCGTTCAAAATGTTTTTGGTGGTTTTAATTGTGTAAAAACTTTATTATTTTATCGTGTTTAACTAAAATTATTCAATTTTCTCACCATGTGAACCAGGCTGTAAGCTTGAAAAATCTCTCACTGGTAGTAATGTATTTTTTAATGTTAAGTAACTATGTAGTAATTATTTTGGTCCCATTTCCGTTAATTAAAAAAAATAATTCAAACACTCCCCTAGTAAAGTGAAAAAAGGACTAACCTTTCAAAGTTATTTTACGCATTCCCAACAAAATTAAAAATAATCTGCGTAAAGTTAATATTATTCTTGGCCACAAAAATGTATGTTTATATTTGCTAAGCAATTCCTTCCAATTAAAATTGAACTGTATGTCTACTCATGGCTTACAATGAAGGGAATCACTGAAATGACTGGAACAAAAAAAAATCCCTTTTTTTGGAGATTAGGAATTTATTATGTTCTGAGTAAAAAGTCAAAATTTTGTTATAGTTTGATTAGGGGGTTTTCTAGACAGAATGATTATAGTTATATGATATTGTTTTATTTTTATCTTTAATCGTAGAATTTTTATACATATTAAAAGGTGTTAATAGAGTTTTATTTTACCATACCACAAATATAGACGTGAAACTAGTTACATACATACATACTTACATACCTAATCACGCCATTCCCTTACGGGGTAGGCAAGAAACTGTGAATTTAGCTCAAAAACCAACTTCTTACTTAATCCATTCTCAATAACTTCTCCACACTGCCCTATCCTTGCATTCTTTCTTCACTTCAACAACATCCATACACCGAGTCATACATGTCTTTTATTCTTAAAACTCTTAATGTTGTTCTTTTTCATACATTCATCTACAACATTTAGCCAGGTCTTACATGGCCTACTCCCTTCCCTTTGATCCATACACTCTACCTTCAAATATTTGCTTCGTCACTCAATCCATAATCCTCTCAATATGCCCAAACCACCGTAAGACACTTCTTTGTAACTAATTTATATATTAATTATTAGTTAATTATATTATAACAATTTAAGAGAGAAAGATTATTTCCAACAAATAAGGAGCAACTAACTTTTATTGATAAGATAATGACATTATAATTAACACTTTACTCAAGTAATCACCCCACCAATAAGACAAACTCAGATCGTTAGAAAGAATCTTGTTTTTCTAAATAATATTTTAGAGTAAAAGTTTTATAAAATTAGGAATTTTGCTCTAGTGTTTTAATTTTATCACTAAATACACAAAATAAAAAAGTTGTATTGTTCACATATTTTTTAATAGTAATTATTTTATTTGGATATGTGTGACGATTTTAAAGGACATGTTTCAATATAACGTTTTTTTTTTTTTTAAAAAGAAAAAACATTGGCGTTGATTTATGTTTACAAATATATAAGATGTAAAAATATATCGTTTACTTCCAAAAATATTTAAATGGATTATGTAGTATCTCCTTATAGTCAATCTGGAGTTATTAAAAGTTTATAACTAATACAATTTGATATATGTTGCCATAATTTCATTAACATGAAGTTTAGTAAAAATCTAATATATACCAGTCCAAACATACCAAAATTAAATGTTCTTGACCATATGCCAATAAAGAAAGATATGACGTGTCAAAGCTTTCCCTGGTGGGTTTGAAGAGCAGTTTGATGGAAGTATTCAACCAGCACAAAATGACAACCAAGCCTCACAACGAGAGGTGAAGGTTTTGATGTCTTTTCAGCGCCATTGGAGCATAACGCCGCAACGCATCATGCGGATCGGCACTTTACCAGGTGTATTAGCTGATGACGCGTGGCCACTCTGATGGAAGACAGATGCTGAAGTTTAGCATTGCGTTCTACTGCCGATCTACCCCCTAAACCCCTGACTCTTTTGTGCTTCTACCTCCTTTTCAAACCGTTCGTTCCACAGCTTCTGGCTGCTGTGTTTAAGAGAACACGAATGACTGCCCCAGCAGTTTTCAAACTACAGTATTATATGATTTTTTTTTATATATATTTATATATATAGCCCTAATTAAACTTTTTCCAACATTTTGTTTAAACAATATGAATTTTCTAATCAAAAATTGCGAGAATCAGAAATAATATATTTGATAAAATCTATGCTAAAATAAATACTGCTTTAGCATGATGATGTGTTAAATACAACAACACCATAAAGTGTCTGTTAATTAAAATTTAAATATTATGTTTGCATTTATTAAGCTTCAAATAAAATGCTGTATTAGTCTCATTGTGTTGAGGTGTTTCATTGATGGCTTGTGTAAAATATGTTTTTAAAACAAACAACTTAATGCAAACTGATAAGTATTTGATTGACGCAACGTATTGTTTAACATATATGTTGTTCACGTGTGTATATATTAAATGAGTTACGACAATTTTCGAACTATAGAGGCAGCATGTGAAAGTTTTGTATACAAAGTTAAACTAAAATATGAAGGTAATATAATTCACTATAGTTGACAATTATCATAATATTTATTTTACATGATATCTTTGTGGATATTGTGTTATTTGAAATGCGTATCTACAATAAATTCGCCTTTTTTGATAATAATTGAAATTCGAACATAACTAACTAAAGTATAATTCTATTCTTTAGAGCTTTATCAAATAAGTATGGTACTGAAAATACTTTATTTAAATTTCTATATTTTAACTTCCAAAAAAATTGATGCGAGGTAATCCACTCTCTTCACCTGACAACGTCGAAATTTGGATAAGTTTAGTAGTTTTTTTATTTTAAAATAATTGTTATTGGATTTTTTTCAAAATATGTTATAATAGTTTAATTGGTATTAATTCTAATGCTTTGGCATGTATAATACAGATTACCACACTACGAGGCGAAACCTGGTTCGAACTTTATTAACAGCTTAAGCTGGGCGCTATCCTTGAGGTGAGGCAGGTTCTTAAGACTAAATTATATGTCCATGATTTTTTTAATATTTGATTTTAAAATAAATACACAAGCCTATTAAACTAAGGTAGTACAATTGTAATAAAGCTACGCTTGGTAATAGGTTTTTAATACTTCTTGAAAAGCACTAAAATATTAAATTATCTGTATTCATTTATTCATTTTTGGTCTCATTTTAAGAGTTTTCAAGTTTTCATTTGAAATACACAAAATTAGACATTTCTTAAATATGTTTTACACTATCTCAACAAAACCCAATATGTGAAACCCAAGGTGTGAAACAGAGTGAAAACCATTATTTTAAAACATTCCAAAATGTTCAAAAAAATATTGTTTTCGTTACGTTTCCCAGTATTATTACGTAACAAAATATTATAGTTCATGACATAAAATTTCTAGAATACAGACTTAACAAATTATTATACTATGATAATGTGTAATGAGGTGTACTGGATAGAACTAGCTCAAAATAGGGATAGGGCGTAATGAGATAAACTGGATAGAACTAGCTAAAAATATGTATAGGGTGTAATGAGGTGGACTGGATAGAACTATCTCCATATAGGTAGAGTATGTATTGATGTGGACTGGATAGAACTAGCTCATACTAGGGATAGGGTGTAGTGAGGTTGACTGAGTAGAACTAGTTCAGGATAGGGATATAGTGTGATGAGGTTTACTGAGTAGAACTAGCTCAAGATAAGGATAGGGTGTAATGAGTTTGACCGAATAGAACTAACATAGCATAGGGATAGGGTGTAATGAGGTGGAATGGATATCACTAGTTCAAGACAGGGATAGGGTGTAGTGAGGTGGACTGTATAGAACTAGTTCAAGACCGAGGACCACACTTTGAGAAATACTACCCCAAGAGGTTGGCAGTGAATACTAGTCAGATCATCCACCACAAGGCTCTTTCTGGGCAACTTGGGACGTCACTCTGGTACTTGTATCTGACTATCTCTAAGCTATGGAACTGTTCATCCCCTGTTGCGCTGACAGCCTAATCCCACCTCTGGAGCCAGGAGGGCTTGTGGGGGTAGGGATCTCGGTTGTTAAAGGGCCTAGGACCACGCCTGAGGATAAGATCACAGGTCATAATGGGATATAAGAGCCTTGGGAACAATATGTTTGTACCAAGCAAGAAACTCCAGATATTCTAATTATAATGGAATTTGCTGGCTTATCCCTTTAAAATACACCGACTCCAGCAAGGAAGCTAAGCTGGATAAACTGTACTGGTGAAAAAACATGTTGAGGGGTTATTAGAAACTTATCTGGTAGAAAACGATCCCCTAGCACCATCTGGGATTATAGCCCTTACCTCCTCTTCGACCTGAGACCACGTGGGTATTCATTTAGCTTGACACGCGTGAATATGTTTACTGCGTTTATCCTGTGATGTAGAGTTTTATCAAAATAACGCTACAAGAAATAACTAAACCATCGACTAAGCACTGGTGAAATAAAACAAAGTGGACTTACATTGCCCCATCGTCCTATGTTATTGTTGTTACGTCTCCCGAGCCGGCCTCCCGAACTACATTCCACTAGAAACTTTGTACCAAGACTGACTGAGTGTAGCTCGAAGTGCGAGTCGGCGCAAGGTATCATGGGAGAAGTGGTGTGACGTATGATGCCCGAGACGTCAGTAGGTTATGGAAACTTTTGGTCTAGATCTTTCTCCATGCTCCTCCACGCTTCTCAAACCTCCTTCTACCGTCTAGATGTTCCGTCCCTCTTTGTCATGTGTTGTGATTCTCCTTTGTTTTGCGTACCCCTCTTCCCCCTCTCTGAGCTAGAATACTGGCATATATACTGTTGTAGGATACATGAAACCTCACTCTTGTCTGGACTTCCTCCAGAAAAACATATTGGTGTTCAGGATGAACAAAAAGGTATAAAATTCCATTTCGGCAAAATGTATTTCAAAATTCTTTTTTTTGCTAACTTTAAAGATTTTATGAACGAGTACAATCATCTAAATGAAACATAGAATCGTTGTTATTGTCTTGTAGACACGGAGGCCCCTTTTGGGTTGTGTCTAGTAATGTAATGGAAATATCATCATTTTTAATGACTAAATTTATAGCCTGTTCGGCTTGAGAAACTAAATTGCACTTTGAATGTTTATGCGGAATTAATGTACAGTTTGCATAATGTAGGCTTAAGCTCCCCTTCTGGGTTGTATGTAGTAATATTTTGGAATATTATGAAAAGGTCATCTTTTTGTAAGTGGTTAAATTTATAGCCTGATTGGCTTGAGAAATAAAAATTCACTTGGAATGTTTTTGTGATAATTTTGTTCTTTTTGCATAATATAGGCTTAAGCTCCCCTTCTGAGTTTTGGTAAATATGTTTACATATTAGGGAAGAGCTAACCTTTTATTGGAAAGATAAACTTATAGTCTGTCCGGCTAGGAAACTATTATTTGTACTTATAAATATTTGTTAGGTCCGTTTCATTACGTAATTGTTTCTGTAAGCTGTGAATAAGAGATAGTTAACATGACGGCTAGATTAAAGCCGAACGTTGTTATATCGCCACTTGGCTGTTATTGGCTTAGGGCCTTCAGTTAGCTGGTAGAGTTAGTTTTCTTGTTGGGAAAGTTATTTAATACTTCAAAGTTTTTACATTTGTCATTATATGACTTGACCAATTGATGTTTTGAGACGATCTTTGAAAATATAAATTATTGTTAGTTTATATTAAAAATGTTCTCATATATATATATATATATCCTTTTTGTGCCATATTCAAAATATCCATTTTATATAAATAAAATGCCTAATACTGTTTACCATTTTCTTTATGTTACATACTACCCTTTTTTACCTATTGGTGGGAAATATTTCTAATAATAAATATTTGTAGAGCGGGTTCGCGGAGACAGAACTCAAATGGACCTGTGTACTGTCCATTTGTTTTATGTTGGTCCTATCGGCTCCTCTGCAATTATTATCTTTTTTTTATCTTTTGAATTTTCTTTAAAAATTTTCTTTTTGTTGTTTTTGTGCACCAGCCTTAATTTATCTTTGAATTAAGGGGGTGTTTACAGTAAGATATAGTGATGGATCGTATGGGAACAAGCTTAGAGGGTATATAAGAAAAATCGATACACTGAGATACATCAAGAAACGGTCACTTTATTTATCTTTAATCAGTAAAAATTGACATCGATCAAAAGTAACAGCTGCATAACATATGGTTTGACGTTTGAATACATTAAAGTGGACTTAGTATAATGTTTAGCGTCAACTAACGTAATTAATACCCATACCAATCGTAACGAGATCTAAGCCTTCAGCCTCGCATATACTTGATGGCTGATGACACGTAGGTAGACTGTGTGTACCATACCCATGATTATACAGGTGCACTTTATTTAAATCTATCCTTTATAGCCACACCTCTTAGATTAAGCCGTAATTAATCTTGATGCTAGACATACTAACAAAATTGAGTTTTTCCTATGCTGACCCGAATATAAATTGATAGGCTTACATTCCGCTGACATCTTACACGCTACAGAGGTGGGCAATAAAATAGGGTTAAGTCGATTATACCTTTCAGGGAGAAAACAACATCTAAACAAATGTTATTTTTGTTTGTTTTGTTTGTTTTTGTCACCACGTCTTACCACCCGTTCAGATTATATGCATAAGTACTAATTACGCTATTGTGATAAGGATGATAAAGATTGAACTTAGAGTTAGTGTGCCCGCATTTGTGTGGAGAGAGAAATATAGAGTGGAAAATAATTTAGGGAAAACCACCCTCAGTACACCCAACCGGGATTCGAATCACGACTTCACCGTTATCAGCAGACTGGTCTATTGCGAGAGTGACGCCTTACACCATTTGGCCTCCGAAGTGGGTTTCTTTTAGTTTAAATTATATAATTGAAGAAATATATAAATTGTTTGAATTTGTGTATATTTGTTAGTTTTAACCAAATATGAGTCATAACAACAGCTATAAGTGAAACGTTTAGGAAGTGTATTCACTTTTAATCTGAAAGTCCAAAATTAACTAATAATGTTGGTTATATCGATGACGGGGAGAATCCGGTACCCTTACTTAGCTCAATACACATAAGTGCTTTTTTTTTTTTTTTTTTTAACTTTCGGGTTTCGGGTTTTACACCTATGTATCAATTACTAACTCAGGGATGAGGAAGGCTGAATTTTAAAGGAAGTGTACCCGAATTTACGTGGAGGGCGAGTGGAAAACCTTTTAGGCACAAAGCCTTCAGTACACCCGACCATGATTAGAACCCGATCTCCCTACCATCGGCATCAAAGTATGTCTTAAGTTATTAAAAAGTCGTGTGCTGATATAATCAGTCGTGTCAGAAAGTGCACGTTAAATACCTCAAATAAATTATAATATACTTATAGAATAAGTGTACATTAAAAAAATAGATCTACTATTCTTTGCATGTGTTAACTAAGCTACCCATGTGCTATAAATAGAGTTACTGTGAACTTTTTAAATGCTTTACCAATTTTTATCATACTTAAAATGTTTTGAAAGGAATATAGTAGCTATTTTTTATTTACTGGATTTAATGGAAATGCATGGAAAGTTATAGCACTGTTATGCAAATGAGCAACATTTAGGTCATGAATTTTGCATGTTCTAAACACGTACTGAAATAAAAATAAATAATTTTGAAGCCAGTCAACTTCTGTTAGCATTACCTTAATGCATAGGGGAGACCCGGGCAAGTTGTCCAACTTTTTATAATTTTATTTTTGTATTTTTTATTTTTATCTATTTTGAGGTAAACAGGATATCATTGTATTTTCCTATACCTTTATCTACAAACTAGCACAATTATTTTTCAAAAAAGTAAATATAGTTTTTGACAGCAAATGGTTAAGTCTCATCATGTTAAGTTGGAAAATGTGCCCCATATGCGTGGCAAGTTTTCCAGCCTACTAAAAATATACAGGGGCAAATTTTCCAACTATACTTTAAATGGTAAAACACAGGTAATAAATCTTGCTTGTTACTTAATATGTATTTTTTATTGTAAACTAAAATGGCATAATAATAGTACATAGAGAAAGTAATTAGATATAGAAAACAAATGCCACTTAATGATTTTAAAAAAACTGTCACTTAACAATTTTACAAAGACAGATTTTTTTAACAAAAGTCGTCATTGTCTGAATCACAATGAACGCAAACAAAAAATGTAACATCCCCTTTGGTGCAGTCTTCTTGCGCCCATTTTTTAAATTTCGTGCACCGCACCCACTTTTCTTTTGCCTTAGATTTGGTGTAAGGTTCAAAGAAATAAATGCATAAACAATCCTCATCTTCTTCATCACTTGAATGTAAGCTTTTTATAGCTTTTTTAGGATTTGATGTTTTAATGCCTTTTACATTTGAAGACGAAGGTCCAAACAGTTTCCTGGCCGAGATTGGCTTTTGTTTTTTCTCACCCCTTTTATCTGATTCTTTTTGCAGTTTTCTTTTTTTAGATAAATCGTTTTCCATTTTCAGCTGATTTTTAAGGAGAGTATCAGTCAATATAGCTGACTTCCTTTTTTTCTTTCCACGCCGTGTTGGCTTCCTAGGTGCCGCCTTCTTAAAAGGCCTAACTTCTTCTGGTACGGCCAAGTTTGTTTGGTTGTAGAAGGAACGCCTTCTTGATAAGCAATAGGGAAAGTTTCAGTGGAACTCGAAGGAACATCTTCTTCGGAAGTGCTAGCCTGCGTTGGTGTAGAAGGATTTGACGCTTTCGATGGGTTTAATTAAGGGTATGAATAGTCGATTTTTCCAGCAAGTCTGTTCAGGATTGTTGGTGCTTTCAAGATTTGGCACGGCAGGAGCTGGCCTGTCAGTAAAGTAGGATGGCATAAAATCTGAGTCTGTAAATATTTCAGGATTCAGTGGGAAAATTCCCGAAACTTTAAAACCCGCCATAATATTGACTGGTGTTAACGCCAGTGGAGCAGCTCTAGCCAAAATAGATGGGATATCGTAAATTGTCATAGGTCTTTTACTTGTGTACAGCCAGGCATCACAAGCCGTGTTAATTTGCTTTTTGAGGGGCCCATACACACTGCGATCTAAGGATGGTAGCTTATGACTGCTGTGAGGAGGGAATGACAACAAAGTAACACCGTTAGTAGTCCAATGCTTATGCTGAGAGATGAGAACCGTGATTGTCCAGAAGAAGCAGACTTGGTCATTTTTCTGAGCAACGTGCATAACTTACAAAGTGCATGGCGAACTTAAAAAAAAAATTTCCATCATCCAACCTGATGGGTTCGCATCACCGTCACATCCGGTGGGGCCATCAAGTAGAAAATGTTGCTGAAATTTGACCCTGGGGAAAATCAGAAATGTTGGGATGGCGTTTCCTGCAGCAACGAATACTGCCGTCACCAACGTTCCTCTTTCTGCTGAGGTTAATTTACCTATTTATTTAAATCCACGACGTCCAATTATTCTATCTGGCTTTTGGACCGTGGCTACCCACGTTTCGTCCATATTCCATATGTCGTTAGACCCAAAGTTTGATCGCTTTAACACAGTTGTCAAATTATTAAAAATCATATCAACGTTTGTCGTATTAAAGCTAGTGGCTCGAGAAATGCTGGTAGCCTGTGGAGTTCTGATTGAAATTTTGGGGTTTCCTTTTAAAAACGAACTGAACCAGTCAGGCCCTGCCATTTTATTTACTATCCGATTTTCAGGCACTTTTCTCTTACATGCATGAGCATACGTGTAGGCAAATCGCCTAACTTCTTTGGGAGTAAGCCCAAAATAGATATCAGAAGCCTTCATGAGGTATTGAACCAGCATTTGTTCTTGCTCAAAAGTAAAAACCTG
Organism: Timema podura; assembly: GCA_033556935.1. Lineage (NCBI taxonomy): Eukaryota > Metazoa > Arthropoda > Insecta > Phasmatodea > Timematidae > Timema > Timema podura. Next base: position 95,172,959 of record JAVRXN010000010.1, on the reverse strand, counting down.
TACAAACAAACCCAAAAATTATTAGAACTTTAACATTTAACAGGGAAATTATAACTTACAAATATATATATATATAATATCGTAACCAACCACCTACAAGGAAGTTAGGGCTTATCATATTTAATCCAAGCCTAATGTACTTTAAAAAAATAAGAATATAATCTACAGTGACGAGCGACGGACTGCAAGTCGTAAATTAATCAGCCTCCCCCCCCCCCCCCCCGACGCTCATCCCATATACTGTTTTAAGTTGGACGGTGACAGTTTGACGGATGTAGAAAACTGTCAAGTGCTGGGAAGACCAGGGGATGAGCCCCAGTTGTCGGCAGAATTCAAAGTATGTTTCGGTCGTCGTCGCTACGTTAGTGACCACCCTAAGTGGGTACGTAGCCTACTTACTCGCCATGTTTTTGCGTATCCTATTGGCAGCATGTTTGGAGGAGGTATTGCAAGTGGTGTACTTCTGGCAGTGTTCCTTCTACTTGAGGCAAGTCTGGGACAGGATATTCCGGTTCAATAAGCGGAACAGGCGTTTCTGGTAGAAGTTATTCCAGTGGAGACGTTTCCGGTTGAGACACAGCAGGCGAGGGAATCATATCTGATGCTGGCACTTGTTGTGGGGGATTGTTTAAGGAACGGAATTTCGACCCGTAATTTTTCAGAGTCCTACGGGGAATATTGAAGTCCATGGATGCTTTTCTGACACTGCACCACTCCCTGACTGCTACTAGAGTGGCATTTATTATTTCAGGAGTGTACGAGCCTCTGTCGTTCTTTTTTTTTAATAAATGTGGACCATTTTAAATCTGTATCAACACATTTTAGAATTAACCATTTCATATATGGTTATTTGGCCAATTTTATTACACAATAAATCCATTTTTGATACAATAAGACTAGCTGATTTAGACCGGGGCACGTTTTCCAACGAGACACGTGTTGGAAAACGTGCCCCGTATGCTGTTGTAAAACCTTCCCCGTTGCCATATTGGAACTTTGACACTACCTCGACGAGTAGCGGTGTAAGTTATATGTAAAAAAAAAACGCATAGTTACGTGAAGAAAGAAACCCCTTTTTAGTACATGCAATGTCAAAACAGTAAGTTTAATGCTAGTATGTTTATTTTAAGTTTCAATAAAGACCTGAAACTCACCGTTGAAAAAATGAAGAAAACAGCTCTGCCGACGATGTGACAGCAGCTACTAAACTAAAACTTCCGTAGATGATGTGTGCTGTGTTGCTACTTCAGCCAGTTCGTCCGCTGGCGTCATCTAGCGGCTCATTTCAAAACTAAAGCGAGTTGGAAAACTTGCCCCTATGGAAAATGTGCCCCGGTCTCCCCTAGGTGTAATTTAGCATTATTTACTTATTCTTAAGGGGATTTTAAAAACTCTGAATATGAGTTAATTAATTTAAAATATGGATTTTTTGGTTTACTATAACATAAATTGAATAATTCAATAGAAATAGTTGATTTGTTATACATTATAATGGTAGAATTAAATTGTTTTTGTAAATATTATTGGCATATAAGAAAATTGGACTCATTTGTGGTTAGATTATCATTTATTTGATTAGAAAACTTAATCTAAATGTAGATATTTCCAAAATAGGCGTTCCTTCATTTTCCATTTTGGTATAATTTTAAATATTTAAACTCTCTGAATGTGTATTAATTTTAAACATAAATTATTTTAATGGAATAGAATGTGCAAACTTACGTATTGTAGGCACAGTCGGTGGAATTATGGAGCTGTCCGACCCCCGACATTTCCTCACGTTGCCCAAACAGAAGCTCACGGAATGATGTTCCTTCGTCTTAGCGCTAACATGAGTTGGACTATCGAATGAATCTGGTGCTGAGTTTGTTTGTTTTCTCATGAAAAATCTTCTTCTTTTCTCTGCAGGTTTCAATGCAACACTGTTTACCGTGGAAGAAATTTCACTCATCTGACGAGTACACGTGCTGCCGACGGCCATCGTGCGACTGTCATCCATTGACCATTGATGTTTTAGTTTTGGTCGTGGACGTAAATCAAAGAGCGTTGGTCGAGTTGGTCCTTCAGAGATTGTGTCACGATTTTCATCATTATCAAATGATTCTGTTTCTGGTCCACTTGTATTTGAGAGTGGAGTGGTTTTAGAAGAGGATGAAGATGTGTTTTTTTCTAAGAATATGGGATGTTGGTTAACTACTTTAACTGATATTAGAGGATTCAAATCTTTAAAAATAGTTGTAGGATTAACACAGACAGATTTTTCAACTTGTTGTGTAAACAATCTATTTTGATGTGTGAAAGATGTGTCGTGTAGCGCAAGATCACCACAAGCGATGGTTTTTTTGCACTGTTGTTCAAGGTCTTTTGGAGAAAGAGTAGGAAAACCTAAAGGGAATGGATTATTCGAAAGGGAATTGGTGTTTAAGAATGAAGTACTAACATGTCTTGGTGTAGTTGGTCGAGAATGTTTGGGAGAGGGAGGTGGACCTGGTATTTTAGGTATTATTGGTGAACCAAGAAGTGTGTGTTCGAAATGTTTAGGAGAAGAGGGATGAGAAAATCCTGGAGATATAGGTAACATGAACATAGAGGAATTATCACTAAAAAAATTATCTATGGTTTTAGGCGTTGATGGTCTTGAATGTTTAGGAGATGGAGGTGGTCCTGGTATTTTAGGTATTCGTGGTATTTCAGTTAAGATTTGATGGCAAGGAACTATATTTTCATTGGATTTGGGTGTTGAAGGAGCTAGAGAACAGGGTGATAAATTCAAACCAGTTACGCTGGATGGTCTAGAATACTCTGTAAATTGGTGGGGGAAAAGTGAAAGCGACTCAAATTGACGTGGTGTAGTGGGTGCTGACACCCTAAGAGGGGATGAAGGAGGGGCAGGTATTTTGGGAATTGGAATATCAGGAAAACGTGAAGTAATAAATGATGAAAAGGGTTGTTCATTTGATAAAAGAGGACCAGATATTTTTGGAATTTGCATTGAATTCATCGTGTAAATTTGTGGTCTAGGAATCTTAGCATTTGATGAGATTGTTGTTTTAAGTACAGGCGTGCTTGGCATTTGGAAAGGCAAAACACCAGGTGGGCTATGCATATTAGCAGGAAATGAATTAAGGGAATCAAGTGACTTTGATCTTTGTGCTTTAAAATTAGAAGTTTTAGTTTCTTCCGTTGCCACAATGTATCAGGTTCGTCTAGTAGGGAAAGCATGGAGCCCCCTAGATCGGGTGATGGCATGTGAGGGTCATCGTTAAGGAAAGCTTCTGTTGTGTGATCTTGCCAAGTGTCAGAAAGTGAGCGTTGACTTGGTACAAATCGTTGCCGTAACGCTTTAGCTCTTGAAGAAATAAATGACATAGTTCGTAGAAGCTTCCGTCCATCCCGTGGTTCCATTTTTTTGATTTCTGAAAAAAAAAGGGTGAAATTTTTTTTAAACCATTTATTTGCTAGAAAAGAAAAATTCACTCATAAAACATTAAGTGTAACTATATCGAAAATTCACATTTATAATATCTAGTTTTTGTTCTTAATTTTATTTATTATCAGGAAAGAAAAATTATAATACATTTTCTTTATAATATATCATGTGTTTAAGGGAAAAAATTAGTTTTTATAAAACTAAGAATATTTTTATAGCTAGAATCAATTATCACCAAGCAAAGTATTTTAAAAATGACTAAAGAAACAGAAAATGTTCAATGGTAATAGATGGTAAATAGTCGGACTAATTAACTTGACTGTTGCCCAGCACTGTGTACATTGTATACATTTAAGGAGAGAACCGACTAGGGACGGCCAGCACGGCTCAGTTCGGCACCACACAGCACACAAACGGAAAGGCCTGAATGTCTTCCCAAGATTTAAATCCATTCACCTCAAACAGCCAGTACGTGTGTAACCACGAGGAGGTGAAGTTGTTTTTTACTGTGCCTTAGAACAAGTTTGTGTTTGTGTGTGATAAGCAATATTGTGTGTGATAATGAGTACAGACGAACTTATTACAAAAGCTTTAAGAAAGTACCAATTCCTCTATGATGTCTCTGATCCACGTTACCACAACAGGAAGGACAAACAACAACAGCAACAAATTTCAAAAAATGTTGATGCCTTGACACTTCTTAAATATTTAATGGACCCACAACTTGTGTTTACGACCCCCTCCACCCCTCCATTTTTTTTTTTTTGCGCTCTTCCTCCTCCACACAAACTGAACCTACTAACTCCTCTACGGATGAATTCTCCATTACAACTGGGACTTGCAAGGAGTTTCTACAAACGTTGGCTGGTCCGGTGCCATGCCGGGCATTACAAATGCGTTAACTACGAGTCGAGCCGCACCTAACTGGACCGGTCCATGGCATGCCATGCCATGCTGGTCGTTCCTAATGGGTGAACTTCTGGTGACCAGACGTTCTCCCTTTCCTGGACATGTCCTACATTTCAACCCTTTGTCCGGTGTCCGAGAGGAATTTAAAAAAATAAATTTGTCAATTTTTTGTGTTATTTACTCTTAGGTGATCACGCATTTAGAAATTCTGCTGTAAGATGGCATTTCAGTTATCACTAGCAGTCTTCATGAGTTTTCGTCAGAAAAATCGCCAAGCGGTGTCCACGTGATAAAATTAGTGATTTCTATTGGTTGCGTGTAGGCCGTCAGCAACCAATCACAGCAACCGTCCTAGTTCTGTAAAGTACTTTCTGTAACGTACAGTACATTTCTGCAGCGTTCTATATGTGGTTGTTCCTGTTGCTATTTGGATTTGTCCCTCTTATGACAAAAAATGTATAAACGTAGATGTGAATATGCTGATAATTTATCTAGAAAATACAAGTCATTTAAAGAAGCTAGAAATGAATAAGTTGAATGCCTCATTTGACCTGCAGGAACGTGCGTTTCCATAGCTAATATTTTATTTCTTAACGTTCTATATTTTTCTCGACTGTCCTACATTTTGGGAGCCCTTACTTTTCCTTATTTGCACCAAAGGTATAGGTCATCCTGTATATAAAGCGAATGAATATGTCAGTCTGCAGAAGTCAGAGGCATTGAGATAATATTTAATTCTTATTAATTGATTTGAATGAATCGACAATTTCGCTGTAGTAAGAGGTATCGAGTGAAAAGATAATTTGATTTATTCCTAAAGTAGCAAATGCATCGATTACTCAAAATAATTGAGTTATTTGATAATTTGTATCCGATTATTTTCATTAGATTATGCTAGTCTATCGCAAGCCACTCGTGTGTCAGCATGTTTGTATGTAAAATTAGCATGTACAGGTGAACATCAGGCGTATCAACTTCAACCATGTTCAGAAGTAGGTAGTCAACATCAAAGTCATTTGCGAGTAATTTGTTGAACTCAAACCGAGAGTCGTTTACTATCACATGACGCATGCTTTGATGCAGGTTCGTCAAGGAGCACGTAGTATTATTCACTATTATAATAACAGCTAAATAAAACCCTCTTACTAGCATGCAAAATATGTATTTTGTCAAGAAACTTCAAGAAACATTCCACACGATAAATATGGTAAACGAATATCCTAATATCCAAACTTCAATCACAAATATAAATGTATGAAACACATAATCATGATTCCCAGGAGCCCGTCTCACCCCACGTTAGAAGACAGTGTAATTGAGATCATGAAATAATTTTACCATTATTTATTATTATCAGGGGTTCTGTCTTAAGACAAGTACATTCCTTTTATCAGTTGACTTAGACCGCCAAAGCGCCCTATTTTTGCCTCCTCCTTCAGCTCCCAGAATTTTCTTTTTCCTTCAACTCATCCAATATTTTAATCCTCCTTCCTACTAAGCTCCTCTTTCCCTCAACATTTCCTTTTATGACGTTGTGCAGAATAAATTTCCTCCTGATGATGTGTCCGATCAAGTTTGCTTTGTGCCAAAGAATCACATCCAAAATGGTTTTCTTCTCACCCACTCTTCTTAGGATTTCTTCATTTGTCACCCTGTCTGTCCACCTGATCTTCTCAAATCTTCTCCAGCTCCACATGTCAAAGCTTTCCAAGTATTTCTTTTCCATCTTCCTAAGAGTCCAAGTTTATGCTCCATATAGTGCGATGCTCCCAATGGAGCATTTCATTAGTTTCTTCCTTAGTTCCAAACTTAGCTTGCTTGTCAGCAGTAAGCTCTTCTTGTAAAAGGCTTCCTAGGCCATGGCAACCCTAGTCCTAATTTCATTGATGCATTAATCATTCTTTGTCAGCAGAGTTCCCAGGTACAGTAGAAAAAAATTGAAATTTTACTATTCTTAAATAAAAAACATAATTTCTCTGATCTTACTTTCACTGTTTTCAAATGAAGAATATAGTAAAACTATACTTAGATGTGATTTCTGGCTCCAGAGTAGGTCAAAACTGTATCTATTACCCCCGTTAATCATCCGTGAGATGGGTTCTTAGGAGCCCATCTCACTTCACGGACAACACCTAAATTAGGTTGGTAATACATCTCGAACCAGACGTCATATCATGATGTGATTTTCTACTTTGGAAAACAGAGCAATTGAGACCAGTGGAACAATTTTACAATATCAAAACAAAAATACAACAAAATTTTAAAAACTACTTTAAAATAAAAATATTGTTTCAGTAATCCCAATATATCTGTTTTCAAGTAAAGAATGCAGGTAAGCGCATTTGGATGCAATTTCTGGTTCAAGCGATATCCCGGTTAGTCGGCTATGTAAGGGCTCTTAAGGAGGGCGCGCACTATGTCGGGATCGGACGGTATCAGCATCTTAGTAAAAAATTAAAAACACGTACTCAAATGGGAACCCGTGCACTAAGTCAGACCAACTCGGAATTTAGCTTTAGTATCGGCCGGGGATCGGTCTGGAAGCGAAAAGCGCTGAAGCTCGCTAAGGGTGGCAAGCAGTCAAACATTGTATTTCTGCTACTCAGCACATATACACTGTATAGTCCAGTGTTTGTGCCGATGTGAGCCATTGTAGTGTGCGGCTGTTGGCCGATTCGATTCGGAAGTGGCCGGTGCCGTGCCGACCAATCGCGATGTAGTACACGCCCTCCTTAAAAAAAATACCGTCGTCTCTGTGGCAGTCCGATCAACATTGTCGTTATCGGTCGTTTACGGAGGGGTGTAAGAAAACCAGGGGGAATCAACTTCAGACCAGGAAGGAGGGAGTAGATCGTGTGACCCAATCTTCTTTTCCGGGGTTATCTACGCAGTATTTATTCGCCATCCACAGATTCTTAACAGGGGTATAGTTTTAGGCGTTTTATTATATAATTATAGTGGCCATATTTTTTTAGAAAAAGCAGGACAAAAAAATACCTCAAATGAAGCAATTATTTTTAGTATAGTATGTCATCATGCTTAGGTCCAAAATAAATGGAGAAATAGAGGAAAGAGAGGAAAAATACTAGAGGGGAAAAGAAAAAAAATTGTTGAAACACAAAACTATTGACTAAAAATCACTTTTAATTGCTAATTTAAGGAAACACATCAAGTGAATTATACCTACAAAAACATTAGTTTCATCATCAATTTCTAGGAACAAATATTAATGTATAGAAAAAAACTGTTGGTAAAGCCCCATAAATACATTTTTAATTTAACTCTTTCTTTTCAACTTTCATTAATGATTATAAATAAATTTAGGATGTTGGTTGCTAAACACTTCAAACCAATACTTCAGTAAAAATACTCTAATAATAATTATATATATATATATAAATAAATAAATAATAAATACGCGTCTTACTACCCGTTCGGTTTACACGCCCATGTACTAAATACTCTAATGTGTTAAGGATTAGGAAGGTTGAATTTAAAGGAAGTGTACCCACATTTTGCGTTAAGGGAGAGTGGTAAACTATTGAGGAAGAACCACCCCTCGATACAGCCAACCGGGTTTCGAGCCCTGATCTGTGACGATTTCCGCACGCCCATTCCAAACTCCGCCTTAAAATATGAGTGGAGAATGACCCTGAGCACGGGATATTTCCTGGACAGCCAAGTGGTTATAGCATTGGAGTACTAAGCCCCAAGGTCTCGGGTTCGATTCCCATGTCCAGGTGTCATTTTTAAATTTAAATAATACAACTTGTTATATTCAAAACAAAACACATCTGGTTTCTATTTCTTATTTTCAAGAGGGCTACTTTATTAAGGCCTGCATATTTAAGCTTTTAAAAATTAGTTGTTTTTCCAAGTTTTGTGTAAAAATCAAAATAATATTGAGTTTGAATTTCACATATCAAAGCGATTATGGCTCTATATGGGATGAAATATGATAGTAATATAATTGAGTACAATATGTTGAAATACACAACAAGAGTATCCAAAGTTGTCTTAAAATTTCATAAAATGTGTGTCCCAATTGTTGATTTATAATGGACTAGCACAAAAAGCTTAGCCAAACTTATCCTGAGAAAGCTAGTTGGAATTAGAAAACAATATTTTCAAAATATATCCATAGTAGATCAAATATTTTGAATACATTGACATATCCCACGGATTTCCACTAGATTGGGCCCAAACATATTGAATCATTTACTAATTAAATGTTGGGCCTTGCCAAAACTTTCCCGTATAGTGAAAAAAATTATAAACGTCAAAAATGATGAAATATTTTGTAAAATCATACTATTTGAAGGCGATAAAAAGAGTACAAGGTTATTTTTAACACCAACTAGTAATTGAATGACATATATAACGTAAGAATAGATAAAGTAGGCAGGTAAGTAGAAGAAAATAGCCTCGGTGGTCTTGGGGGCAAGGTGCTCGTCCCACGACCCGATGTTCCCGGGCTAAAATCCATTTGAGGTCGATGAATTTTTATCGAGTGATGAAAATACGTAACGCCACTTCCTTTGTAAGGGAAGTAAATCCATCAGTCTGGTGTAGATTAAGGAATGTAAAAGACACCTAGAAGGTTTTGAGTTAACTTTCTGGAAAAGTATTGTTGGATCTTTCTCACTCGCTCACAGAAATCTAGTGCGTAAAGCAACGGAATACTAACCGCACTTTCAAGACTTCCTTAGGACATATTCTTTCTCCCAGATGGTGCGAGCGGACACAATAACCAGCTGAAGGACTGAGTGCACGTGCATGCTTCTCCGGATAAATGGGAAACACTCGAGGATCAACTTTGTGGTTGAATACTCACTATTATTATTATTATTATTATTATTATTATTATTATATTATTATTAACAGAAAATATATTATATTCATTCTCGCCAACATTATTTTGTTACCCGCCTCGGTGGCGTAGTTTGGGAGGGAATTGGGAAGGTCGAATATAGGCGAAGTGAGCCCGCGCGGAGGAAGAGTGGAAAACCATTTAGAATAAACCACCCCAGTTCACCTGAGTGAGATTCGAACCTCGATCTCCTTGTTCTCGGCAGTCTAGCTCAACACGAAACTAGCGCGTTATCCAACTACGTCATCGAGGCGGTTAATTAAGGGAAATAGTGACATTAAAGGCGCTCTGCTCTAAACTATCTAGCGGACGGTATCAGGACAAGGTGGGGAAATAGTGACATTTAAGTCGCTCTGATACAAACTATCTAGCCTACTGTAACAGAACAAGGAGGGGAAATATTGTGGTACTAGCGAACAGCTACTAAAACTGCCTAGCCTGTAAGATCAGAATGAGTATTGTGAATATTAGCAGCAATGATTAAAATGCAATTAATTAAGCTAAGTTAAGGAAAGAGAATGAATAGGGTACTCGTCCCAGTATCGATAAGTAGTTTCCAAACTAGCTAGCCCATAGGACTATAAGGACGCTGAATGTAACTAGTATTAGCTCTTATTGAGTCTGAAATAGCCATTTTTGTGCTAATAATGTATCATGGTAAATATTTATAGTTCAATATTAATTTGTTTCATATTAAATTATGTATATATTAGTTATGTAAGGTTATCAAGATTGTTCAGACAGTGTTTAAGTTGATATAGGTAGCCTATGTATACTTATAATTTATTGTTTATAAGATAAGAACACTGAGCTTTGGCGACTTGTAATTTTTTGTGTAAGGGTGGACATTAGCTACGGCTGATGGAATCGTAGAAATGTGCCGGTAAACCATACATTGGTGGTAAGCTTGTAGAATTAGTCTAAAGGTAGCGGAGCTTTGGAAATGGAAGAAAGCAGGGTTGAAGCTCATCGTTGGAATCCTGCAGTGATAGCTTACTTTTTTTTTTTTAGTCAAGACCGGATTAAGGAGGGGTTACGGGGGTCATGTCCCCGGGCCCCCCTTTTGAAGGGGCCCCTAGAAAACCACGCACATTTCTGATTATACAGTGAAACCTGCCTTAAACGGACCCTTTATTAAGCGGAAACTTGTCTTAAACGGAAATATTTTACGGTCCCGTGACTTTAGGGCTGAAAAAAAATGATAAATTCCCTAGATTAAACGGAAACTGTCTAACGCGGAAACGGAATTCAAAATAATCCTTTATACGGAAAATGTCAAATGTTACGGTGGGCATCGTTTAGAAAAATGTTTGACAACCTATACATTCTACTGAATTTGGTTTTCTCTAATTCTGTCTTTATATAAAGAGGAGTTGAACTGTTAAGTCAGGTATATTTCCTTTCTCCTTCTTAGTTCTTTTGTTACCTTGCTTACAGAATTGTGAACTGTAATTGCCTCTATTGTTATCTCAGTTCTTTCCAGTTTCTGCGCTAATGACTTGTTAATCACCTTTGGCATTCAGCTTTTAACGGTACAGCACTACCTGTATTGAAATTCATTTGTTTGTCCCTTCCGGAAATTTTACTCAATATGGACTCTAGGCCTGCATCTTTCACTTTAGTCTGGCAGTTGTCATTATGGCTTTGAAGACAAGAGTTGTGCTTAATCTAAACACGAGAGTAAAAGTTATTCATGTGAGTGAAAGGGATAAATTATCTGTTAAGCAGATCAAGAAGATGTTTAGCGTCGGTAAAACTCATGTGTATGAGATTCTAAAGAAGAAAACAGAAGTTTTGAAGCTGTGGGAAAACTGTGCTAATGGAAAAATAAAACGAGAACTTAAGAAAACTGTAAACTAAGACATTAATAAAATAGTGTGGGAGTAGTTTTTCAGTGTTAGGGCGAAAAAATCACCGCGTGTCGGGTCCAAAGTTACAGGAACACGCTAAAAAAGTTGCTAAAAAATTGGGGAAAACTGAATTCAAAGCATCTAATGGATGGTTGGAGAGTTTCCGCAAAAGACATTGGATAGTTTTTAACAAACTTTGTGGAAAATCGAGTGATGTAAATAGTGAAACCATTGAAGAGTGGGTTGCTAAACTTCCCTCCATAATCAAGGGATATGAACCTAAAAACATAGCGAATGGTGACAAGACTGGACTGTTCTTCCGAGCGCTACCGAATATATCACTCTGTTTGAAAGGTGAAAAATGTTCGGGAGGAAAATTGTGCAAAGAAAGATTGACTGTTTTTCTATGTGGTTTTATGCCAGGTGAAATGGAGAAACTCTTAGTTATCGGAAAGGCAGCAAAGCCACGATACTTCAGAAACATGGACATACGGAAACTTTCTGTTGAGTGGAGAGCCAACAAAAAAGCGTGGATGACGTCACAGATCATGAAGGAATGGTTAACGGTTTTTAATGGCAGAATGAAAAAGAAAAACCAGCATGTTTTGTTGTTTTTGGATAACGCTTCATGCCACCCCCACATTAAACTTTCCAACGTACGACTTGCTTGGTTCCTTCCAAACAACACAAGTCTTTCTCAACCAATGGATCAGGGCACCATTCAGAATGTTAAAGTGCACTATTGTAAATTATTAATGCAATCTTTGCTTGCCAATGTGAATTTTACATCATCCGCCTCTGAGCTTGTAAGAACCATCTCGGTTCTATATGCGGTTATTTGGATAAGTCAAGATGTAAAGAGGTTGTTGCCAGAAACTGTGACAAAGTGTTTTGAAAAAGCAGGATTTTCTATGAATGAAGTTACTGCTAGTGTAGAAAATGAGAGTGACCAGCAGGATTTACAAAACTGCATGCATGAAGCTGCTTTCAATAATTGCAATGCTGAAGACTACATCAATATAGACAATAACGTGCAAACTGAACCAAACACAATGGATATCGATGCCTTAGTTGAGAATTTTAAAGAAAGTTGGAAAGGAGAAGAGGAGGAAAAAGAAGAAGAGTAAAATGACATTGGTTGGAAGAAGAAAAGTATAGTGTGAAGACTTTTCAAGATGCTGTCAAAAGTTTAAAGGAACTGCATCAATTTGCCCTACAACGGGATGATTCTGATAGTGTGATTTCTCAGGTTAAAGTGTTTGTGGAAAGTCAGGCAGCCAAGAGAGTAAACTGTGTGCAGAAAATCCTTCTTGACTATTGGGAAAAATAAAGACAAAGTGAGTAATGTTTTTCTGTTCGGTGTAATGTTTCCATATGTTCATTTATATTGTGAATAATGAGTACTGTGTAATAATGAGTACGGTATTTTATTTTATGATTTTTAGCCCAATTACGTGCATGTCCCTGGTTTAATTTTTATAGTACACCTTCATTAAACGGAAACCTGGTTTTAGTGGAAAAATATCTTGGACCCTTGCTTTTCCGTTTAAGGCCGGTTTCACTGTAATTATTTTATTTAAAATGTTATAAAGTATAGTTTGTATAAAAGAGTTACTCGAAAGTGCAAAAAGAGATAGGTATATTATCTCGTTCATTTCAACGAGCATAATCAAACTTTGCCTTACGCCCAGAGTCGAACCAGAACCAGGATATACTTATTTTCTAAAGGGGTTAGAAAAGTGTCAATCAGCAAATAGTTAAGCTTCTTGAGGAGTGATTAGTGTCACGTGTTTTTTTTGATCATTTGACCATTTAGGATAAAAGTTCAATAAGGTTCAATAAGCTTTGAATGACAGCAAATATGTCTAAAAGGGGGGAATTTTGAGAACTCAGAACTACCCTAGTTGTACACGTAGTCTAAGCTAAATACGAATAAATTAATTTGAAAGTGTTATTCCTAAAATGTAAATCTGTCAATATGGTTGTTGACTGGTCAGTTCACACTGAACGAGGGGGAGGGGGGAAGAGGGAGGTAGAGGTACAAATTGTAGATCCTTATTATAAATTTAGAAAAAGGTTGTGGGGTCCCACATTTTGCAAGTGGCCTCCAGCCCCCAAATTCCTTGATCTAGCCCTGGTTGGAGTTTATTTTATTGATATATAAAGTAAGAATATGTCATATTATTAATTAAAATAAAACTATAGTAAAAAGTCTTGACATATTTTTAATCACGTTAGTAATTACATTTGTGATCCGACACCTTAGCTCAGTCGGTAGCGTGGCTGCCTATTGAGATAAGGGTCACGGGTTCGATTCTCAGCATTGAAGACAAATTTATTATTGATTAAATATGAGTTTACCCTTTCACATTGATAAATTAACGGCTGGGGACTCGATGTTGTGCATATCCTAGATTAAAGTTAAATTATAAGGTATATGAAGCTATGACAGGCCTAGCCAGCCGGTAGTGAAAATATATGACTTGAATAAAAAACTGACCCAGACCATAGGCTGGAAACAGTAATGGATGTAAAGCAATAAATTGATCACTTGCGAATAACATCAAATATAACCGGTATCGGGGGACACACCCCTTGATTAAAATTCAAACAAAGTTGCGATGCAACAGCTCATGTTGGTAATTTTTACAAATTATAAAACTACTATACAAAATAATAAGACTCACTATATTTTTTATCGTGAATTTTTCTTGTGTCAATCAAGGCATCTTTAGAAAATTGACCATTTGGGAAAGATTTAAATTTGATGCAAGTTTGATGTGACAAATGTCCCAATTGATATATTTCTACAACTTTGCTAAAAAAAAAATGGGGCCACTTGTGTGTTGAATCATCATACGATCCGCGGGCAGCACTCTCTCATAGATTGAACCACATGCGGCCCGTGGGTCACAAGTTTTAAATGTCTAATCTAAATAGAAATTTACTTATAGTGTTTACTTATTGTACCCTGTATAATTCAAAGTGCTTATCAAATAAATATATTCAAACCATAAACCAGTTACATGGTAGAGTGAAGAGAAAAAACTGAGTGCCAGGTCGTAAAAGAATGACGTGGGGGACAATTATTTATGACAGTGAATATTTTTACTATGATTAAAAAGTGATGTGATCTTTATTTGATTTTTCACTTTTTGAGAGTACCGTAGTGGTATTTACTAAAAAATATATTAATAAACATACATTTAGTTTAAAATTATATCATATTTTTTTTGAAATATTTTATTATTTGATTGGATTCAGAAACTTAACAAGATAAAATATTGAACACAGATTCGATTTGAAATATTATCATAGTAAGCCTAAAATAAATAGTTTGACTCAGTGCTGAGCCTATTTTTAAAATAAAATATTTTAGCTAGGAGTCGATCCGACTAAATAAATTTAGCATGCGATTCGATCCGAGTTTTTCTAGAACATTTTTTTAGGCATGAGATTCGATTCGGTTTCGATTCGAGTAAGCTAGCCAAGATTCGGAATCTATTCGAAATTGAAAATGATGGATTCGCATAGGCTTACAACTATTGAACTTTTTTGATTTCGCAAAATCAACAGTTTTTTTTTTTTTTTTTTGTGACCTGGTGGTCTAGGGGTAAGGTGTCGGACTTCTGTGCTGAGGGTCCGGGGTTCAATCCTCGGTTCCGGCACAGATTTATCTGATTGCCAAACCCTTCCTTCACCTCTAACAAGATGTGTATTAATCACAACTTGTGAATGTGAGGAATGCCAGGCCTCCACCGTGGTTCGGATTCCACGTTAAGCTGTAGGTCCTCCATTTCATCTCACAGTCACCCTACCATTAAACATTAGCGTAAGTGCGTATAACCCGAACGGGTAGTAAGACGCGGTGCTAATAATAAATAATAACAGTTTTTTTGAGGGGGGGGGGGAGATTGATCCTTGTCAAGTAAAGAGTGCGTATTTGGTAAGTCACCTCCCTCACATGCCTGAATTCTCAAAGTTTTGCTAAATTCCTAAATATCGCATTCCAAAATGTAGTATTTCCTTGACGTTTATAAAAAGAAGAATAGGGTCGCGTTGCATGATGGTTCTTCATAAGGTCCGCTGGCCGCACATAATAATGGATATGGCCACGAGTTTGACATGCCTGCCATAAGGGCTGTACCACCCCCGAGGGTTGATTGGATTATCTATGAGGGTGCTAATATGCAAGGGAGTAGAAGGGTGTGCGAGAGGGGGTGATATAAGATTCCTGTTAATTGACTTTAAACCAGACATTGGGAAATTGTTATTACGTTATCAAACACATTCAATGAACATTTACTGAACACTGCATTAGCTATTAATGTGGTATTCAAGGGACTTTCTAAATAACTATCATAAAATGTGGTTATAATAAAGTAAGCACCCGCTTCGATGGCCGCATGGTCTAAGGTGCTACTCTCGCAATATACTACATAGACTTCCTATGACGGGATGTCATGGTTCAATCCCAATCGGGTGTACTGAGGGTTGTTTTTCCTAAATTGTTTCCCACTCTATCTCCACGCAGATGCGGGTACACTTCCTTTAAATTCAACTTTCCTTATCCCTAACACAATAGCACATAAGCTTATATCCCAATTGGTTAGAAAGACATGGTACTAATAAAAATAAAAATAATAGAGTTAACCAATTATGTTTGATTGAACTAAAAAGTTTTAATTTGATTTTGAATAAAAAGGCCATTGAATGTTACGGTATAAAAATAATGGTTTTATTTTCCACCTTAATGGGTCATGCAAACCGCTATTCCGAATGAAGCTTTTTTTAAAAAGGGTATGATAGGAGGTACTGAGAACTAGTTTATGTAACCAAGTGAACCTAAAACATTTGTGAACCTCTGTTCTAAGACGTCAGACTCTCGGTAGACTGGATTGCCCTGAAACTATGTCGAGTTCCGGAATCTTAGCTGGGTGCACATGAAATGCTTTACCATATGGGATATGTCACTGTGGTTTGCCTATACTCACTTCACGCTAATGTGAGTGCATTTCTTAGAATTAATTTCCTCGTCCTTAACCAATGAACCAAGTTTTTTTAGCACCTCGTCTTGCTACCCATTCAGGTTTTAAGCATATGTACTAATTACGCTAATGTGTTAGGTATGAGGAAGGTTAAATTTAGAGAAAGTGTACCCACATTTGATGGAGAACTAGTTGAAAATCATTCAGGAAGAGTCACCGTCAGTACACCCGACCGGGATCGAGTCCCGATCTCCCTGTCCACGGCAGTCTAGTCTATTAATAATAAACTTAGCACCGCGTCTTACTATCCGTTCGGGTTATACGCTTAAGTACTAATTACACTAATGGGTTAGGAATCGGAAAGGTTGAATTTAGAGGAAGTGGACCCGCATTTGCGTGGAGGGAGAGTGTAAAACCATTTAGGAAAAACCCCCTCAGTTCACCGGACCGAGATTCGAACCTCGATCTCCCCGTCCTCGGCAGTCGAGCTCAACACGACTGGCGCGTTAGCCAACTAGGTCACCGAGGCGGGTTCTCTAGTCTATTGCCAGAGTGAAGCCTTAGGCTGCCCAATACACCAAATACAACATATGATTCGCGACAATTTGTTTCGAGGCAAAATGTCGCATCACTTTTCATTTGATATAGAGACGTGTGAGACATTTTGACTCGCAACAAGTTATAATTGTTCGATTTCCCGCCATTTGTAAGTGAGCCATCAAAGAGTTGAGTGCAGGGTTTAGTTGGTTCTTATGAAAGTTAATTTGTGCAGTTGGGTGAGTATGATGGCTAATTATAGGCACAATTATTGAATAAAATAATCGAGTAACTTTACTACGGTCCATGTTATTCTTTTATCTTTTTATTTTCTTACCAGCTGAGTGAGAATCAACCTTATTGGTTGGCATGTTTACAGTGCTATTTATATTTATATTTAAAACACATGTTTCCGTAGAGCTCATTTTTCAAGAACAGGTTCTGTTGCTACTTGCTAGTTAAAAATGTTTTAAATGCTCACATGCATTTTCAATACAAAATACTCGCAGGTGTAAAGTACACAATAGAAACGCAGGCTAACCAAGCGAATCACTTTCCCGATTATATTTAAATTACTCGGTAAAAGTTATACTCGATTCTTTTTACTCAACGTTTTATCCCCACAATCGCAAAGTAAGTTACAAATAGAAACAATAAAAACATACCTTAATATTTATGATTTGTTGATGATTCCCCAAAGTGTGTGTATTGTTAATATATTAATTAAATTAACTACGCACTAAAAAAAGTTTTTTAAAAATAATTTAAATAATAACATGGCCTAAAATCCACATGCTATCCGGGGCTTAGCGCATGATCTGTTCAAAATGTCTTTCATGTTTTGTCACGAGACATAAATGAAAGGAGCATTGCCTTTTGTCGCAAGCAGTGTGTGACGCTTCATTGGATGTTATTATGGCAGTCGAGACGTTTGCAGCACGTTACGACACGCTGCGACAAAATGTTTTGTCGCGAAACAAAATGTTGCATTTGGTGTGTGGCCAGCCTTAGTGCAACGGTCTCAAACGCTAGTAAGTCGAGGGGCCAGATTCACAAACTCGGGGTGTATTGTGGGCCACAGCCCATACAAACATGTTCTATAATTGTGTTTTTTAAGTTCGTCTTACTCCTTTTAAGAATTATGCTTATTTTAATCACACTAGGGGGTAAGGAATGAGGAAGATATAATGGAGAGGAAATGTAACCACATTTGAGATAGGATAATGTGGGAATCCATATGGAAAAATAATTTGAATTTGAATCCTGATCTCCCCGAAACTGGCAAACTAGATCATATAAATCTGACGTCAATCCACGTGCCCACCTATGTAACTCATACTATTATATTTGGAGCTATGTATTTAAAATCATTAATGTATTTATTTAAAAACTTATACTTTCCCAGATGTTTATGTGGGATAGCAAAATATTCGAAACAGTATTTATTAAACTATGAAAATAAAGATTTTCACAATCAAGTAGGTATATTTAAAGTAATAAAAAAAATTAGCACAGTTTGAAAATTGTTCCCTTTGTTTTTTGTTATTAAAAATTATGTAAACACTAAAATTAAACTATTATTCATTGTGTACTTATTTGACTTCGGGCTGGAGAGTAATAAAAAGGTATAGAAGATAAGTGCACCATATGCGGCCCGCGAGGTTTGAGTTTGCGAACCCTGCCTTAGAGTCTTAGACTATGCGGCCACTAAAGTGGGTTAATTAAGCTATTAGATAGCCATTAAGTGAAAACGTCTAAAATAAATTAAAAAAGACATAGGTAACAAAACTAATATACGCAATTACGTCATATAGGTATAAAAACTAGTTGACTTCCAATACATGACGTAACAATATTCGACATAATCTAGCAATCTGTGAGTAATAATATATTGTTCCGTACATAATATATTTTAGGAACAATATAATCATGATTTTGGTAGGGAAAAAAACCTTTCAGAATAGTCCATACCAAAATTAGTGGGGAGAGTCGTATAGTATCGGACAGCGGCTAGTATCAGACAGATCATGTTTCAGTAAACTACCGTTAGCTAGAGTACCCTCTCAGTTATGATATTACTCCTCTTTTTGCAGTCAAAGACAACCGTTAGTTGAAGGCACGCCCTTGAGCCGTACGGGTCCCACGAGTGTTTGTGTAGTTTATGTACTTTGTTTCTTGTTCCAACTACATTTTCAAGACTTCTCATTCTCACACGGTAATTACAATTAGTTTGTTTATTGGATATAAGGTAAAGCGCAAACTCATGAATTAAGTGGTCAACAAAGAAATTATTATAATAATTACTACCATTATTTTATTGCCATACAGATCGGTTAGTATCGGACAAGTAATTTTCTTTCAGTATCGGACAAACTAAAGGATGCCACAAAGTTTTTATCAACATTGACAACAAATAAAGCTTAAGCTACAAATAATACACATAATTTTATGTTAGGATATATACATTTTTTGATCTTCATAGAACTTTTTCTTTCAGGTAACCAATTTTGGAATGTTACACTATGCCTAAATTAAAGAAAAAGGAAAAAGTAGGCTTACGTGGGAAGTGGCAAGAAGAGAACATGAAATTAGCTGTAGAGAAAGTTTTAAGTATCACTATGACAGTGAGACAGACGGCAAATACATACGCTGTTCCTAAACGCTCCTTAGGAGACAGAGTAGCAAAGTTAAAATTAGGAAATGAAGTAAAATATAGGTCCTGACATGGGGCGATTCAAACCTACTTTCTCAGAAAATTTTGAGGAGGAATCTGTAACACACATTAAAGTCCTTGATAACCGTTTGATGCCACTGAGTCCTAAGGAGTTTGGGAAGTTGGCTTTCGATGTGGCCGAAGCCTTGAAACTTGATCGCCGCTTCAACAAGGAAAAGAAGTGTGCTGGTAAGGACTTCTACTATGATTTTATGAACCGACACCCTGAATTCACATTAAGAACCGTTGAATCTACTAGCATACAACGAGCAGTTGGTTGGATGGATAACTGGTGAAATTTGTCTGAAGTAGCTTCAAGAGTTCATTAAACGTGTCCATCTTACTGAAGATGAACCTGTGCTGCTCATTTTAGATGTTCACTGCAACCACAAGGAGCTTGGCGTAATTCTGTTTGCATGTCAACACAATGTCCATATGTTAAGTTTCGCTCCCCCCCCCCCCCCCACACGACGCATGAAAAACTCATATAATGAAGCTTGTGCTATTTGGATGCGACAGAATCCTTTTTCCAGGATAACAGATTATGATGTAGTTGGATTAGTAAGCTATGCTTATACCAAAATTTGCCGAATGGATATAGCTAAAAAAAAGGGGGGTTCGAATGTACAGGTATACATCCATATAATTCAAAAATATTCACAGATTTGGACTATTTGCCATCCCAAGGATAGATATTCCTGACTCGGTCTATGAAGACTCAGAACTATTGAAAAATTAACCAGGAAATCTACAATCAACATCTCCTAAGACTCCACTCACACCAAATTATGGACACGAAAATTCACAACCAGCATTGTATCTCCAAGAGCCTCAACTTCTGTATCTCCACAACCTCCAACTCCACAGTTATTTACTTCCATGACTTCACAACAGTCAACTTCAACAGCACAAACTTTAACATCAAAGACTCCACAGTCATCAACTCCTTCAACTAGAATTTTCCACACCTTAATCACACAAGTTTCATCAGTGTCTGTCTCTGCAGAACGCAGGTTAAATGTTAGAAAAAGACTGGTGCTAAGAGCGAAATACTAACATCAAGTCCTTATAAAGCTCAGTTAGAAGAAAAACAATTCACTTATTTTTAGAACTTTTTTACTGAAGTATTAGTTTGAAGTTATTATCAACCAACAACCCACATCTATTTATAATCAATAATGAAAGTAAAACAAAGTTTGAATTTAGATTTATTTAATTGTTTTAACGAATAGAGATTTATTGTTATTAATATTTGTTCCTTGAAATTGAAGATGAAACTAATGCTATCTTAGGTTTTATTTGAATTTGTGTACCTCACTCAGTGTTACCTTGAATTAGCAATGAAAAGGGAGATTTAATAAATAGTTGCAAAGCATATAGCCCGAAAGGGTGGTAGGACGCGGTGCTAAAATAATAAGTTATGGTTTAACTATTTTTTTCCTCTCTCCCTTTATTCCCCCCCCCCCCCTATCTACTCTATTTATAACCTTTTTGTGTATATTATATATACTAGAACCGACTATTGGCATACATAGATTGTTTTCCTTCATATTTAGCTTTCTAATTAAGTTATATATTATAACTAATATATAAAAATTAAATTATATTGAGATCTCATTATAAAAATTTTAATTCTTACTTAAACATTTATTTTAAAATATGATAAAAACATCACATATTTCCAAATATGTTCTAAAATGGTGCTAGCTATTTATATTTTAAGCTATAGGCAGAAAATGAGGTCAAGTTTTATCTTTGTTTCCTCAAAAACAGTACCTTATAGCAACAACTTTATATATTTTTTCACTACTGGTAAAGCAGTACACAACGTCTACTTAAACATTATATCATTAGAAATATTATTAATGTAATTACTGTTTAATTTATTTGGGATCTAACACTTGTTAATAAACATATTTAGATATTGAACTTGTCTGGGGAATAATTTTAAAAATAGAGTATTTTGACTTAAGTAGTTACAATTACATTATATTTTAGCACCGCGTCTTACTACCCGCTCTAGTTTCTTGTGTACTTACTTCGCTAATGGTTTTAGGGATGAGAAAGTTCATATTAATAGGAAGTGTACTCGCATTTCTTTGAGGGAGAGCGTAAAAACATTTTGGAAAAACCACCCTCAGTATACCCGATCGAGAATCGAACCTCAATCTCCCCGTTATTGGCAGTCTAGTCTACTGCAAGAGTGACCTCTTAGACTATGCGGTCACCGAAGGGGGTTAACACACATAGTAATGTAACTGATAGTTCTCATAGATTAACAATCATTAATTTATCTTCATATCTATTACTATAATATATCTTTTAAAATACGTAATTGTAAATACAATAATAAGTACGCAGTTTCATTAATAATTTGTCATTGTAATTGCAATATGGTCTGGTGAGCTTAATCTAAACCCAATAGGGTGAAACCTCAAATGCCTTTTTAAACACATTACAAGAATTAAAAATGAAATCTATATTTACGAATAATTCTTGTCAAATTATATTGATATTAGAGATAAATTTTAATGTTTTAATAAAAGATACTGCTACGATGTTTTAAGTTAAGTAGAAATCATAACGTATAAGATTAGTAGAGCAAAATAATTTTAACTTAGATTTATCTCAATTTTTTAATCAAAATAAACTCTGCCAGTTATTTGAATGAATATCTAGTTAATGAATAAGTTATTATTATGTTATAGATACCTTAGAGATTATTTTAAAACTATATTAAATGGCATATAATACCTGGTTTGTTTATTAACATAGCATACTCGCATTTATGCAAACTTAAAGAAATGTTCGATGTAGTACTTTAAATAGTGTATTTTGTTTTAAAATAGGTTCTAAGCACACAGTTAACTACTACTATGTCACATGTGTTTATTTTAATGCATATTTAATATGTGGATACACATGGATGGTTTATCATAGCTCATTTGTGTATGCCTACACAAGTACATAATTATAGATGTGAACATGCACATATATACACACAAACTGTACACATCGCATACACAGAGGATTACTTACCCAGCTTATTTCAATGGACGTTCAATTCGCTATATATTTGAGGAGGTAGTGTTTTAATATTAAATGTATACTATCGCAATACAAATAAAGTAAACTAGTATAGTGAAATCATTTCTATCTGTTATAGTTGAGCGGTTAACATACTATACTGACGCTTCCTAGCTTGCCTTCTTACCGAAACTGTTTCATTGTATTTGATATGAATATTAGCTTTCGTGCACACAGATTTGAAATCTTGAGTCTATCGAAAGAGAAGGGAAAAGGAGAAAGCAATAACATGAACCTTGACATTATCTTTTAGGATCAGTGATTCCTGCCCCAAGTCTCTCTCCCCTGCCTTCATTTCCTCCCACGCATGCGAAAACATAAAATACCAAAAACATCGTTTCATGATTCACGCGTTGTGTGGTTTGGGGCAAGATAAATAAATTGTAAAGATTCCTAAATTGTCATTTTGTAAGTATTTATTGTAATGATTTGAAAAATAAAATCCCTCTAAAGAGACTAAACATGATAAAAAGGAATATTTTCCAAAAATCAATATATTGAGATATAATCCTAACATTTTACCTATATTATTATAAACCATAAAATTATATAAATACAATGCGGTATATGTTTTTTTTCTCGAGTAGGAATATCGCCTTGTATTTATTACGTCAGTGAAACAAGAACTATTGACACATGACGTGTTCTCAATTTCCAATTTCCCTTTCACGTGTTTGAACACATCTACTTCATGAATAGCTACTTATAAACTTTAAGGAGGAAACATTAAACATCTCTTATCGTATTTACAATAAGTTAGCATGACTAGCCTATGAGGACAAACATACAGGCAATCGATTCCATAAACAATGGCAGTATGATACGATACTGGGGGATGGGAAATGTGATTGTACGTTGAGGAAATCAAGCGTCTCTAAAAGCCCCAGGAGGAATATAACATGTACACAGGGAGTTGGAAGATGCAAATAGGTAGGTATCATAATCGTAGACTTGGGCGATCTCTCACCTGGCGGGATGATCGCCTCCTGGAAACCGAACCACCGTTCTTATCTCACTGAATGGAGTTCCCCCGCCCAACTGAACCCAGCCTCAGCCCACGCGCCCTGCCTGTTACGTCTGACTCCAGCGCTGAGCTAGTGCGCATCCGCGAAACTGGAGGGTGTGGTGTGCCCTCGCTCGCACTGTCTGTCAACTGTCAGGCACCGTGCGTCCCGAAGCAACCCTTGACACTGCTGAGGCCAAACAGTGGCGTAATCCACGCATATACACGCTTCGGTGGCGGCATTGTCTAAGGCGTCACTATCGCAATAAACTAGACTGCCGATGACATGGGAATCGGGGTTTGAATAATGGTTAGGTGAACTGAAGGGGGCCTTCCAAAATGGTTTTCCACTCTTCTGCCACGCAAATTCAGGTACACTTCCTCTAAATTCAGCCTTCCTCACCCCTAATTCATTAGCGCAATTAGTACATATGCGTATAGTCTGAACCAATATTAAACCCAGTTCTATATATATATATATATATATATATAACCCCGTTCTATATATATATATATATATATAGTCATGTATAACACATAGTCAATTTTAAATATTGTAGAGTACACAGGTCATAAAAAAAATACAACGGTTTAGCCTTTAGCCTACAATGAAACGTGTATAAAGTTTTTATTATTATTATTATTATTATTATTATTATTATTATTATTATTATTATTATTATTATTATTATTATTATTATTATTATTAGCACCGCGTCTTACTACCCGTTCGGGTTATACGCAATTACGCTAATGTGTAATGGTAGGGTGATTGTGAGATCAAATGGAGGACCTACAGTTTAACGTGGAATCCGAACCATGGTGGAGGCCTGGCATTCCTCACATTCACAAGTTGTGTTTAATACACATCTTGTCAGAGGTGAAGGAAGGGTTTGGCAATCAGATAAATCTGTGCCGGGACCGAGGATTGAACCCCGGACCCTCAGCACAGAAGTGTGACACCTTACCCCTAGATCACCAGGTCACCTATAAAGTTTTACTTAAATCGATTGTCACTTGCTTCAGAGAGAGAATGGTATAAAAGGCGCCCTTCTCGTGTTAGATTGGCCTGCTGAAGACGGGTAGATCAGTATACTGGCGTTTTATTTGGCAATAGCTTTTCCTCGCTTTCTCATTGGCTGGTGCATCTACTCTACTACACTCCATGCATAGCATATAAGAAGTTAGAGTTAAATCAACTGTATGACTTGTGCACTCTTCACTACGTATCGCTTATAAACGCTATAATTGAAAATAATGTGTTTAAACTTCTTGCGCACTATGTGCTATCCACTCACTATTCGTATTAGCTATGCGTTATGCATGAATATAAACCAAGTCTTAACCTTTACACTCCAACACCTTAGTCCCACTAATGTTTATTTTTAATTACTCTTAATTTCACTCTATTATATTCCGTTTTCTAATAAGATCTCATGGGGATAAATTTGTATAGCAAAGAGTATAAAAATTAAGGACGCAACCTACTTTTTGATTTCGAAGCTCTTTTGTGAAGCTGGTTGCGTCTCAACTTGACACACAAATATCTGAGCAGTGTAGGGAATTGATACTGCACCTGTTGATACAAGCATGAAATTGTGCACAGTTCTAAACCTACCTAAGTTATCCATTTTCAGATATGGAGGGAAAAAAAAATCCTCCGTGGGCAGGAGCTATGACGTCATCAAGATGGCCGACACTTCTAAATGCATTTTTCAGTATACATCGTTAACAATTGGCTCAATTTTCAAATTCATTATTTTAAATGAAAGCTCTTTAAATTATCTTTAAGATGAGTACCTATAAGTTTCCGATTAGAAACAACAATAATGAGTGATAACTGTTTTATTATTTCTATCATAGCTTTCTCTTTATTAATTAAATCACTAAATGTTTCAAATGAATGTTTTGTATTGCTTGGTTTACTAAAATAAGTGCATGTTGTAATTTTGTTCTTATGACAAGCTGCAAGGCCGTAATCCTTGATGAACCACTTACAAGTGAATGGCAGACTGCTTTGTTGCACCGTCTCGTTGCATGCTATTCAGGAATCGTCCGGTGCGCAGGGTAATTCTTCACTCATATTTTAAGGTGGAGTCTGTGATGGACATGTGGAAATCGTCAGATACAAATATGTGATCAATTAAGTTATGAGCTTTCAGATAACGCAGCCACCATCGACTCAATAGTTGGCTTTAAGCTGCCAAATGTTCCACATATTATGATATGATAGATTAAGTAGCAAAGCTATTATATTTGTTAATTATGGATATAGCCACATCTAGATATCAAGTTCTTTAAATTGAAAAATGACACCTGTTATCGTTGAAGGGGATTGAAGATGGAACCAGGCAAATTGTCCTGAAGTGTGTTTAGTAACCAAAAAGCCTCCGTCACTTCAGGGAATTCCCTCAATTTGTTCCATATTGATTTTTTCCCTCGGCCTGCAAAAAATGATGTCCTATCGCACCCAGAGAATGCGTGAAATTCACACAAAGTCATGGACTTCCTTTGCAAAGGTTTTGAGCTATATCATGAACTACAATGGTCTTAAAATTCTTTCTGGAACCAAAGTTTACTCTCAGTTCAGCAAGACCCTCTTTGGAAAATGTAAAGAAATGTGATATAGCCAACACAATAACATCTCTGTCTACTGTACGAATGTAAACAGCCTTGAAACCTGTCTTCACTGTATCAAGTACATGAACAAAAATCCTAGAATATGTTTCTTCATGATTACACATTTCCTCGACGAATGAAGTCTGATTCATATCATTAGCGAGTACATTTGGGCCTATAGTGGAAAACACCTGTATATCTTCAAGATGTGAACTGGCAACAATCTCTCTGGCCAGGAAGGAAAAAAGTTCAGTTTTATTTTTCGGATGTTTGAGGAAGTGTTGCCATTTCTTTGCCAAGATATTGTTTGCCCAAACCAGACGCCGCTCTTCAGATCCACGACAGTCTCTGGTATATGATTTTATAGTCTTTTCTTGGTGGACATCCCACACTATATCAATACGCTGTGCTTGGTTCTTTCGGACTTCTGTCTGTAGATACTTTCCTACAGCTTCACTGTACTCTTGAAATGCTTTTTACACCTTTGCTGAATGATATGAACGAGAGCTGGGCCATCATAAGCAATAGAGGTTATCTGATTTGTGCTGTTTGAATCACCTTATGGTAAAGTGCTATCTTCAGGAACCTATAGAGCATCAGGAGTAGTACCTTCATGCTGAATTAGCATCTCTTGAACAGCTTTATATGGCATTTCAGCTGGATCATCAATGAAGTTATCTTCTTCAAAATCCATAACATCAGACCGCAGATTGACTCTGTCATTTAGCTCAGAAGATATGCATTTTCCCAAAGTTATGAACAGGTCAGCCTTGCTTCCTCTTCAAATATGTCCTTCACATGAAATTGCTGAAGGGAATGGATGATTTTTAAAAGAAAATAAGTGGCAAAGTTCAAGGTATCTAGTCGTACAAATGACAAAAAGCTTATATAATAAGTCAACGTCCTTCTTTAGTGACCTGATTCTACCACTATTGGAGAACACTTTTTTATTTCTAGACAATATGAACTTGTTTTGTTTTATCTTTTGGTACAAAGCTATCTCATCTGAGGTTATACTTTTGGAAACGAATTCCTCATACTGTGTTTTGCCTACTTCTTCAGTGTTCATAATGCTTTGAACACTTGATAAATACTTAAATAACTTAGTGTAACTGAACAATCAATAGGCCCTACTTGATAGGGCAGTTTTTAAAAAAACCGTATCAGTTATTGCTACTTTTAGAGATATACTTTTCAAAAGTTGTTAAAAAAAATCTGAGAGACATACCTTTCCGATTTATTTCTTGAAAGTTTCTCCTAGTTGCCAAAATGTCATAAAGATTACTGATCAACACAACACATAAACAAAAGCAGTGTAGGTATAAGCTTAGCAAAAAAAAAATCTCTAGATGCTCAAAAAGCGATAATTTTTTGTCATTTTTTACTATAGAACGACTTAAGCAATTTATTTCGAGTTTAAATAAAAAATTAAAAATAATATTGAATAAAAAACATTTAATAAATAATTACCAATACTAACCCTAAAACAAAATAAAAAATTTAAAATACTTCCTTGAATGTATGAAATAAGGAGAAGGTGGGTTAGGGTGGTGAGGCAATGTGTCTTTAAGGGTGTAGAAATAAAGTATTTGTTAAAAAAAAAGTATTTTATTAAATTTATGATTTTTAAGGATCTCAACAAAAACGAAACGAGACGGTGCAGGGCAACAAAGCCATCTGCCCTCTACTTGTAAATGTTTTATTGAAGATTACGGCCTTGCGGCTTGTCATACGAAAAAAGTACAGGATGCATTTATTTTAGTAAACTAAGCAATACATAACTTTTACTTGAAACATTTTGTGATTTAATCAATTAATAGAAAGCTATGATAGAAATTAAAAAAAAAATTAATTGGTTATTGATATATCTTTAAATAACTAAGTAACTATCGACTAATCGTAAACTTGTATGGTATTATATTATAATCATCTTAAAGGTAATTTAAAGAGCTTTCATTTAAAATAAATAAATCGAAACTTGAGACAGTGTTTTACGATATATACGGGAAAAAGTATTCCGAAGCGTCGGCCATCTTGATGACGTCATAGCTTCTGTTCGCGGAGGAATTTTGTTGGCCTCCATATTTGAAAATGCATATCTTAGATAGGTCTAGCCCTCTGCAAAATTGTATGCTTGTATCAAAAGGTGCAGTATCAGGCTGAAAATCTTCCCTACGCTGCGCTGCTCAGCTAAAAGCGCTCAAAGCACTATCGCACTTAGAAGCCTTTGGACGAAATATAAATATATGGAAGAAAATTATCAGCTCACCATGTGAAATCTTTTATTTACGTCCTGATAACACTCCCCCTCTTCATCTGACGAGTATACACATTCACTCTAAATTTTCTTATGTGCAGTCTAAACTTGAATTTCAAAACTACCTTTCTCTTGTTTCCTTTTCTAGATAGAAATATGATTCTGAAGACTTTTTTAATATATATCCTAGCAAGAATATGCCGAAAGGACATTTTCATGAATAAACCAAGTAGCTTATACTGAGTTGTAGACGATTTAAGTAAAAATACGATTAGAATAAAACTACTTCAAAATAAAAATAAAAATCCAATTTTTTGACAAAGTTGGAGTAATTCTTTGAATTATTTTAGAATGTATGGTTTTTGTTTCAATGTTATAAATTATCTTTAAAACTCGCAGAATAAAACGTAAATACATTAATATGAAATCCTATCGACTAGCCGTGACGTCACAGGTAGGAAACGTCCTTAAACTTGTGGCGTTGAAAGATTATCTTCTTTATTTAGAGTCGAAAGATGCTGCTGCATTATCTGTATTGTTTTGAAAAAGGATTTGTAATCGAGAAATGAGCACAAATACATCAAAACTATTCCAATCTTAAGGGCATCATTTAAATTAATCTAAATCGTATACTTTTATTTCCAACATTATAAATTTGATAAAAAGTTCAAAAAAATTAACGGCAGATATTTTTTATAATTCTGATCACATGTGTACATTGCATTATTTAGTTGTTCTTAATCAAATTATACTCTATTTTATCTTTTATTGACTTGAAAATATTACAGTTTTAACTTTTTGCGTAAATCCCCTAATATTAACAGTTTTTTTCATAAAATAAATAATCTTAACTTTATATTTTATATTTAATTATTTTTATGTGGAAAACAAAAGGCAATTACACAGGGTGTGGCTGAAACAATTTTACGATTAGTAACTTGAAAATTAACACTGTAATTGAAAAGTAAATATTCACTAGTTAAATAAAAATAAACTACATACTACATTTTTTCACTTTTTGAAGCTAATGTCACTCAGGTGAGCTCCACCGGACGTCAGGGTAACCACACCACGTTGTTCATCACTTTCCTCAGTATGGATCGTATTGTTTCTGTCTCACCAGGAGTGGATTTGGGGGTGGGGGCTGTAAAAGGGTCAGTTGACCCCCTGTGAAAGTTTAAAAAATTAATACAAAAAACAAAATGAAAGTTCAACTTTTCAAATTTTAGAAAGAAAATACATCACAGATAGATTATACAATTTTTTATCTTTTCACGCGCAGACACCTCTTAAACCGGGTCCACATGTGCGTTATTCATCCACGTTTAATCAATGTTCGATATGACTCACGCAAGTGTGGAAAAACCATTCGTTTTCATGTACGAATATTTGTTGTGCATAGCGAGTAATGAACATCGTTCCGCATAGAGACGTTAGACTACTACCACACATCAAAGAAAATTAATAATAGCCTGAGAGCAGTTCATCCACGCATACCGAATATAGAGTATGTGTGGACAGCAGGAGCAGCGAAACTCTGCCCCCCTGGAAATAATTTGCCCCTCCCTGGAATAAACTCCCCCCTAGATATATTTCAAATCCTCTGGTATTGTCGAATTTGAAGCTGAAAGATGGCCTTAAATCAAACTCTAAATGATTTCTAGATGCATTCTATTGTCAAAAATTTGCCGGAAAAGACCACTCTATACTAGAGGCATCTAACTGGCAGAAAAAGTCAGAGGAGGAAAGCCCGAAATAGCTTCCAAGGTAATCCAAATTTCAAAAATTTCTAGGTAAAGAACACTTAAAATGGCTTATAAAATAATCTATTTAAAAAAAATTAAGGTGAAGACTACTCATAGCTTCTAGAATGAACCACTTTTCAAAAATTGTTGAAGGACCACTCTAAATAGTTTATAAAAACTATCTGATTTTTAAAAATATTGGAGAGGATGACCACGGATTAAAACATTCATAATATAAAATATGAATGAGAAACTATTAAATGGCTTTAAACAGAAATCTAATATTTTAAGTAATTATGTTATTTATAATTATGACCCCTCTATGAAAATGACTTGGATCCACCCCTGCACACCACCTGTATTAAACATAACTATATAATTGGCTGAGCGTTTCTTCTGTCTTTTTTAGGCCAATCAACATATGCACAGATTATTTTGGATTTGTTTATCCATTTAAAGATGGCGGCTACTCAAAAATGTTTCCTTCTGTTCCGCGATAAATGCCAAATGTGTGGACCAATTTAACGCAATTTAGCAGAGATATTGTTTCAACCTATTCCTAACGCTGTATGCGCATGTTATTCAGTACGATGACCGTTTAAAGGGAAGATATAATTTACCCAAAAACACAATTCTAGGCCCTGACAGTAAACAAACCCGGGACCCTTTGATACAAACCACTAACCTATCGTATATTCATGTACGAGCTGTCTGTAATTTAAATTTTAAGTTGCATAATTTATTGTTATAGTTCGATGGGTGATTCCCGGCCGTCTACTCATTAGGCCTACCATATTAAAGTGGAAAGGAGGTTTAATCTAAATTTCAAAATTTAATATTTTAGATGTATAACTTATTTATAATAATAATCATGGGAACAACAATTGAAAATTTAAAGTACAATTATTATTATTGTTCATATTTTTTCTATCAATTACACGAGTCTGTACTTTGTAATGTAATTGATTTGACCATAAGGAGTATTTGAAAGCATTGACCATATTATCGTTCTAATTATTTATATATTCAAAACATTTTTTTTATCATTCTAATTTTACATATAATTAAACATATTTTACTTTATTTAAATTTCGTAATCTATTACTTGGCGCTTAAATCACGTCTTCCTCTAAATTATTTACTAGCTAGTACGTGCACCCTGAGGTAAGATGGCAGCACCTACTGGACCAACCTCACTAAATGCCTTTCTAAGTAATCCAACCAAGTTAAGATCTTTTAAAGTAATTTCCTGTTTTAGAAGAATGTTTTCCACGCAGGAGGTATATTTTTTTTGAGTTTGTAGGTGTGTAATTCACCGTTAGAAAATGTCCCTTCTAGAAGCTTCTATTGAGCGCAGATATATACAGTAATTTTGAAATTTCCCTTCACTGTGAAACCGGTCGTTGTCACAGACAGACGTGTGTTCGGTCTTTAATGAACGTATTTTAAGCGCTCGGTGATAAATAGTTGCTAGGCCCTCGACATGATCGCATTTCAATTTAAATAAAAACACAAACATGTTTTTTCTTTTAATGGAATAAAGTGACATCAAACTTTATGTAAAGTGTTATCATTTTTACGTTTAGTGATAAGACAAAGGTGGCATCATAAGTAAAGCACACTGTTGCGCAATAGAAATGACGACTTACTGTGGGGCATAATATAATCTATAATAAATTACTTCCAACCGAGGAGCTATAAAAGAATAATATAACAAATGGCGTTCCAACGGGATGCATTTAACATGCTACAAAAGGATATTATAACAAATGGCGACACAACATGAGGCTTGATACGTAACTAATAACACCTTCCACAAAAGAACAATAACAAATTAAAAGCAAACGTTATAACTTATACCTTATTTCCCACATAGAATTACTTTGAAGGACTATTTGGTGGCTTTTTATTCGAAGTTTAATCTTAACACAAGATTAAAAATAACTTGTCAGTGAACAATCCCTGAGTGTTGATTATTCTTTTTTATAAATAAATCTATTAGCTTTTAATGCCATTTTTATGAATATACTAATACTTAAAAAATAGTTTTTCTACTTTTTTACCAGCACCACCACCACGTCCCTGTTCAGGATATACACATAATATATTATATTTACTCTCAGGGGCTGTCCATAAACTACGTCACGCTATTTTATTTTTATTTCACCCCCTCTCCTTGTCATACATTGTCACAATTTTGTGATTCCCCTTCTAACATTACGTCACAATATCACGCCCCCCTTTTTAAATAGTATTTTTAATTCTAGAGCCTATATAACCCTTTTATTGAAATTTGTTCGTAAGTGTTTGCCAAGCCCGACGATCGAAGTCGATGAATCGATAGTTGTTTGTTTATTGGTACGCGCAGTCGAGTTTATTACACAGAACGCTGCCCGTTACGCTTAATTGTAATGTGACGTCACGCATCAACCTGATCAACCCTCGTAACGCTTGGTCATGCCAAGCACCTCCCAAACCCCTTGATATGCTACGTAGATTATGGACAGCCCCTAATGGAGTAGGGATGAAGAAGGAAGCATTTAATGGGGGGGTTTACACGATGCGTGAAATCATGCTCTTTATCATGCTCATTGTGAGCATGCGGATGGAGCATGCTATATATCCTATAAAGAGCACGTCTCGATGCGCGCACACGCACACGGATCCGGTTCTAGAGCGCAGATCCAAAATCATGGAGTGTTTGATTTTCCGTGCTCGGAGCAAGACATGGGTTACTCTTCAGCATTGTTGTCCTGTAGTAATTTGTTGTACTGTATTTTAATTCAAGTTTTTATGCAGTTTTTTTTTATGGAAAAGCTTTTTTTGGCCAAAATAAATTACAGATTTCTCCAGAACAGACATAGAATTTAATTTTAGTTATATGGTGACCTCAAATTTTTTTTAATATCTGTCAAGGATGTTCTGGAATTTAATGACAACTTTTTCTCTTCATTTAAAAAGTTTCTCATCTAATGCTGCTATGATCATGATGGATCTTCAGGAACTGTTGATACATGGGAAGAAAATTAAACCCATTGTTTGTACTGGAGCAATATTTAATTTATTTTGGCTAAAAAAAGTTTTGACACAAAAACTGCAAAAACCTTAAATTTGTAGCCTTATATGAAGGTCAGCCAGATCTCTAGGATTCATCTTCTGAAAATTACAAAAATTATAAAATCATTAGCTAATAGTTGGCAAAAAACAGCTTTATTGGTAGGATCCCTATTTAATTTGACAACAAACACACAACTCCTTTCAGGAGGGATGCAGAAATTGAACTGGCCACATTCTCGCATGCTCCCTACCATGTGCGTGTTAACACTCGGAGCACAGCTGTGAGAATGCTCCTTCCGTGCCAGCCAAGGAGCATGCTCATGATCCACTTGCATGCTCCTTGGCTGGCACGACTTCACGCATCGTGTAACCCTCCCCCTCCCCCCATTAGAGGTAATCTACCCGAAATTGCGTGGAAGCAGTGGGAAACCATTTAGGAAAAACCACACTCAGTATTTTATTATTATTATTATTATTATTATTATTATTATTATTATTATTATTATTATTATTATTATTATTATTATTATTAGCACCGCATCTTACTACCCGTTCGGGCTATACGTACTTACGCTAATGTGTAATGGTAGGGTGATTGTGAGATGAAATGGAGGACCTACAGTTTAACGTGGGATCCGAACCATGGTGGAGGCCTGGGATTCCACACATTCACAAGTTGTGATTAATACACGTCTTGATAGAGGTGCACTCTCAGTAAACCCGACAGGGATTTGAATCCCGATCTCTCCGTATTCAGCAGGCCAGTCTAACACTAGAATGACGCCTTTGATCAGTCGGTCACTGAAGTGGTTTTCTACTTTTAAAGCTCTAATAATATATTAAGAGTTTATCTTATATCGGCTGTCAAATCAAATATATTAACAAAAACGCCTCTTATAAGGCGTTTGGTTAAAATAATTTTTTTTGTCAAAGATTAAAGTTATTTTAAAGGTGGAGTCAATTGAATAAAAATCATATAGTTTAAGAATATGGATCAATAAAACATACCTTCATTCATAACTATAATGTTTTTCCTTGATATTTATTTTTTACATTTTCACAATTAGTATTAACACTGACTTGAATGTATTGTAAAGGGAAGAATGGAGGGAGACATGGCAGTTCTACCTATGGTTTACGAATGTAGTTTTGCTGGGCTTCTCAACTTTTAATACAACTTAATGCAAATAATCTACAAGCTTAGTTACCATGCAAACAGTGGTGAATCCAGAAAAAAATGACAAGATGGTTACCATGATACAGATAATTATATTGTTACCTCACATCCTTCTAAAAAATTTCATATCACTATAGGAACATTAATTTTTTAAAGATGCATAAAGCTAGGTTATATAAAAGCGTTTGTAAGTCGTTGATAAATCAAGTAGAGGAAAAAGCATTTCTCCTAGTTCAGATTCAAATTTATTAGCTGATGGAAATATCACATTATTGCAAGATAATCATGCATGAAAAATTAAGTAGTCAGTATAAGAATATCTCCCCCTCGTCCCTACAGTGTATATCCTCTAGAATCACCACTGTTACTGTAAATATCAAAGCCAAATGTCAAAAGTAACAAAACTACAGTTTAAAAGCTAACTTTTCTAAATTTAGCATGAGAAAATTTGCTGGTAATACTGGAAATGTCTACCGTATTTCACGCAGAAGTTCTTGTTAAATGCTCATTAGAGTAAGATAGCTCAATCTGTTTTGATCCATGGTGCTCCTTAGTTCATTTTTCATCCTTTTCAGTTTTTAAAATTAACGTTCTCCACTGCAGTTGGTAACCATGGGTGACAAATAAATGCGCAAAGCATTTTCTACATTTGGACTCCAAATAATTGTCAGTTATCAAACGAACCCACAATATGGTATAGGCTCCGTGCCAAGTGCAGATGATATTTGAATTCACGACACAAGCGCGCAAGACGGCCATATATTTAAGTTCTTGCAGGGTAAATCCAAGCGGCATCATGATTACCGCGATCAAATACTCGAAAATCCTAAAACTTAACTCACCATTCTCGAAAAACGTTAAAACTTAACTCACCGTTTCTCGTAAACTACTTGGACAATCACAGTAGTTTTTTTTTTTCAGAATTCGTTATAAAAACCTTAAAAGACATGAAAATATTATTAAAATTCCCATATTCCAATTGGTTTACTTTGAAAACATGGTTTTCTAAAGAAAGAACTATAATGAGGTTTTTACTGCAGGCATATATTTAATCTGTGTAAAAGTTTTTCTCTAATTGAGATAGATGGATGGTATAAGTGTATGAAATGATCATCATGAACTGAATTTAATTTTGATATAAGACTCATTCCTCTAACACCAATACTTTTCATAGTTTGATGTGTTTAGTTATACGAGCTCTTCACGCGCGCCGGGCTTTCGATAAACTGAAGATTGTCAAAAAGACTAGTCCGTCATTCCGTTCCTACATTTATTTTTCCTGATATACTAGCTTTACAATAATCATTTTTACCATTGCTACACACTTTAAATCACTTTTGGTTGTGCCCTCTATTTATATTATATTCTACCTTTCTTGTAAATTAATGAATAGATACATCTTAAATTTATAATTGCTGTCTACTTTGTCCGAGAATAAATCAGCTCGGTCATTAATAGGTCTACCATATGTGTTAATGGTCCCGGGTTTGATTCTCAACATGCTATATATTAATCTTTGGTGAAATGTCAGCCTAGGAACTGTAGGTTGAGAAATTCTTTCCAAACGAAACGAGTATAATCATAGAAGTCCACGTTAAATTAGAGGTAAAACACCCGCATTTATAAGTGAAAATATATTATATCATGTCATATAAATAAATTACTAAATGAAGATACAAAGTTAATATTAGAACTTCTGAAAAGTAATTAAGTAATACTTGTATAATAATATTGAAAATCTATTTATAGCTAATTTTGACCCATATAAGCTATTGGCTTTACAAAACCACTTATAGTTTTTTTTTATATAACTAGCCATCGTTTTCAAAAATTACCATGGTATTTTATATGTTTATTATTTACATGTAATACCACTTCATATGGTTGTAGATTTACTGATGTCTGCCTTATGATGAAACCTTTAATAATCTTTTCCGAATCTCGTGTTATTTCCTTCATCCTTGTCACATGACTACTCGCTACTAATGCTTTTCCCTTTGCCTATTAGTCCAGTAATTTGGTATTTTTACCTAGAAAGTTTTGGAGAAGTCCTGATTTTTGGTTCCTTTAGGTTTTTCGGAGTGCTGATTATGAATTTACACTTTGCCACCTCAAAACTTTTCGGGAAACATTAAAAAAATGCAAAAAACTACAAAAAAACTTGACAATTTTTTGTTCTTTGCTTATAGCGTGAAAAATATGCACTCTTACAGAAAATATACCGTATACAAAATTAAACTAGAGAAAATTTTCCACTACTTAGCTCTGTAGATTTTTTTTCAGACAAATAGTTTAGGCGCAAGCGCGCGCTGAAATAGTTTGTATATGTTTCCCTCGCCTCGTATTCGTCTCTCTGTCGCGCGATCGATCTCTCTCTCTCTCTCTCTCAGTGCCATACAAACACAAAATAAAACGATTTCCATAATCCAACCACACTTTTTCAGAGAATTAGCATTGCAAAACAATCAGATGAAGAATTGGAGGAATTCTTAACCTATGAACTCTGTCCCTATCCACTAACTCTTTTTGACGAGAGTGGTATGAGAAAAGGTACAAAATAAACTATGTACAAAGCTTTCAAGCCTGCCCAAGGAAAAGAATTGGACAGCAGTATATTCGTCATCGATGGCGGATATTTGTTGCATCGAGCTGTGTGACGCAGAGGCAGTTATTTGCAGATATTTGTGACAGTTATGTTGCATTTGTTCGATCATGCTACAAGTCAAGTGCGGTAGTCATTTTTGATGGATACTCCGACAATGTTGCTGAAAAAAGCACTAAATACCTGGAGCGCTTGAGGAGAGCACGCAAAAACAATTCTATCGAAATACTGTTTAGTGGAACAATGACACCCACGGTCTCTCTGGAGAAATTCCTTGCCAACTTGAAGAATAAAAGTCGTTTAATATCCATGCTAGTGACGAAATTCACAGAGGGGAACATGGTCTGCAAACAAGCAAAAGAAGATGCGGATACCCTGATTATCAACACAGCTATTACCTTGGCACCAACACATGAATCTGTCATAGTCATCGGTGAAGATGTAGATCTTATAGTTATCTTGACAGGTATTTGTACTTCTCCTAACGATCACTTACTAAAGCCAGGAAAAGGCAAAGTCCCTCAAACTCTATATCATCCTCTAAGTGCAGTTGATAAAGCAGTTGCCGAGCACATATTGTTTATACATGCCATGAGTGGGTGTGACACAACATCAGCTTTGTTCAATCAGGGTAAGATGTAACTTCTTCATACTCTGAAGAAGAATCCTGATCTGATCAACGTTATTCAGGTGTTTAAAAACCCTGAAGCTGATAAAGTCGATGTTGGTGCAGGTTAACGTTTCCTTATTGCATTGTACGGGGTTGGTGGGAAAAAAGTAGCTTCAATAAATAAGTTGAGGTACAGGCACTACGTAATGTCTGCATACAAGACCACAGCCAACATTGCCTCACTACCCCCTACTGAAGCTGCAGCACGGCAACATTCGCTACGGGTGTTCCATCAGGTTCAACAATGGCTTGGTCATGAAAAAATACCCGAACAATGGGGGTGGAAAACATCTTAGAACGGCCTCATGCCAGTCACCACCCTGCAGCCTCTTGCCCCAGAAGCTATTTTAAATCACATTTCATGCAAATGTAAGAGAAGCTGCCGAGGGAATTGTGGCTGTAGAAAGGCAGGCCTATATTGTTCGAAAATTTGTTTAAACTGTGAAGGAACCTGCGACAACTTGTAGAAAGCTGATGTGGAGGAGGATGAAGATGTGGACGATCCTGACGTCCAAGGAATTCAAGACCCGGGCCAAGAACTTGAAGCGGATCAATCAGAAGGTATTTTAGTTAATACTTTTACGAACACAGCTATGCATTCTTTAATATCTCACTTTCGATGGTTTTACACCTTAGTCATACCTTGATACACTCATGTTGAACTAACATAACAATTGTTTTACTTCTTTACTTTACTTATTTTCTAGATGAACGAAACGCTCTGAAGGAAGAGGTCAAGGACATCGGTCAGCCTGGACCGTCAGCAACAAAGCGGCCCAGACGATTTTGATATTATTGTTATTATTATTATTATCATCCCTACACATTTTTTTATCACAACTGTTTTTAGTTTGTCACTGTAACAGTACCTATGTTAATGAAAACCACATGTATCAACATGAGTATACGTTATAACTCTATACCTATAAACACCCAAGGTACTAGGTATAGCAATGAAAACTGTAAGATATTCACATATTACTAGTTCTTAATAAGAATATCATCAAAATAGAGCTTCATCACGAGAAAGAAGCAGGTTGCGCTTGAATGATGAACACTGAGCGTTGTCACTTATTCAAATAGTTTCAACGCGCGCTTGCGCCTTAACTATTCGTTTGACAAAAAAAATCATACAAAGTTAAATTGTAGGAAATTTTCTCTAGTTTATTTTTTATATAGCAATTTTTCTCGAAAAGTGCATAGTTTTCATGTTATAAGAAAACAACCTAAAATAGTCAAGTTTTTTGTTGTTTTTGCATTTTTTTAATATTTCCCGAAAATTTCCAAGGTGGCAAAGTGGAAATTTGTAATTAGCACCCAGAAAAATATAAATGAACCAAAAATCAGAACTTCTCCAAAACTTTCCAGGTAGAACCCATTTCGAGCACTGATTGACTGGACTACATGGGCCATTCTTGAAAGAGATGTAGTGCGTTATACTAAGATAAACAGCTCTTATTCTTACTTCCATTATTAAATCACTATTACAATGACCAGCTTCCCTTCAAGCACAATCGTCAATCAATGTCTGAAAGGAATGACGGACCCATTCTCTCTGACAATTTTCAGTTTATCGAAAACCTGGCACGCGTGAAGAGCTCGTAACTAAACACATCAAACTGTGAAAAATAATAGTGTTAGAGGAATAAATCTTATATCAAAATAAAATTCGGTTCATGATTATCATTTCACACACGTATACTACCAATCTATCTCAATTAGGAAAAAACTTTTACACAGAGTGAAAATATGTCTGCACTAAAAACCTCACTATATTTCTTTCATTGGATTTTTTTTTCAAAGTAAACCAATTGGAATAAGGAAATTTTAATAATATCCTCATGTCTTTTAAGGTTTTTATAACAAATTCAAAAAAAACTACTGTGATTGTCCAAGTTTACGAGAAACGGAGGGTTATGTTTTAGGATTTTTGAGTATTTGATCGCGGTAAACATGATGCCGCTCGATTTTCCCCGCAAGAACTTACGAAATTATCACAAGTCGCGCCACCAGTACTGGTGCACATAGCCTATTAGTCCCGTTTGATTTAACCGGAAAGATTTAATTCAGTTAAATATCCTATTTTATAGTTTCGCCAGTGAAAAATGAAAATCTATTAGTCGGGCACATTGATCTCTATAGTATAACTGGATGGACATACACATGCACATTCCAAGGACAAAAGCGTGACGCTCAAGTGTATCGTCTGCTACACTGAGGGGGGAAAGATTTAACGGTTTCTTTAAATGTTCTTATGCGAAAAAATGTCTCTGATGAATAAAAGTGTTATTGTTTGAAAATAGTGAAGTATTATACCATACTTTCCTGAAGAAACATTTACATTAAAGGATATACAATCCAGTTTTACAGGTAATTCTGTACAAATACGAATAAAACCTTAGATATTTCAATTTTTATGTAGTTATCATCAATGTTGTTTACAGTCTGCCACGACAACACTTATATTTAAAGTTGGTTATTAGCTTGTATATTGGTTTCATAAACCATATTTTATTGAAAGTTCGATAAATATAATGAACAAGGTATCTTAAAAATTGTTTACTTTGTTTGAATGACAAACTTTGAATAGTTGCCATGCATTCAAACTATCACTTAGGTTATAGGCTTGTGGAAAGTATTATTGTAATAATACCTGTTTATTTAAGTTGGCTCATATCTTTCAGAAACCATATTTGTTGACATTTCGATAACTATAATGAAACAAGTTAGCTAAAAACTGTATTACATTTGTTTGAATGACACACTTTGTGTAGAAGTCTTACGTTCAAATGATAGTTTAGGTTATTGGCTTGTAGAAAGTACAGTATCTACTAAACCCTGATTTTAGTAATAATCCCAATGTGTAAGGCTTTATTTCGTACCAGAATACTATCATATATATAATATTTTGGTTTGATGAACGGTAATTTAGAACAGAAGTAGAAATTTCCTTCTGGAAGGTCTTTTATCCTAACTAAACACAAATATATGGTAGGATTCTGGTACGAGATAAAGCCTTAAAAGTAAGCTTCCTTCAAAAATCATCGTACATATTAGGCTACATCAACTTATTTAAATAAAAAACTAACCAGTTTTGAACTTTTATATGCTCTTCAAAGCTTTAACTAACATATTTATTTAATTTAACCACTCTCACATTGATGTATCTCATATATTCAATCAAATTAATGAACGATGTCAAAATGCCACATTGCCTTGTATGGGTGAAAGAGAGAAAGAGATACCCGAAAGTTTCTTTCTCTCTTACCCAATAGTATGCAGACGACAGCTCGAAAATTTCAGCCAAAGATGTCCATCCAGTTATAGTATAGAGATCAATGGCAGTGTTGCCAACTGTACGATCTGGATACTACTTTTGATATAATTTCACCGCCTGTACAATCCAATTTTAGGATATTTTCTAAACGTAATATCCTGTGACCTTGTTATAAAGTAACAAATTTTACATCAATTCTTATTTTTTTCATGAAAATCGGCGGGCTTATCAATATAATGTCAGAAAGTAATATCCTACCGGTCAAAATACAATCTATTTCAGGTCCATGTACTATCGCTAGAGACTATAGAGTTGGCAACACTGATCAATGGTCGGGCAGTTCAAAACGGCCGGACTTAAAAATGGCGGCCATTCAAATTAATCAAAAATTTACTTTAATTTAACCAGAAAGATCTACTTTTGATTCATAGCTTGTTTCTTAGATTATTTATTCCTAAACAAATTAATTTTGGTCTGACATTTGAAATCGGCCAGAAAACGGCTGCCAGACCAACCCAAAGCTAGAAAAAATTGACATCAATTTAACTGACCGATCTAATTTTAATTTTGGCATCAAATTGCAGCTTACTGCTTCCCCCAGTGCCCGTACCCTGAATCCGCCCCTGCATGCAAGCACTTTATGATGTAGGCTGTTTTAAATTTAATATATTGTTTTATTATATCCAATATAGTTATTGTTTTTGATCATGCTCGGTCAGTAGCGTGTCTGTCTACTGAGCCAAGGGTTCAATTTCCGGCATGGCAGAAAAAAAATCATTGGTGAAATGTGGGTTTCTCCTTTCACAGTAATGAATTAACGGCTGGGGGCTGGATGTTGTCTCTTATTGTTTTAAGTTGGTTAATAAGTTGTGTGCTGATATAATCATTTGGTTCAGAAAGTCTACTTTAAGTACCTTATATATATAAAAAAAATATTTTATCATCTATTCAAGTCTAATACCAGCTAAAAATTATACTTCAGTATTGTTAATTCTCATTTGAATTCTATCTACCAAACACATTAACGTAGTTATTATGTGTAGGCTATATGACCCAAATTGATAGTAAGACGCGGTAAGACGCCCGATCCAAGAGCTTGGAGAATTCATGAGAAGCTTCGATGGAACGTCCGTAGAAGGGCCGAGTAAAGTCACTTTCCTCTAACCATACTACCCTAATGTATCATGCCATTAGTTTCCATTTCACATATCACTGAGATTATATTCTGTATTGGTGTAGGGCTTCTATGTTTGTCTTATAGTATATATTATAGTTTGTTTTAGCTGAAAAAAAGGGACTCTAGTTATAACAAATATCATGTACTTTTCGTTTCTCCTGAAAGGTTATAGTCTTACTTTGACAAACCACACTATGGCCCTAAAAATTATAAGCTATGCCATGGTGGAACCATCTAAGGTTAGCATGCTGTATTTCAAAGTACACGAAGGATGTCACTTCTAAATTACCTTTTTGATATTTACGTTATATGTCATATTGGCTTATTTTTGTTTGATTTAGAGGACTATGATTTCAATATAATTGTAAAAATAAATGTAAACATGGTTCATTGAATATTTATAAATCACTGTTTAAATATGGTTCAATGAATGGAGACTGTGTAAAGTCAACTGGTAGAACTTTCTATATTAAAATTTGTGTTCAAAATATTTTATGTAAATGCTTCTCACAGACTTTCATGGGGTCGCTTGTTTGGGTTTGATAAGAAACTATAGCTTTCCCTATTGTCCAATATAATTGTTATTTCAAACAACACTACACTCTTATGATATGATTTCTTGTAATCAAATTATTTAATGAGTTAGTATTATTATTATTATTATTAGCACCGCGTCTTACTACCCGTTCGGGTTATACGCACTTACGCTAATGTGTAATGGTAGGGTGATTGTGAGATGAAATGGAGGACCTACAGTTTAACGTGGAATCCGAACCACGGTGGAGGCCTGGCATTCCTCACATTCACAAGTTGTGATTAATACACATCTTGTCAGAGGTGAAGGAAGGGTTTGGTAATCAGATAAATCTGTGCCGGGACCGAGGATTGAACCCCGGTCGCCAGCTCAGAAGTCTGACACCTTACCCTAGACCACCAGGTCACCTAATGAG
The DNA here is from genome assembly GCA_033556935.1 of Timema podura. Taxonomy (NCBI): domain Eukaryota; kingdom Metazoa; phylum Arthropoda; class Insecta; order Phasmatodea; family Timematidae; genus Timema; species Timema podura. The sequence continues at coordinate 95,130,041 of JAVRXN010000010.1, read as the reverse complement.
TTAGTAATAAAATGTTTATGGTAGAGGGGAAAGGGAATAATTCATAGTAATTAAGTGATACTCTGTTGTTCTATTTTCAACCTCAAAATTCTTTTTCCCTTCCAGTTTTTAAGAACCAGCACATTTGGACAATGTTTCATACGAAATGTAACAAAAAGAGGAAGACTCAAATGAGTAGTCTCAACAAAGCTAAAGTCAATGTTTCATGGGGCATAAACTTTAAGAGTACGAGAGAAACCTTCAAGGGCCAAGATTTTGTACATTCTGTTTACTTTGAAAGATAGCAGTCTTAGCTGTATCTGACTAAGCATTGTATAAGTTACATCATAGTGAAACCAAGCTGGGTAAGCTGGACACATTTTAGATTAGAGTGAAAAGAGGGTACTTACAATTTATCTTAATATCAGTAAATGTACTGTTTGTTAATTTTATGTTTATATAGTCTCAATTTACTTTATGTAGCTAAGCCTTTAGCTAAAGGTAACACCTTCCTCCTTTTTGTAACTTTGGTGGGTAGTCTCCAAATGTCAAAGCTGATGGAGAGGGTAATAATGCCTTCCTAAGGATCAATTTTTTGGCTCTGACTTTGATCGTGAGCTGCATGAGAGAGCATTCACCTTGTCTTGTGGATTCCCTAGCTCTTGGCACATTTGCTCAGTGTGATTTAATGTCTTCGATGTTCTCATTTGTTGATTATTTGAGTAGGTTTTGATGATTTTATTTAGCAAGTTGGTTTTTAGATGGGAATTATCGCTAATAATTAAGGAATTTTTTTAGCACTGCGTTTTACTACCCGTTCATGCTATACACAAATTTATGAGGAAGGTTGAATTTAGATGTGTAGCCTACAGGCATTTACTTGTATAAAGAAAGGAAAACCATTTAGGAAAAACCAACTCAGTACACCTGAACGGGATTTGAATCCCAATCTCCCAGTCACCGGCAGTCAAGTCTTTTACAAGAGTGACGCCTTGGCTTAAACAAGGGAGACACCAAAGATGATAATAATTCATGCTAACACCAATAATGCCGTTAGCTTGGCTTAAGTTAGCTCTTTGGGGGTATCTTTTGCCTACCACTTGGTAAAAGTTTAAATACCAGGCCTACATGTAGGTAAGGAACACATCCTTTCTACAGGTTTTTGCAATACAAAACATATGTACACTCTCAGAAAGTCATAAAGATTATTTTAATTGTTTGTAGTTGAAAACTGAAGTTAAATAAATTGATTTTTTTTTTTTTTAGTGAACTGGTGCTTAGTAGCAAAAATACAAGGTTCACTTTGGTTGAACAATGCGGATGATTCATCCAAATTGAAAGCAAAGTGAACAGTGTAAATTACCATTCAATCAAAGTGTTCAACCAAATTTAATGGTGAAATAAGTTGACAGTTTCTATTTTTGTTCAATGTGGTTGTTCATTCAGGATGATTTATCAACACTGTACACTTCTAAACAAGCACTTTGAACATTAAAAAGTTTTATTTCAGTTGCGTTGATGTATTGTTTGTAAACAGAGCTTGTTCTTTTGTGCCACAAAATTGTTTCTAAAGGCAATAAGAATATTGTAACTAATTTGTAATAACTATCGATTTTATAATGGTGTTTTGAAGACACTTATATTTGATTTAAATATTTTGGGGCTCAAATTGAATATGAAGAGTATTCTTATTCGTTATATGGCAGAATTAAACAAAGTCATTAAATAAGAAAAAAAGTGACACTGGCAAAGATGACGTTTGTGCCCGAACTATGTAAAGTTCGCTTCGATGTCATTTTAAAGTAAACTAGTTTGACCAATTTCTTTGAAATGTGTAACTACTCACCTTTTAATTTGGTAGACTTAATCGCATTGTTCTACCAAAGTGAATTGTTTATTTAAGCCTCTAGCAACTGTCCAACAACACAATAAAACACCTTCAGGCAACTTAATAGGTATTACTTTTATTTTTTATTTATATACATGTATGTTTTATAACTAGGAAACAAATTATTTTTTTGAATATTACATTTAACTGAACATTTCATAGGAGATTAGATATTTTCTTTGTTTGTGGACTCCTGTGTTCTGGGTCATATTTACACCTAGATATATATGTATTTTCATTCAAAGTTATGTTAAGCCTGGTGTTTGAATCCAATATTTCAGACTGGGGGTCCGGGGTTCAATTCCCGGTCCCGGCACAGATTTATCTGAATGCCAAACCCTTCCTTCACCTCTGACAAGACTTGTATTAATCACAACTTGTGAATGTGAGGAATGCCAGGCCTCCACCGTGGTTCGGATTCCACGTTAAACTGTAGGTCCTCCATTTCATCTCGCAATCACCCTAACATTACACATTAGCGTAAGTGCGTATAACCCAAACGGGTAGTAAGACGCGGTGCTAATAATAAAATAATAATAATAATAATAATAATAATATAATAATAATAATAATAATAATAATAATAATAATAATAATAATATGATGATGATGATGATGATGATGATGATGATGATGATGATGATGATGATGATGATGATGATGATGATGATGATGATGATGATGATGATGATGATGATGATGATGATGATGATGATGATGATGTGATGATGATGATGATGATGATGAATGATGATGATAGATGATGATGATGATGATGATGATGATGATGATGATGATGATGATGATGATGATGATGATGATGGATGATGATGATGATGATGATGATGATGATGATGATGATGATGATGATGATGATGATGATGATGGGTGATGATGATGATGATGATGAAAGATGATGATGATGATGATGATTTATGATGATGATGATGATGATGATGATGATGATGATGAGATGATGATGATGATGATGATGATGATGATGATGATGATGAATGATGATGATGATGATGATGATGATGATGATGATGATGATGATGATGATGATGATGATGATGATGAGATGATGATGATGATGATGATGATGATAGATGATGATGATGATGATGATGATGATTGATGATGATGATGATGATGATGATGATGATGATGATGATGATGATGATATGATGATGATGATGATGATGATGATGATGATGATGATGATGATGATGATGATGATGATGATGAATGATGATGATGATGATGATGATGATGATGATGATGATGATGATGATGATGATGATGATGATGATGATGATGATGATGATGATGATGATGATGATGATGATGATGATGATGATGAGATGATGATGATGATTGATGATGATGATGATGATGATGATGATGATGATGATGATGATGATGATGATGATGATGATGATGATGATGTATGATGATGATGATGATGATGATGATGATGATGATGATTGATGATGATATGTGATGATGAATGATGATATGAATGATGATGAGATGATGATGATTGATGATGATGATGATGATGATGATGATGATGATGATGATGTATGATGTATGATGATGATGATGATGATATGTGATGATGATGATGATGATGATGATGATGATGATGATGAGTGATGATGATGATATTCAGACAATAATAATTGTAGAGTTTGGCGCCATTTTTCCTTTGTAGAGGACCTTGTAAATACAAACAAACAAAAAATAAAACCTAAGAAGCTTTATATGTACAATCTGTTCACCCTGATAGATATGTCTTACCTTGACGAATTACACTATGCCCCTATCTTATAAAATATGCCTTAGTGGAAATGTCAAGATAAGCTTGCTACCTTTCAGGGTAGATGGAGTGTACATAATATTTCTCAAAACTATTGAAGGAATGCTACTTACTATGTATTCAAACTGGAGTATTTTAGCACCCCGTCTTACTACCCATTCGGGCTAATACGCTTATGTACTCATTAAGCTAATGGCTTAGGGATTAGGAAGGTTATATTTAGATTATATTTAGTTTATATTTTTAATAATAATTAGTTAAGTACCCAGTGTTGCCTGGGAGAAACGTTTTTAGTTTAATGATTGTGTGTGGAAGGTTCATACACAATTGTGTTGTTTTGTTTATTTATTATGGCTTACTTCTTTGATTTTTTAGTGAAGCTTATTAATTTTATTGAATTATATTAAATTATGTTTATTATTTGGGCACTAATGATCAAATTGTGTTGACATTCCTATAAACACTCACAATAATAAGAATAACAATAACAACTATTAATTACTGTTTAGTAATTCTAAAAGCCTTCTTGTCTAAGAGTTATCAGTCTAATAGTTTTAATTAATTCAATTATTCATTGTTAAATTCATTTGGTCATTATTATGCTACACTTAGTCCATGTTTGTTCAAATAAATTATGGTTAAAACTCACTTAATAGCTTTCCTTGTAATGGTGTGAATGTACATTTTTTTAAATGTATTTTAGCCTTAAACTGGGTGGTTCTCGAGACCTTAATGAAAACTGATACAAATATTATCATCTATGTATTTTAAGCCTATGGTTTTTTGGTTGGGTTGATATGTTCTATTTAAACTGTATCTCGTGCATGTAGATTTATTATTATTACTAGACTTATTATTATTATTATTATTATTATTATTATTATTATTATTATTATTATTATTATATTATTATATTATTATTATTATTATTATTATTATTATTATATTATTATTATCATCATCATCATCACTACCCCTTGTGGTATACATATGTTCTTTTTCAATTTAAGGAATATGATAGTTAGATGCAGCTATAACCATAATCAACAAATATAATAGTTTGCCTATTAAATCCGTTGTTTATTTTATCATTTCCCTCTTTATTATTATTAGTTATTAATTTGTTTTATTGTAATCACTAGTACACCAACATAATGTAATTCTTTTTTTGTAAGCCAAGTAATGTTCTGTATTAGTTCAGTTCTGGACTGTTATAGGTCTTTATGACTGTTGGTCTATAGTCTACACTATAATAAAATAAAATATTAATAATATAAAACTAAAGAAAAAGGGAAAATACAGTAATAAAAGTAAATTTGATGAAGAAAGCCCACCTAGAGAAAGAGGAAAAATGTGGGAATAATCCAATGTACAAAGGTGACATCTTCTTCCTTTCTTCTGTCTTCTATCGTTAATAGTTTATTTTCCTTTTTCTTTACTTTTATCAATTTCCATTATTATAAGATTATTTAGCCACTGGACCATATTTTTAAACATTTTAATATTAATAATAGTAATGTGGTATTGGTTGACTTAATTATGTGCTTTCTAGCTATCTTTAAAGACTAGTATCAACTCGAGATGAGGGATTGAATGATTATGCGGCTATTCTTACTTGAATTACACCTTACAACAATAGGTACATTGAGAGAGAGAGTATTCATCAAACACTATACAACATTATTTAAAAATGTTGATATTCTCTGACCCAGGTATTACGACACATTAGAATCAAATGTGTGTATTGTAATGTGGCCTTTAAATTTTAATGTGTTTGAAAAAAATGTTTTCAAAGTCCCTTATCTATTTTTTTCTTAGATATTGCACATAGTTACATACATTTGTAAAATTTAAAGTTTCGACATCTACTTTTGTTTAAAATTATTGTAACACCTATTTTATATAATTATCGACATTTTTCAAGCATCACAGATTCTAGTCCACACCAGCATGGACGGATTAAACCTTTCTTACTTCTCAGTAAGATTTTAACAAAATTAAAAAAAAATAATGACTAGTTCAAGGGGCATAGTTTGTATTATTTATGGTGGTAAATGAAACATAGATTTTAACATACCTAACTAAAGACATGGAGTTGAGAAAGATATATGTTTATGTCTTGAAGTTTCATACCACTTACAAGTATCTAACAAACTAAACAAAGTAACACTATTGTATTTTTTTTCTATTTTTCTGCACACAGCTTGAAGCTACATGCGTTTTAAAGTCAAATAATATATTTACAAAATATGTATTTAAGATTTACATATTTATAATAAATAAGATGGACAAAAAGAGAAACTGTGTCTTTTTTAAACTGATCTAGCGCTAAACAAGAGATCTCTTATGTATTTAACATCACATTGCCTACAAATAAATATTATAATAAACATCATGTGCTTAAATTTTTAAACACATTTAAATATAGTTATTAAGTTTTAGACATGTTATCTAAATCACAATGATCAAAAAGTACATTATAAAAAAATACAGAAAACAATAACTAAATTCTATCTAGCATACAACATCTATAAAAAAAATTCTCAACAAAATTTGCAGTAATATCCACAAAAACCCACTTCAGTGGCCGCATGGTCTAATGCGCTTCTCTCATGTTGGACTAGACTGCTGAAAACAAGGAGATCGGGGTTCGATCCTGATCGGGTGCACTAAGGGTGGTTTTTCCTAAATGGTTTCCCACTCTCCCACCACACAAATTTGGGTGCATTTTCTCTAAATTAAGTCTTTCTAATCCCTAACCAATTAGTGTAATTAGTACATAAGTGTATAACCCGAACAGGTAGTAAGACGTGGTGCTAAAAAAAACACACAAAAACCGTTCATTTTTGGGTAAAGTCTTAAGGTATAGTACTTAAAATTATGAATGGATTACGTTTAATTCAATAGGCTTCTAATTCGAATAATATGAGGGAAGTTGTTAAACCCATCCATTTAGGAGATCTGATAGCTGGAGAAAAGTCCAATGTTGAAGAACTCAAACCATAGTCAGATTACCTACTAAACAAACCACAGACAGGGAACAAAGAATAAATTGAGCCTGCTCTTAAAGAGCCTATATTATTTTTAATTGAAAAGATAATCAAGCACCTGGTGAAAACAAGGTAGTAGGTAAGTTATTGAAAAACGGTGGCACAACTATGATTTTTGAGCTCCATGATAAGATGAAACCTATCTGGCAAAGAAAGAAGATGCCAAAGAAATGGAACCTTTTCGTATAATGCCCCATTTTTTTTATAGGGAGATCCAATTAAAGTGGTCAACTACAAAGGCATCCTAGATATGTGCCTGCTGGTCTTTGAGATCAAAATTATCTCATTCACCGACTTTGAAGCAATTTGAAGTGAAATGACTTGGCATTGGACTGCTTGTTTATCAAGATGGAACTGCATGTGTAGTAAGGACAGTTTGCTATTGCTATAACTATAATTAACAGAAATACTGATTCTATTTAATTATTTAGTGAAGTCATCAACCGTTTGCTTTTATATTTTTCATTATATGAAGTGGCACCTTCCCTCTGTGATTTTCAATACCAAGCATAATTTTAAACATGGCAAGTTTTGGTTTTGAAAGTTTCATTGGGTTTACAAGTGAACTCTTTGGGATTTTAATTCCTAGCCACAGAACTAATACAAGTATAAGGAATGTCTTTCAATTTTTTTATTTTACTTACCCTCAGTAACACAAAAAATAAATTTACAACAAAAATTTAATATAACTCTTTTTTCTGAGACGATTGTATCTACTGACTCACAAAATCTGTCATACTCTCTTAAATATACAGCTAACCCATAGTTCCGCATGACATTGGCGACCTCTGTTATGATATCAATCAACCTTATTTTCTGTGCATAGTGCTATGTAGAAAATATCATAATGGACTAGTACCATTGGTTTGAAAGAATACTTGGCATACTATCACTGAATGTTTCTGATACAACTTACTTGTATGTTTTTGTAAGTTACTTAAGACTGGCATCTCTTTTGGGATAACTTGTTTCACTGGTTCACTTGTAATGCAGGATATTTAAGAGGCCTTTGATCTCACACACCATGCGCGCGCACACACACAAACACACACACACACACCCTCATGATAAAATATAAAATATTCACATCAAACACTGAACAAATTGTTCTTAAGTCTGCTGTTATTGTATATGTATTGTTTTGTTAAAACAATTATGTCTTAAGTAATGTTTGTACAGGGTTTGACTACCTTGTTCTGTATTTTTCTACCAAAAAAAATTCGTCAACTGTTTGAGGAACTTTTAATCATACACATGGCAGGGTATGTGTTGAATGTCACTTTTTAAATTTTTTGAAACACATAATAGGTTTAAATAAGGAAACGCCCTTTCTCCTTTACTTTTTAATCTAGCATTAGAGTACTGCAAGAGAGTAGGGAAGGATTGACACTAAACGGTATAACTCATCTATTAGGATTCACAGGTCATTTAGGAAGTAAGGAAGCTGTTGCAAAGAATGAACAATTTTTTTTTAGAGATCAGCAGGGAAATAGGATTAAAAGTTAGCACTGAGAAGATTAAGTACATGATCACACAGAGAACACAGATTGCAATGACAATTTAGGGATTACTTACACAAAATAGAATTTGTTATGGTTAGTGAATTCAAATATTTAGGAATAATTTTAGCTAGTGATAACAATATTATAGTGGAAATTAGTAAAATAATCAGTCAGGAAGTTGTTAACATCTCATCTGCTGTCAAGGAATGTAAAACTCAGAATATGGCAAATAAGTTTTACCAGTTGTGCTTTTTGGTCATGAAACATGGTATCTTCACTTGCATACTTACACTAGGGCGTTAGGAACTCGAAAGTTCATTGCCGCACTTACAAAAGTATGCCACCTATTCCTATCTTGAGCTTCCTTACACCCTATCTCTTTCAAGTCCATTCTAAGGCTATCCTCCCAGTTGCCTCAGGATGAGTACAGGATATGTAACTCATCATTATGTAACCTACTCCACTCCTCAATTGCCTCGCCCTTTTTTGGACAAAATATTAGCATAAGAAGAATAAATTTAGGGTAATCAAAAACAAAGTACGTAGGAAAAAAGGGATGTATATAATGGAGAGTAAAGGAGGTTACATAATTATGAGTTGTATACCCTGTACTCATTAGTCATCACCAAACATAGTTAGGGTTCCGGTAGTCAAATTTTGTAGATTACTTCAGGCAGAATATTCAGCGCGAATGGAAGAAATTAGAACTTCGTTCAAGGTATTGATTGTCAAACATAAGCGCAGATGGGAGGGTAACTTTAAAATGTACCTGAAAAAGATTGGATGTGTTGAGGTGGATTGGGTAGAATAGGGTAGTTATCTCAAGATAGGGATAGGTGGCGTACTTTTATAAGTGCAGCAATGAACTTTCGAGTTCCTAATGTTATAGAGTGAGTACTTTTATTTTAGGCCACCCCAGTCAATATTTACACAAATAGCACATGTTAGTTTAAAAACTTTTTTTATATATAGAGATAGTATTTTTGAAGTATAAGAAAGATTTAAGTAAAATATTTGTTTACAAGCCTATTATATTGCAATTACTTTTTCCACATTGGGAGTGGCATTATTAATACAATTGATGATAATACTTATGAAATGAAGTTATTTAATATATTTAAAATTACAAATGATATAAAATCGATTTTATGCATATATTTTGTTAGTTACTATAGCTACTTATAACTTTATTTTGTTAAATATATTAAGTCATCTAATCTGACACCTTAGCTCAGTCGATAGCATGTCTGCCCACTGAGCTAAAAGTTCTGAGTTCGATTCCTGGCATGGCCGAAAAATTTATCATTGGTGAAATATGGGTCTTCCCTTTCACATTGATAAATTAACGGCCAGGGACTGGATGTTGTGCTTATCCAAGTTTTAAGTTAGATTATAAAGCATATGAAGATACTACAGGCCTAGCCAGCTGGTAGTGGAAAATATATGTCTTGAATTAAAAATTGACCCAGGCCACAAGCAGGAAACAGTAATGGATTTAAAGTAAATATTAAATCACATCATTTCATAAGTACAGTTGTATTAATAATTTTACTGCCTAGTGTGGAGCAAGCAACCGCAATACTATAGGCTGATCAACAAATATATACGTTAATCTTTCTTTTACTCCTAAAATGTCCTAGTTTGACAGAAGGAATTTCACTTGTTGGGGGAATTTGAAGAATAGGTTCCAGCTTCAGTCTTATCCATTTTCATAAGTGTACCAAAAATGTTATAAAATAGTTTCTTTTGGAGATATTTTCTTATTTAAAAAAATTCTTTTTGTGTGTTTTATAAAAAATTATATACTGGAGTAGAGTGCAAACACCTTATTTCGCCCTAAGACTTATTCTTTCAGAAACTTTTCCTTCCTGTATTTCCGAAGCTCCAGATGCAATTTTAGGTTGTTGAGTTTTTCCTCATGGAAACTCCAGATGGCATACATCTGAAAGAACTGCCATCTCTTTGTATCTCCCTGGAGGATTTCTTAGCACCAGACCTCTATTAGGAGTAGCCTCTTGATCTTTGTGTGAGGCAGTAAAGCTGAAATCAAATGCAATAATTTAAAATTATTACATTTAATCGAATAAAGGGATAAATAAAATAAATATGTTATAAAAAGTTCTAGTTAGCAAAATTATGTATGTATCTTTAATTAAAAATTCTATTGTAATAAAAACAGTTGCCTGTTATAAAGATGTAACATATGTAAAAGTTTTTGTAAGTATTAATCTATAAACATATAGGCTACATTTACAATTATTTCTACAAATTCTTTTTCTTTTTACTTGCGTTTTACAACATTGCTTTTAAAAATAATAAAGAATTGAAATATGCAAATATATATTTGACTTTAAAATGCACTCGACTTTTCTTTTGCTGCAGCTGTACACAGACAGATTATAGAGAAATAAACAGGGTAATACAGACCCTCCTAAAGTATTATTAATCATAATGCATTTTTGTTTTTCTCCTCGGTGCCTAAGCTATCAGTTTAGTAGGTTTTTTTTATAGCATTCATAACACTTTCAACACCAATCATTTCTAAACCAACTCTAAATTGCTTAAAGAGTAGTTTGATACTTATGCTTGTAAGTATTTTTAAACTTAAATATTATTTACTATATATTTACTATTAAATAAAACAGTTTAAATGGAAAATTAATTATGTAATTTGTTGATTGTCAATATATTCATAATAGCTCAAAATCAGGTAGAGGTAGGCTATATTTGTTTACTCCAATTTATTGACCCAAGAAAATGTACTTATATGTTTGGTGGAAACTTCCTGGTATATCCTCAAGATTGAGATGTTTATTTCTCAATTTTAAACAACTAGAATAAAAATTTACTGGGATTTAAACTGTTGTATAAGAGGTGTGAATTGAAAACATTTGGTTAATTATTGCTGTAGGAAAACCAGAAGAATAGGGTGGTTTAATATACTAAAACTGATATATTCGAATAATCCCAATTTTCTAAATGGAGGTACCTAAGAGAATTTTCCTCCTCTGCCCCCAAAATGTGAGGATAAAGTGATTCTGGGTAGTTTGAGTCATCAAATTAAGGGAATAGATTAGCCCCGTAACTACTAGGGGTGGATTGGAGGGAGTTTTCTCCGGATGTGTAGTGTATACCCTCGTAGAACACCTATTAAGAATGGTTTAGGATTTTTGGTGTCTCCTCTTCTTTCTTGTTCACATTGATGGATTATTGACAAAGAGTGGTTGAGATTAGGTTTTGGATATTTTATGAGCACTTTTATGTGCTACCTAGTGAGTAGGTGAGGTCATTTAATCAATACCTTAAGGCAAGGGCGTATAAAGCTAGTTTTTATAGGGGATTCCACTATAAAATTCGATTATACCTTAGCCCAATTACAGTTTTTATATGTATATATGGGGTCCAGAGTTAGACAAATAGCACATATACATCACTGATTAAGGTTGGTGTTGAGAATGTAGATCAAAATAATCTTAGCTCCATTCTTGGCTCCCCTTAAGCCTTTTGAATGACAAAAATATTTGGGTATCTTATAGCTATCCTACTAGATTTCGTTGAAAACCAATTTATTACACATCTAATATGTCATTTATAATAAGCTATTCTTTATATTTTTTAAGTTTAATGCACACTATATTTACAGCACATGTGCAAAGAATATAGTTAGGTTTACTAATTACATACTTAATATTATAGTTTATAGTTTGCTTATTGTATATTTTCTCATAACAAGTCATTAGTGTGGATTCTTTCTTTCTCTGAGTTTTGATTCCCTCCAGAGTTCAGCCTGTGAGAGAAGAGTCTGGCTAAGCTCGTAGTTTTATAGCGTTCTGTAAGTGTCTGCTGTTCCAGATTAATCAAAAGGGGTGAAGCCCGAAGAGGAATGGATGGGAAATATTTGAAAGGTTTTAGTTCAGCATGGTCTAGAGAGTTGAGCCATAACATACCCTCCATTTCGAAAAAGTATCCTTACTATGGGTGCTTTCTTGGTCTAAGTTATAGTTGTTGTAGGTTTCTCTTAGGGTTACAGTGGATGGATAGCTTGAGTAAGATAGAGAAGTTGTGAATTATCAAGATGGAAGCTGAACCTTTCTCTGGAATTTTGAATGATTCTATTCCAATACAGTTTCTTTCCATATTTTTCTCCTATCTGATATGATTCTATCCACATCGGACATATTTTTGATTAGATCAATGCTCTTTCTTCAGAAAGAGCGTGATTCCTTTGGTACTGCTCACTCTGAACTATTTTTTTAACATTGTGTATTTGGCTCAATATACTTTTTTTATGTTGCGTAGCATATGTTTTGATGTGTTGAAGATCTGTGTGTTTGTATATTATTCTTATTTCTCATTTTATGGTAGGGGGGAGTTCCATTATCCTAGTCTGAATAGAGGATGTTTGTCTATTAGTGTGAGTCTTTGTCTTGTAGCTGTGTATGTAAGCCTATTTTGAGATTTTCGTTTCTGTTTGATTGGGTTATCTTGTGACGTGTCGTTGGCTGTGGTTCATTTACTGTTTTCCTATATTTTGCTATATTTTCTCAGTCCTTTGATATCACCAAGGGATCTCTCCATATTGGAAATATAACCCTTTTCAAGTATGAATGATTTTCCCTGTCATAGAAAAAATTAAGATCAGGATCACTCTAAAGGTTCTGCTGCTACTAATAAGACAGGTAGAGTACATCTGTTGAGCAGGGTCTGAATGTAGTTTTAATTTACAGGTAGTACCAATAGTATAATTTCAAAATATCGTGTTATCTGAATTGAGCCTTTAACAATGATAATGGCTTAATTATTTAAATACTAGACGGCAACAGATATTGGTATGGGAAAGGTATTGAATAGTACTAAAGTTCTGCAGTTTAGTGTGGCAGTCCTCTCTAAAAATGTATCTATTTATGACATCTTTTGATCAACTGATTTTTTAATGTTGTAAATGTAAGATTTTTTCCTTAATATTACTGAAGTAAATTTAAAACTTTGTGTACAATTAAATAACGGCCCACTTTGGTGGCTGCATGGTCTAACGCGCTACTCTTGTGTTGGGCTATACTGCCAAAGACAGGGAGATCGGGGTTCGATCCCAGTCAGGTGCACTGAGGGTGTTTTTTCCTAAACGGTTTTATACTCTACCTCCATGCAAATGCGGGTGCATTTCCTCTTAATTCTTTCTAATCCCTAACCCATTAGTGTAATTAGTATATAGGTGTATAACTCGAACGGGTAGTAAGACATGGTACTAAAAAAATAACATAACCCTAAAATTTACTTGAAAATTATTTCAATCGCCAAAACTTTGCAAGATTATTATTAGAAAGCGAGATGATGTAAAATAAACATTTTTAATGTATTTAGAAAATGCATTTTATTATGTATGACACCTTAGCTCAGTTGGTAGCATGTCTGTTTGCTAACCCCAGGCTTGATTCTCGTGATGGCCGAAAATTTATCATTGATGAAAGTATGGGTTTACCCTTTAACATTGATAAATTAATAGCTAGGGATTGGATGTAGTATCGGTCCTAGCCTTAAGTTAGATTAAATGGCATATGAAGCTATGACAGGCCTACCCAGCCAGTAGTGGAAAATATATGGTTTGAATAAAAAACTGACCCAGACCACAGACTGGAAACTGTAAATTTTTTTTTTTTTAACTCTCTAAGCATATGTACCATATATAATGTTCTTGTTTTGAGTAGCCACCCATATTACCTTGTGTTCAATTATATATTTTTTATCTCTTAGTCATGTTTCTCAAGAAAAGGGAATGCTTTTAAGCACTTTTTATATAGTACACTTGGCTCTGTGGTGACTATATGATTTACTTCAAAATGATCCTGCAAGCAGGCCCTTGTTTATAACTGGGCAGACTGGGCAAACGCCCAGGGCGCCAGACTTTAGGGGGCCCAGGAGATGACCATATTTTTTAAGAGGAAAAATATTTAATTTATTTACACAATAATTGAAAAGTGGCCAAATTACACTTATTTTTGTTTTGTTTATTCTGCTTGTAAAAATGCGAAATGCATAAGTCACAGTCGATATCCTGAATCCACGCATTCAAGTGTAGTGATTTGCAAGCTAACCTTTAGTTACTTTAATTCTCGTCTGCCTGCCTTGGCGTTTCATCCTCAATGTTGATGTTTCATTCCCACGCTCGCTGTCAAGTATTTCAAACATAACCTCTTTTCAGTAATTCTATGTTTGTTTTAAATGACTCGTTTCCAAGTTTTAATCTTTAAATATGAGTAGGAAATTAAGTGGTGCCGAGTTCAAAAAGTGTGCTGCTACACAACGGTGAAGTTGAACTATTAAGAAAAGTGTTGAAAATAGAATCTTTTTTACATCAATTCTAATCTCATCGACTAGTTCTAAGTGTTCACAATGTCCTGTAGCGCTCACCATACGAGAGCCCTGTGGGGCTGATATTTGCAATTTTTTCTATTGTGTTTATGTGTTTATTTAAATGTATATAGTTATGTTCAAAAAAAATAAGACTTATAAAAACAAACAAACAAACAAAATATGTTGTTTTTATTGACTATGGCCCTAAATATAGCATATAGTAATAAATAATCAAAATACCGAAAGGTTAGCTAATCAGTGTGCATTTTTCAACTATAAAACATAGCTATTGATAGTTAGACAAGCTTATAAAATCTACAAGGGGCGAGGCGTCTGAAATATCTATGCCCAGGGCACCAACCACATAAGCCCGGGGCCTGCCTGCAAGTGAATAATTTGTTAGAAAAATTTCAAAATGTTGTCTAAATAGGTATCCTAAGTATGCTTTCTTTCAACCATCTTCTTGCAAATAACACAGAAGGGCAGTAAAACCTGTGAACATAAAAGAAAATAGAATTTTCTTCTAAGTCTTTAATATTTGAATACAATAATAATATATCATTTTTTTAAAAATAGCTAAAAATTAATAATGATTATTAATGATAAATAGATAGCTACTTCAATTTTTACTTTCTTTCTATCTTACAGGTAGAGAAAGTATGGTGATCGTCAAAAAAAATCAAACTCGAGATTTTGATGAATCTTGACGTTTCATGACTCCCTGAATCCGAAAAAGTGGTTTTTGAATTTCTGTCTATCTGTCTGTATGTACCTCCAACTAGAGCCGATTGAGCTAAAACTTGATATCGAGGTTTTCATAGGGTTGCCCCAAGGGGGTTTTTGGAATTGGATATCTACCCCTAAAATTAAGGGTAGTTTACTGAAGGGAAAAAAAGAGAAAAAGTTAATTTTCTCAAAATCGGCTCTAACGATTTTGATTAAATTTCATTTATAAACATTAATAGATATTCCAAACAAAATGGCTACCCTCAATATTTCGGCAAAATGGCTTTAAGGGCTCCGGTCTGATGCGTAAATTAACATTTTTTATAATAACATCCGAAACTATTTGAGATATGAAATTACTTAGCATTACAAATATGTATATATATTTATAATACAAATATTTTATTCGAAACATATTTTTATAAAATCAATAACTTTCAATCTATACGCAATTATATTTTTTTTAACTTTTTGGACATTAAAAGTTTAAGTATTGCGACCGTAAAAAAAACTAACCTGAAATGTTGATGGATGTCGAACCCTAAAAAATAGTCTTAGCAATGCAATCTGTCTGTGTGTCAATTAAAACTTAAAATTAAGAGTAGTTTTATAAAGGGTGAAAAGAGAAAAAAATAGGTTTTCTCAAAATCTGCTCAAACGATTTTGATTAAAATTCATATCTAGGCGTTGATTAAGATTATAAATAAACTGGCTATTTTCATGGTACCTTACAGAAGTGTTAATTTCCGTATCTCCACAACTATTTGAGAAACTAAACAACTTATCATTGCAAAATTGTAGGACTATTAGAAATAAAAAACTTTTATTTGACATATATTTTTATAAAAGCAACAGTTTCTGAGATATTTGAAAATATATTAATACAATTTTGTGAGCTTTAGTTGTAAACATATACTACTTAAGTCTTAACACAATAATTCTCCAATGCCATAGAGTAATTAAATATAAGTAAGTATCTAAAAAAAGTATGTTATTTTTCCTTAAAACTCTTAGGAGAAATGTTTGCACAGCAATGATCTATCTCCATTTTAGACTCAATAGTCAATATTTACATTTTGTATTAAGTGATATTTGATAAAGGTCGAAAGCTATTGCTTCTAAAGTATTTAATTTTGTTTCACGGAAGTGCAAACGTGTATTTTTGTTCCGACAATTAAAGCGTTGAGCTATTTCTCGTTTAACTTAGGTTTGTTGAAGAAAACTTCATTCATTAATAATTATATTTTTGTATTTCTTTTCATTATTATTATTTCGTTTCATTCATCTTTTGATTGCTCCTATGCAGATAGAGTTTTTGTGTGGCTATCTGTATTAATAACGTTATTTTAATTAATTTGTATAAATTACTTTTGGGTGTTATCTTAAAACCATTCAGTTTTTAACCGATTTCATTTTGTTCCAAGACAGTGCAAAAGTGTAGTGTTCTTATGTGGAGTGGTGATGATACAATGTACATTAATCCATTCAGAAATCTTACGAGTTTATAGAAAGAAAGAGAAAGTCTGTGCAGTGCGCCATACCATTTATTTATTTTCCTTTTGAAATAAATGATCTGTAAATGAGAGATAAACTAGGAACAGGTTCTTTCCAATACAAGACTATAATGTTTCCATACTTGCCTAAATATTAAAGACACGTGAAACTCGGAGCCGGGTCAAGAGACTCATGCACATTAGATGAGACTTAAATTTGCATCCCAGTTGTAATGTGTATGATAAAGATAAGCCGCACCCCCTAAGCAACGCAAAATAATAATAGGGTGCCAAAATACTGGACAAAAAAAAGATAAATTAATCAAAAATAAGTGGCCACTCCCGCCAAATATCCAAATCGTGAATAGACAGTTATGTACGACAATAATTATGGCTTACTTACTGGAGTAACCCTACAGTTTCAATTATCTGACCTTCTGTTTTATCTGACATTTACATTTTTGACAGTGTGCATATGCATATTATTTTCCCCACTCCATTTGTTTATTTGTTGGCAAAGGGAATAACATAATAATAATAATTAATATTAAACCTTATTTCATTACTATCATGCACTTCCATTTAATTTGGATTTGTTTCTCTCTCACTCCCATCTCCATAGTAAATCCCTTCCCCATTGTTTCCGTATTATCAAACATTTCAGTCTGACCACCTGTCGGTCCTGTATAGGTAAGATAGTCAGGACACTACTGCATTTTGTATTTTTAATGTTTTCCTTTTGAATTTGAAAACCATAGTTTTAGCACTTTGAGGACATATGATTTCACTTTATGCATTTATAAAACTTTCTTTTTTCAGAAAATAACAAACTTATTGGAATAAAATGGAAAATTAAAATTATACTTTTATTTTCCATTGTGTCTTAATACACATTCAGTTCACACGCAAATATTATAACTAATTTTGACAATGGCCACTAATTTATAATATGAACTAATTATTTTATATTTTATTTACTTTCAAAATAATAAGTTCAGTGCAAAAACAAAGTGTTTCTATTTTGCCTAAATTTTAAGAAACAAATAAAAATTAAATTAAAGCAAAGAGATATTTTAAAATATTCTCTCACCTGATACTAAATTAAAAAACATATTTTTGACACTAGTAACCATTTATATGTTTAAAAAGGTGTATAACCCGAACGGGTAGTAAAACGCGGTGATAAAGAAAGTTTAAAAATAATATAAGCAAATTTTAGAGCTAGCTAATTTATATTTTCATAATGAAGTGTATGTGATAAAAAAGAAAGTAACGTTTCATAGTCTAATAATAGCTAGTAGAACTTTAATACCGTTAAAATATTAATCGTTGGAGAATAACATTACAAATTACAACAACATAACACTGTTAATCATTATTTTAATTGATACACTTCAAAAGGAAAAAAAAAACATAAAGTTTTAACAGTAACATAATATAACATACAATTCACATTCAACAAAATAAACATAATAGATTGAAATAATTGTATTACAAATTACGGCTCAAATGGAAACGTTTATATCGAAGGAAGTGCCATTGTTGGTTTATATATATTATGAACATTTAGTGACATATGAGTAAGAAACATAACAATTAATGACCATAATGTTTCAGTTTACTTTGTCATTAAAAACTACAATTTGATTTTTATTTTAAGACGAGTGAAATGTGGATCCAGAAAGAACTTTTCAAAAAATGAGCTATTGATGAAGTGTCACTGTATCATATATCCTACATGTGAAGTTATTATAGAAAATATTTGATAAGATTTTATTTTTAATGACAGCTAATAATTACATTATTTGACATTTAATAAATGTCAAATGATAACACTTTCATAATTTCATTCACAGGTGATTCTCTTTTGAGATAGGTAAAATGATTTCAAACATTTCTATAGATGTTTGAAGCATATTGCTTACTGAATTTCTACTTTGTCAAAATAAAAAGAATTGAAAAAAAACATTGGTTATAAACCTAGAAAAGTATGAGACATGTAACATAAACATAAAAATAAAGAAATGTACACTCTTATTATTTCTGGTGCAAGTAATTAAAATTCTTTAGGGTATGTGTTGGTGTGTGTGTGCATCGATTCCATCAATATTGCTGACATTCAACATTACCACATCTAATTGCATCAAATTAAAAACTTTTTTGAGATGGTCGATTTTTTTTTAATAATCTTGATAAAAATGCCAGAATTTTCTTGGAAAATTTAGGATGAGTCTTACTATTTTATGTAAATTTAATTTCCCTTTTGTAATGAAAATATAAGTTGGAGCTATTTTTACTTAAGAATTTGACAATATTATTATTTTTTTAAATGTGTCCTCAGTATTTTAAATTTTCAAAATGGCCCTTAAATCCAAACAAGTTTGATATGCCTGCCCAATATGTGTTGAACTAGATCAACAAACTGGCTGAACTATAGTAATCTTTGTAAGATCCGCATCTATGCGTATGTGGCTAAAGGCACCAATCTCTACCAATGTTTGGTTAGTAGGTGACAAGCAAGTTGGAGCTCAAATCCCAGTTTAGTGTTCTGATGTGGTTTTTACTAAATGTTTCTCCACTCAAAATGTGGGTAGACTTTATTTAAATACTACCTTATTCATTCACTCCCCAATAGTGTAAATATGCAGAAGCCCAGATTGGTAAGTCAGTTCTTCAAGGTGAGTTGTGAATAACAAAGTTAGCGAAGAGGATACTTCATTAAGGAAGTTAATTATTATTTTTAGTTGGCATAGTTAGCTAACGTGCTAGTTTCGTGTTGAGCTAGACTGTCAAGGAGATCAAGGTTCGAATCTCACTCGGGTGAACTGGGGTGGTTTTTCCTAAATGGTTTTCCACTCTCCTTCCACGCAAATGTGGGTCCACTACATCTATATTAAACCTTCCCAATTCCTAGCCCATTAGCATAATTAGTAAGATGTCATCTTATATTGAGTTTCCTAAATGTTTCTACACTCTCTCGCCACATAAATTTATGAACACTTCCTTTACCCATAACCACCTCATCCCTACCCTATTAGTGTAATATGTGGATAGCCTGACTGAATAGTGAGACGTGAAGAACAGAATCTTTTATAAAGTGAATTATATTCCATGAAGGCATATAATGACATAATTAATAAATGTTTAGCCAAGGGAAATATTTAATCAGAATCTTTTAGTGAGGAGATAAAGTAACTTGTTTAATAATATAATGAAATTAGGTTTTTGAGCTTCAATTCTTTCTTTTACATGATCCTTTATCTGATAATACCTTGTCCAGTAAAAATTCAGTATTTAAGTTTATGATTATTTTAGTAAAAATTATTTAGTCACAACTCTATAGTATTTATCATACATAATCTTTATCGCTAACTGGTAGTAATTCAATTGTTCTCACATATTCTTTATATCTGAAGATTAGGGAAAGTACCACAATATATTGCTATTCTACAATTACTAGGGAGTGACTATAGGCAACCTGTAGGTAACATGATTGGTAGGACAGTATATGTCAGTAATAAAAGTTACTAAAACAACTTTAGTAAGATGGTATCAATGTTGACTGCAAACAATTTGTTTGTATTTTCTAAAATGCTATTCCTTGCATAGTCTTACTGTATGTATGTTATGTGTAGGTTTTCTATAAGGGCCTACATTCACAGCTCGAGTAAAAACTTTTCTACATCTATAGAGGAAATTTTATAACAGGTGTGTCACTGACTAAGTAATTAATGTATGTGAAACTATTTGTAATCTTTTCACACACAATTTCCCATAATACTATAAGTTCTTTATAAGATTACCAACCTTGTCACGGAGAATAATTAGGCATATTTATAATTTCTAAATTTATACCAGTTTAGTTTGTACTAAATAAAGAGTGTTACCTTATTTTGGCACTGAACTTTTCTGTTCATGTATTCAAATACTTGAAAATTTTGCTAGCCATTGTTTGTACTAAAAGACAAATAAATATTCTTCATTACAATTAAAGTACATACTTAGATTATCCCATATTCTGGAATGTTTATTACTTTATACTCTTATATATTACTATACTAAAGAAAATATCACAATGTAAAAATATAGGTATTTGGTTCTACGGCAAAAACGTGAACCTTATCTTATATTCAAGTAAAGCAGTTTTTTTTGTTGACTAATGTTGATGAATTTTAAATAAGTTATTAAACATTACATACAATTTAATGTTGTTCAAGTAGAGTCTAGGTCTTATTATTTAATTATTTTGGAAATTACAAGAAACCAAAGAAAATAATAATTTAATAATAATAGCTGCAACAAATGCAGTTTTTGGTTTGATATAATAAGTACTTCACTAACAGAAATTAAATTACTAATGTTCAAAAATTATAAATGTAATAAGCTTATGAAGTCAAATGTACAAAATAATGTCCAAGTCATTTGTTCAGTAACTGAGTAAGCATACCTATACAAAGAAACATAAGCACTGCTTTGTTATAAAAAAAATCTGAAAACTAGGAAATAATATTTGTAACAAAATTTTAATCCAAAAGCTTGATTTGTTAGAATATATTGAGAAACTAAATATATCTTTAGTTGTGTAAAATAAAACTGTTAAAAAAATAGTATTTTTAAATACTATTTTAAAAGTGTAAGTATTTCTTCAAACTAAATATGGAAATAACTAATTTTGATTTTATGAGCTAGTTATTAAAGGAAATACATGACTTTTCTCCCGAACCAACAAAAATATCTAAATGAAATAATTTTAGCTTAATTTAATTGTAATATATGCCATCAATTTAGAAATAGTTAAAATTTGACTATGATATTTTTATTATTTAACAAAAACAAAGGTTTAATTTTCATGTGAAATGGCAGAAATAATCAATCAATAAATAACATGGGTAGGTACTTATTTTTAACATTAATTTACGATATGAAACCCTAGATAGGCTTAGTTTGAGAATATTATAATCTCCATAGCTGTATTTGTATATGGATTGTGTTTGATATCCTCTTATGGTACACATAATCTTTTCAAAAATAAGTTTTGTGACTGTATTGTAACATTTATTATATTTTTAATACTATGAACATTCAATCTTATTTGCTACCCCTACAAAGGTCCATTATTGATGGGTTCGCTGAAATGATTAAAAAACTACAGTAATTTTAAACAAAATTATTATTTATAATTATACAACAAAGTGGCTTGTGAAATATTATGAAAACATTCTTTTTCATAATGAGACAGATTATTAAAGAAAAAAATATATAATTAAATCTTAGTAAAATAATTAAATGTTCATTATTATTTGGAAAACTTTACCTCTAAAGATTATATTATGTAAATTGTGTACATATTGAACTTGTTATGGAAGCTCTAACGACCCCTGCGGCGGGTTGAAATGTGGAAAAAAGGAGTTGACTACTAGAAATAACAAATATCCAAATAATGACCACATAAATTATTCACGCATCACTCATTAATTTGAAAACTATGTATCTATAAGGGATTTTTATGTATAGAGAAATATGACATGTTATTAATTTAGTCATTTTAGAATAGTCATTAATTAACAGTTGATAATTTCATAAAACACCTACGAAGAAACATGGTAAATTTAAAGTGTTTGTCACATGGAGACCTTTGTTGGGTTTTTTTTAGTTTCTACTCAACTATATGTACATTTCATGATCATACATGTTTCTATTTATTTTATCTAAAAAAATCTATAATTTTGACAAAATTGGTTTGTGGGTTACTTACAAGATTAGTTATGATCAAGTTATATAAATTCATACAACTCACTCACAGAGTGGTTCTTCAAAGCAATAATCTATAATGAAGATAAAACACTTTGCATCGCTCTGATCAGATAGTATAACGGAGAGTTTCGTTAAGAAAAATACAAGTTATTTCTGAAGCAAAGTGTAGAAATATATTATTCTACAAATTTTTGGAGACATAACTGATTCAATATGAACTATTTGTTTATATATAAACACGGAACTTTTTTAAATCTAAATTTTAACATGAATGCTAAAAAAAAAAACTTTTGCACGTATCAGTAGAGTTACAAAGTAACAAGAGAGAAATTTAATTTCAACACATATTTTTTATATCTTTTTATCACACGTTTCTTTAGATGTGGAATGAAAAGTCACACACAATTTTATCAGTGGGGGCCCGATGGCAAAAATATCAACCAGTTAGTGATGGTTTCAAAATTAGATCACAATAGAGTATTTTTGGTGTTTTGTTTCTAGATTGCTTTGTGAATCCCCAAACCACAAGCATGATCATCTAATCTAGTCCTCAGGACATGGTTTGGTTTAGAGTGTGGAAATGCGGACTGCGTCATGCGGTTGATCTGGAGAAGTGGCCGGAGAGGACACAGACGCAGGCTCCACCTCTGAGCCAGGGTAGGAAGACGGCAGGTTCACCACAACAGACGCGGTCATCGTGGAGGAGGTGGTAGAGTTGGGCTTGTTGATCGATACAAGGGAAGCCCCACCCACAACCATCGGGACATTGTACCCTCCAGCCGATATGGGCTGATTTAGGCTGGCTCGGGACAGCCGATCCATGGGCTCACTGGCCGGGGACCTGCTGGACTGCTGCAGACGGATTTGGATGTCGTTCAGCTCCTCTTCGTGGCCAACTCCACCAGACTCAGGAGTTGCCCCTCGCTGGTGTTTCTACACAATAATAAGTCAATTACAAATCGGTTCACCATGAAATCTTAGAAAACTCATTAAAAAGACCTAATCCCATGCAATACTTAATGATGCACAAAAATTTCACATTCCTCCAAAATGAGGCAATTTACAAAAATAATATATTCCTTGAAATAGTTTATAGCTTTTTAAAATAATGTGTCTTCTTGTAATGTGAATGTGTTAATGTAAAACGTGGATCACGCCTGCATTTTCTTTTTACATAATACCTAGTTGTATTTCTTCAATTTTATTTAATCATTTGTGTGTACCCTTTTTATCTAATACAACACTAGTAACAGTATAGTTAATAATAAAAGTGATACTAATTAATTACAGCTACAAGCATAATCTATTAGATAAAGCATGAACAATTTCTACAATACCACTATCACAGAGAATGCAAACACAAACAGGGATGTTTCAGCATTTTCATGGCAGTTAAAATAATGGTATTATTTCAAGAAATAGAAAGCTAATTTATAGCGTAGGTTAGGTAAGGTTATTTAAAACAATACTTCCTCTTTACTTCCGGTCATAGCTATTCAAGGAAGAATCATCAATGCAACTCAATCATTTTATGAAATAGGAGTACTCAATGGAATGTAAAAATATTTAATTTCGATTTTTACCATTCTTTTTTGTATCATGGGAGTTGAACAAACCATTTAATAATATTAAACATGGAAAACCTTTTCTTAGAAACTAACTGGCCTAGAAACATACATTAAAATGAATATTTAAAATGTTACTAGATTATTTGTAATACAATCAACAAACAGTGAACTGGTCACTATCGAACACTCCACTAAGTTATTTAAAGTAGTATATTTTATTTTATTAATGAGTCAACTTTTTGGAATATTTTGAGAGTTTAATTTCGGAATTAAGGTGTGGCAGAAGGGAGCACAAGTAATTTTATAGCATTACATTTTTTTGGCCAAAATAAATCAAATATTTCTTCAGTAGCAACATAGAGTTTAGTTTTCTGCACATGCTAATATCTGTCAAGGGTGTCCTGGAATTTTGTCAAAACTTTTTCTCCTTATTTAAAAAGTTTTGACAAAATTCCAGTACACCCTTGAGAGATATTCAAGATCTGATGATATTAGCATGTGCAGAAAACCAAACTCTTATGTTGCTACTGGAGAAATATTTGATTTATTTTGGCCAAAAAATGTCAATTCTATAAAAACTGTAAAAATACTTTCATTCCCTTCTGCCACACCTTAATAGCAAATATTATAAATTAATAAAAAAAATATATATATTTATAATCTGGTACAATACTGAACCAAGTTATGTAAGCCAGGTTATATAAATAAATCCAAATGCAACGTGCGTTGCAGTAAATTAGTAAGCGTAGGTGATTACTAACACACTTTAGGTAGGTACACTAATAATAAGTAAGAAAGATTGGAACCAACTTCAAACTCAGTATAAAAACAATAAAATTAAATACATGTATATGAGATTCTAGTTGTAAAATATTGGAGCTCATTTGATAAATTTAATCATTTAAGCCTGTGTAGATCTTTTAAAGCAAATAGATGCTTTCATAGCTCTTAAAATTACTTAATTCAGATAATGTATATGATTAAAATAAATGATGAAAAATATTAAGGTAGTTAAAATTATATCGGTTCTTACATTAGGAAATAATTGAAAAACAGTATGTATCACTACATATAGTATTTTGACCCTTTGAAACTAGTATACAATGTTTTTTAAAGTAATTTTATTTTACAAAACTAAATAATAATTGTCATATTATGTGGATATATAATGAATATTCATGAAGCAACCAAAATGTTTGATCAATGAGATTGTTAAACCCTGTTTTAAGTGTACCAGATTTTGAAACATTACTATCCTGCTTTTCCACTAGATATCTCCAGCTTTTCATTAAATATAAGTGGATAAAACTACAAATTTATACTTTAAAGTTTCACAAAATCATTTCTGAAGTTTCAATGGTTTGGATCCCGATGGAATGGAAGCTCCTTAGTCTTAATATGATATGAAAGTAGATGAGTTAGGGAGCAATTTATAAATGCAATCCGATCCTAGGCAATAATATCTTCTTAGCATGTGTGAACAATATTGTATATATTTATGCTAAGTTGCCTATTTTTCCATGACAAACCATCTCAACCATAGAAATGTACATAAACTTGGATTATTGTAAAGTTAAATGGGGTGTTACAAATCAATAATAAATAATTTCAACTGTTTATAATACCTT
The DNA here is from genome assembly GCA_033556935.1 of Timema podura. Classification (NCBI taxonomy): domain Eukaryota; kingdom Metazoa; phylum Arthropoda; class Insecta; order Phasmatodea; family Timematidae; genus Timema; species Timema podura. The sequence continues at coordinate 95,104,280 of JAVRXN010000010.1, read as the reverse complement.
TGTTCATTTTGACTATTTGTAAAATTTCTGCCCCTTTGATCAGTGGCGGCTCGTACATAAATTAGTGGGGGTGCTGCTCCAGAAAGTTTTTAACCTTTGTTTTAAAATTGTGTAAAAGGAAAAAAAAATGTTTAAAAAGAAAATTTATTCAGGAACTTGATAAAATCTTAACAAAAATACCAAACTTTTTTACTTACTTTAACTTAAATTGTTACAGTTCAAGCTTGATCTATTCATTTAAAAATGAAATCCATTCTTCTTGTTTTAATTTGCTCAAAAAGTTCAATAATTTTCTCCTTGATCTCTGGATGACAATTGAGGAAATTTTTCTCCATTGAAAGTACTGCAAACGCATTTAGTCTTTCCGAATTTATTGTGCTTCTTAAAAAAGTTTTTATTCTTTTCAATGTTGAAAAGCAGCGCTCTGCCTCTGATGTAGTCATGGGAATTGTCAAGAGGATTTTTATCAATTTCATAATTTCACTAAAAACATCATCTAGATTAATTTCCAAGATAAATTTCAGCAGCTCAATTAATTTGCAATATTCATGAATATCAGCCTTACAATACAATACTTTTAGTTCAGTTTCAAGCTTTTCTTTGTCAATCATGGGATAAGCTTCAGTGGTCAGTACTATCTCTTTTGTGGGATGTTCATTCTTAAATCTAGTGAAGCAATTCTTCTTGTTGAACAATTTAGCAGCTACTAAGTATTTAGTGGAAGAATATCTGTCCATTATATCTACACATATATAGTCACACACTTCCTTAGCACCCGCCTCGGTGGCGTAGTTGGCTAACGTGCTAGTCGTGTTGAGCTCGACCGCCGAGGACGGGGAGATCGATGTTCGAATCTCGGTCGGGTGAACTGGGAGTGGTTTTTCCTAAATGGTTTTCCACTCTCCCTCCACGCAAATGCGGGTTCACTTCCTCTAAATTCAACCCTCCCAATTCCTAATCCAGTAGTGTAATTAGTACTGAAGCGTATAACCCGAACGGGTAGTAAGACGCGGTGCTAAATAAATAAAAAATAATAAACTTCCTTAGCTTCTGCTATAAGTGTCTTTGAAAGATTCTCACAGTACTTTGAGTTTCTCAAGTCTAAAATAGCAGTTTTGAAATTTGTTATATATTCATTAACTTTGAACACACTAATTTCTCGAGATTGCATTTGGTTGTAAATTATTTCAACATGAGGCATAATTTGATGAAAAAGCTCTAACCAATACTTGAAATTATCATCATTCAGGTATTTTAAAATTCCTGTTGCTTCTGCAATGGTTTGATCTGAATTTGATGTTGACTGAATTTCAGTAAGGCAGTGTTTTAAAGGTTGCAAATTTTCATGAACTCTGTTTATGGTCTGTATGTTGAAATTCCACCTTGTAGAGGATGGACGTGCAATACTGACGTCCATATGTTTCTTGAGAATGGTCACACATCGTGGTGATCTTAAGAAGAATGTTGGAATAGCCAGAATGTTAGAGAAAAAAATTCTTGCGTTTCGTGTAATACTTGCTGCATCCACCCCCTCCTATGTGCACATGTGCGCAACAGTCAAACACCACGTCGCTGGCACTGTGAAGTCCACAGTTCCATACAAAGATTTTTGTATCTTTTTCATAAACTGGGGAATGGCTACTGAAGTACTGACATTAAGCTTAAGGAATATATATTGTACTACAAAAATAAAGAAAGAATTAAAGGAAAAAGGACTCATTATATTAAATGTTATCGATGATTACAAGTGGAAATAGGGGGTGCTGCAGTTCCGCAGTGCCTATACACGAGCCGCCACTGCTTTGATAAAAACAGTTTGGAGTGAGTTGTGTACTGATGGAACAACCTGTTCTCTACAAGGCAAAATGTACACATATTCTCTTTTCAGTCCTGTTTTTAAATATGGTGACAGTAAATGATGAAAAGCATATGTAGCATATGGATAGAAGGAGTGCATGATATCTGTGCATGCACACAACTAAACAAGCACTTATATCCACCAACGCTTATAAATTTTTGTTAGGTCCTCCAAAGAACGTTAGACATTTAAAATTATTTTTTCGGTTTATTCTTATTTTTACTTTAAAAGTCTATTGTAATCTCATTTAATTATGATAGATGAATTCACCTAAAAATACATATTTCCAAATATAAATGTTTTTGTTTGTGCTCAAAAGAGATCAAGTTTAGATTATTTATTAATGTAAGTTAATCTTTGGTTACATTATTTGCTAAGAAGTGAAACACACGATAATGTATAAATATTACAAAGTTTGTATATGGCCTAAAATATATAGGTATTCCTAAAAATAAATATCAATTTATTCAAATCTACCCTTTAAAATTCAAAATACGCGCCATATTCAAGCCTTTTTTTTTTTTTTACTTCAGTTCCAAACTGCCCCACTCACTCTCATTCGAGTGGTGGAGCAGGAAAATCAGTTCTTTTCTGCTCCAGAGAAACAAACGCGAAAGAGCAAGGAATTACAGATAGAACTGTTCCAAAAGTCAAAATGAACAAAACTAAAGTATGTGATGTTCAGTCTCACAAGTATGTTATCATCCTGAAATTCTCTGACTTAATAATTTTTCTGTTATAAGATCCATTGATGGCTGATAGAAACCTCAAGTCAAATTTTAGTTTTTGATTAACTCCCAAGAGAAATGATATTTCCCCAAATAGCTCTATTTACACATGACAGTTTCATCTAAAATATCATTTTGAATTTAGATATCAAAACCCAAAATAGTTCAGACATCAGTTTTTTCTTTATATTAAAATTTTAAAATTCATTACATCTAGTATAATGTGTTGTTCTTTTTCAGATATTAGCACCTTGGGCCACACTAGTGAGCTGATTATAAATTGTGCAGTTCATCATCAAACTATTGGGAAAACACGTGAACTAGTGGTTAGAGGATACCATATTCATATATTTCTACTGAGTAGAGTTTCATGTCCAACTGTCTAACTAACCTAGTTTTATCTGATTTTCAAGCCCAAACAAACTAAAATTGAATGTTTAGCTAATTGATATAAACTGTGAAACAAAGCTAAATGCTTTAATGCCCTCCGCCATATGCCATACCATGTTTACTTTACTAGATGATTATTTTTATCTTAAATACTGTATTGAGATTTTTATTAATTAATTAGATTTTGGAAACTTATTTTTCAGAACATTATTATGGCCCAACAAATGCTATAAGTTAAAGTTTTACTAAATAAATTCTGAATTACAGATTTTATATTGACGTTTTCATAATTTAAAAGTAAAGCCTGTGCATTTAGCCTTGTTTGCCATTCAAAACACGTGGAAGATTGCTCATTCACTGTGTAGAGCTAAAATATTTCAATGATTGCTTTAAACTTTTTTTTTTGCCTTATTTTAGTTACAAGATAATTTATATAATATATTTCATTTACATTTTTTTAAATTATTAAGAGCTTGTTTTAAATTTTGAATGTCAAGTTCTGAAAATAGTTGTAAAGAAAACTGTCTAGTTTGCAAATTTTAAAAAAAATTAGTAGAAATGCTTAGATATACTGAACACACACATAAAATAACACAATCCTGCAACAAAAACAACAACAACAATAATAATAATAATAATAATAATAATAATAATAATAATAATAATAATAATAATAATAATAATAATTTAGATAAGCAAGAGAATCATATAAGAAATACACAGAGCTATGTTAGTGACATTTTTATTACAATAATGATTTTTTTATTACTACTGAAATAAAATATAAGTAAAAATGAATAGATGCATAACTTAAGCAAAGTTAATACATATTTTAAAGGTAGAGACTTATATACGTATAGCATATCAATACACTAATCCAAAATAAGTTTTGCCAAAAAGATATAATTTTTTTATTATTTTATAAGATGTCAAATTATTTTGAAACAAAATAATAGAGTGTATTTGTTTCTGAGCTAAGATATAAGTTATTATCAATTCAACTACTTTAATATAGTTAATGATTTATTTAAAACATTTTATATGGTTTAACGGTAAACTCTGGTGATTCATATTATACTATATAAATGGCTCAATGTGTTCTAAATGTATTCTTTTATTTTACTACGCATGCCATGTGTTTTAAAGCTCTTATTTCAATTTTGCTTGGAAATAATAAGAATTAGAATAAAACCATAGTGATCAAAATATCAGCATTCTAACTATGAATTTATTCTTACTACATCACTGCAAAGCACAATGCATTTAAATCTAACTCGGATCGTATCCTCGTAACATATTCAGTTCATTAATTTAAATAAGTTATATTCTCAACCAACACATTCAATAATTCTGTTAACCTACTAAAATGCATTTTGAAACAATACATATTATATTAAACTATACATTTTTTAAAACTATTTAGTTCTATTTTATGATAAAGCAAAATGTCTGTTAGTTGTTTATCTAATCATCCCAAATCTTTGATACAATGTTAGTTTTTAAAGTCGTATTTAAAGAACACATTCTACTTTATGGTACCTTATACTATGAAAGAAGACATCTTCTAACTTGACTACAACAAACTACCACTTAGTGATCATTCAACTATTTTATAATGTTCCAAATCTAATTCTAGGACTGGAGGAGCTAGTCCACATGCTTTAAACATGAAAAATATGGTTACAAGTAGAAAATAAAATTAATATACGACAGAAGTTGAAAGAAGTGTGGAAGAAACATTAACGGAAAGAAAGCTAAAGAAGAAAGTTATTACAGATTTGTGAAGAGCAAATATTTTATACCGTGTTTCACACTAAAATATATTACATAAGTACAAATCACACAATTCGGATACCATACATCAATTTGAATATATAAACATTTGAGTGGAAATACGAAGTTTTGCAAATTAATTGACCAGCCGCATGGTGAATCGAAACTCCAAATAGATAGACAATATCATGCGATAGAAAGCGATAAGAATATTCTGACAAATTTCCCGAGAGTAGTTGTTTACACACAAGCAGTTGCTAGAAAAGAAACATGCTTGGAAATAGAGTGAAAAGCTTTGTTTGTTTTTATTATCTAAATATCGTTTCAAACGAAATATAGTTTTGCATCTTTTACAAAATCAAAAAAAAAAAAAAAACTGCTCACATAGGGCTAGAAGAAGAAAAGTTCTTAAATATTACCTTAGTACGCACTTCAATCTTGTCACTATAGACAAGCACCACTCGGTCCTTCCCCGGGCTCGTGGCCAGGAAAGGGATGCTCTTGACGTCGCAACGCGGCATCATGCACAGGAGTGAGCACGGGCGGGCGGACAGGCGGGCCATGCAGTGGTGGGCGGGCATGCGGGCACACAGAGCAGAGCGGTGGCGACGATCGGTTCAGCACGAGAACAGGAGGGGAGACGAGAAGAGAAGAAGAAGTGGGGCAAATCAGAACGAGGCCTCAACAAGACAAGTGCCGTCCATCCCGCCCCCGGTCTGGTCGCCCTGTTCGGCCGACGCTGCAGGGATATACTGGTTACCGGCTCGCTGAAATATAGGGAGCGTCGTGTGAGCACACCGTGTGCCCCACCGAGCCGCTCGCTTCTGAAAGACAAGACACTGGCCACGCCCATCCCTCCGGCTCCGTCTAGAGTCAGCTTGGCGAGGGGAAAGGAGACTCGACATTTCAATACAAAAACAAGGGATTTAAATTATTAGGAGATGGTATTAGTTAGGAAGCCTATGGATTTCAATTTTCTGAGATGATGGCTCTCGTCTTGGCTGCAGATGGGCAATACTCTAAAATAAAATGTGAAGAAAACAAATTTAAAAATTGACCAAATTATGCAAAACTTTGACCAAATGCGATAAACTTGTTTTTAGATTAAAGTAATAACTAATTATACACAAGATTTAATTAAACAATTTGCACTTTAGTTAATGTACACTTCTTCAACAATACTGATTTTATTTTAATCTTTTATTTATGAGATAAAATAATAGTTGTATAAATTTACATTAAACAATATCAACAATAGACATGGAATCCTACTAATAAACCTTTTTATAATGTAGCAAAGCAAAAAATTGTTCATTTGGAGTTTGAATAGAAAAGATTGCTCATAAAATTTGAAAATATGCATGAAACACTATATTGATTCCTTCGCAATACTAGACTATTATTACATTTTCAGATTATGTTAACAATCCCTTAAATAATTCTATCATCCAATAGTAAATATAAAAAATCTTGTAATATGTATTGACAATATTTATTAAACCTCAATTTTGTATCTAGTAAATAATCAATATATGTGATTATTTGACAGTAGGGTATTTAAGATTTGATTGTTTACTGAGGCTATGACTTCCAAGCCACACCGGGGTGGAGCAACAAAAGCATGTTGGATCTTTACTTGAGCCATGCTAGCAAATAGGAATCGAATAAGCTGTACTCAAGTGGGCAGTGCAAAATTCAGGGTGTTAATATCCCCTTTTCACTTTTCACATTGCTGTGCCAGTCAAACAAGGTCGTTACAACAGACATGCCACCCTAATATAAATAATAACGAGACACCATTATTTTTAATAACATTTAGATGGTAAGGATTTGACACACTATGGGAAAAAATAGGGATTTTAATAAATGCTTGTACTTTCAAAATAGTTAGGTATGCATGATTAATGTTTGATTTATGTTCAGTCAATATAGGTTGTTTTTTAAAAGCTATCATTTATTTCAGTTTATTTAATCTATGATAACAAAACAATATAGTATTATTAATAACAAACACAACACAAATATGTTGTTATTAACTAATGCAATCTTACACACAAGTGATGTTTCTATACATCAGTGATGAGGCCAGAGGGGGGAGAGGAGGGGTAGGCGGGGCATTTGCCCCTCCCAAGACCGCAAATAGTTTCAATATAATCCTAAATAATGTGAAGTATAACCAAAATACTGAGCACTGAAGATTTGTCGAATGTAAAGAATACATTTTAAGACAACTTGATATTTAAAAAAATACACCAATAAACACATTTAAAGTGCTCCCAAAATATTGGATTGTAAAAATAAAAAAGTACAGAAATAATAGCTTTGATACATTGTATGTAAGGCCACTTAAATTAATGAAATTGCAGCCCTCAGCTACCTTGAAAAAATCTACAATTATATTCTAGAGGCATTTTATATTCATACATTTTCTTGGATTCTGGCAGCTAAGGGGTTGTTCCCGCTAACACCCTTCCCTTCCCCCCATTTTCCAACACAGAGATTTAATTTAGACTACAGCCTTGGTCATATGCCCACCCCAAGATAAATTACTGGGTGTACCACTGTCACACATAATTAATTGCCAAAGTCAATACAAGTATGCTATTACCGTGTGTCCGACAAAATATCATGGTGACTATTAGCAAGTAGCTATAATGGAAACAAAGTGTAATTTGCTAGTAACGCAGGTCATAGTTTCCAGCGTGGTTTGAATATAAACACATGCAGAGAAAGATACAAGTTGTCTTAATACAGTGACAAATTTAACAGTAATTTCCTCGTCTTTCAAACAAAAGTAAAACTAACTATATTAGTTTTGAAAAGATAAAAATGTTTGAAGGTTTAGCTAAATGTATTTTATAGATCTATTCATAGATTAAAAAATATGCGTGATTGTTTCAAAATATTAACTAAACATTTATTTAATACATTCAAAAACAACTTTCTGAAAATATTTTTAATTTTGTTGATGATATTAACTATTACCAAAACAAGAATGAAAACAATGAGCATGTGAATGCGTGTAGAATATTTTGTAGTAGCTACTTTGCTGGATATTTTGTTATAGTCAACATCATTATTTAGTTACAAGTTTCTCCAATTAATCAAGTACAAAAATATTGCCCTTTGTATGTGGGAATAACTAAGCCTACCATTTGTTTCTTAGAATTAAATACATTAGAAAATTATGATCTTTTTAACTATCCTTCCTAGAGTTAGGATGAATGTGGTAAAGGACTTGCTATATCTATAAAAACCTTCATATCTACTACATTTCAGATGAAAAGGGTAATTTAGCTTTAAATTGGAATGAGTTGCCATAGTGAGTATAGATGTGTTTGTTAAACTTGATACAATGGAATTGCCATTCTGTCTTTGTATCTTCAGAGTTTCTCTTAAAACTTTTAAAATAATCATCCAAGATTAAAATAAAATTTGGTACACACAAACTCACTAAGTTCTATAAAAGGAATCAATAAATGATGATCCACCGCCCGAATCTTGACAGTGGTGTTATAACGAACCAGTAACAATGATTACTTAAAAGTTCTTTAACTCAGAATCTTAGTACTATTAACCATTTAAGGGGGTATCTATTAATCATTTTGAAAGTTTTTACCATTGAGGCAGAACTTAAACCTCTATACTTAAGACACAAAAGCAAAGCATGTCATTATTTCGTTTTTAGTTCAAGTAAAATTAAGTTATTTTGTAATTTCTTGAATTAAATGCCCACCTATTACATGGAACTGACTACTTCACTTTACATAATATATGTTTTAGCCAATGCGTCTTAATACAAGTTGTCCACATTTAATTAGATTAAGTGAGTAGGGAGGAAGAAGGTAGAATGTATATGAAATGTACCAGCTTGTGTGTGGAAGTAGAATGGAGAGCGATATAGGAAAAAGCACCCTTGGTACACACTTGACTTAGGTATATATTTAGGTTTGTAAAGTTTAATATTGACCAAGGGAGGCGTGTTTCTGTATCAACTTGACCATTTAGCCTTTTGTCTGTCTCTCCAGATCTTTTTTCCATGATATTTGTCAAATTCATGGAATATTTTTTAAAAAATTTGGCAGGGACATTCCATGAACCTAGATCAAACAATGTAATTTAAATTTTTTTTTTCAATCTGGTTATCTGTTTCAAGCTATCAACCACTCAAAAGGTTTTAAATTTAATAGCTCATTTCGAGTAATTTGAATTTATAATTCTAAGTAATTGATCGAGTACCTAGGAAATAATTTTTTTAAATTTTGACATATATTGCGAGACTGACATCTTAAATCATGTGAACTATGGTTATTATATGTGAATATAATGTACTATTAAATATAGTATTCATTTTATTCTGTTTAACATTATCACTAGGAAAAATATCAACTTAAAATCCAAGGAGAAATTATAGAAGATATCTCAACTTGAAATCCAAATCGAAATCTTAACACTGTGGTTAGTACATTAAAAACATGGAAGTATCGAGGTCTACAGTTCACAGAGCTACTAAAGAGTGTAGTAACGATAACAACATGGAGGGAGCAAGGTCTACTGTTCACAGAACTACTAGGCCTATTAAAAAAAACTCCATGAAATTAGCTCTCAAGCTATACCAACCAAGCAGCTGCCACCATTATCGATAATAGTGCCAACATTTATGGATAGAGGGTATCATTTGGTAAGCACAACAAACCCTTCGGCTTTTAATGTATGTCAGCAGTTAAGGACATAATGGTTATTAACGAGAGAATGTCAAGTATAGTGGTAGCAGGGAGGTGGAATAATAGAATCATTATCAATGTGCATTGTCCTACAGATGACAAAGATGACCTAGTAAAGGATAGTTTCTGTGAGGAGCTAGTACACTTGTTTGACCCGTTCCCAACCCATCACATTAAAACTGTAATAGCTGATTTTAATTCAAAGATAGCGAAGGAAGAATTTTTAGGTCTACAATAGGAAAAGAGAGCTTGAATGTCAGTTATGATAAATGAATAAGATTGATAAACTTTGCCACACAACAGCATCTTATTGTGAGAAGCATAAATATAAAAAAAGGACAATCTGTTTGTTGAGCTATAAAGATATGATGTAGAGGAAATGAGAGCTAGAGAGTGTTGTAAGATATATCAAACTGAAATTTAAAATAGGTTTGCTACAGCTCACGAGATAGAGAGGAAAACATACATGCAGAGAAACAGTGGGAAATTGTAAGTAATAATATTAAAGATGCAGCGAAGAGTAGTGTAGGTGTCTGCAGAAAGAGTAGGAAGAAGCCATGGCTTGACAATGAATATTCAAAATCAATAGAGAGAAGAGAAACAAAATTATATTGGTTATAAAGTCTAGTGAATTGAGCTTAAACCATTTAGCAAAGCAAAATGAAAGGCCAGTGCCATATTCAGAAACAAAAAAAAGTTTTTAAAGGATAGTCCGTGAGTAAGACCAAAATAACAAAAATAAGATTATCAGAGAATTTTATTCAGGTATTAACAAATCTAAGGAAAATTATCAGGCAAGGGGCAATTTGGTGAAAGATGAGAATGGTAATCTTATAGCAGATACGAGAGAAGTTTTGAGTAGATGGAACAACCACTTCAGTTATATTTTGAATGCTCATGAAGAATCCGAATTGGGTGAGGCTATTGAAATCCATACTGCTAACCCATGTGTGATGGAATAAGTGAAACCTACCTCTGGATAGAAATATCATTCTTTAAGCTTTACAAAACATTAATATTTGAAAGTCTTAGAAAATTACTTCCTAATGAATATTGTCTACCAGTGGATTCTAACAAGGGTTGACAAATATGAGACATTAGTGTGTCCAGCAAAACTATATTTAAAAATCCCATAACTTTTCCAGGTTTTCCATAGAAAATATGTTTTTTCAGTCATTATGAATATAAATATTAAGTATCTATATTACAAACATTATTTTATTAATATCGCAACTTAATCTAACAATGTTTTTAGACATATACACTTCTGATACTGTGTATCTCGTTGAAGGGGTTTTAAGTATTTCCGTCTAAAGTGATGGACTCTTGGGTAGTGTGATCCAAGTTTGATTTCAATGAGATTATATTGAGTCATTAAGAGATCACCTTACACCAATACCGATTAAAATTAATGTGAGACACACTCCTTTTAATTGCTTCTTCCTTTAAAGTAATCGAATTCTTATGGATGTAAATAACGATGACTCAACTTCAGCTAATGATGCGTGGTATAGGTTTGGAAAGATGACACTAAAATCATATTTTGACTTTGAGAATTGAGATTAGTATATTAAACTGTGTTAAAAGAGATTTGCAGGGAATATTAACTGGAAGAAAAATGTTATTTTGACTGATGTGAATAAGAGTTGAATATTTTTTTAGTGAATATGTTGAGTAGAAAGTCCAGAAATTTGAACAAATTCTCTGAATTTTCTATGACCAAGCAGATTCCCTAACATTTCGCTGTTTTTCAGGTCACTGGACACCTTGGACAGCTATCAGCGCTATTGGGACATATTTCAAACAGAAAAATGGAGGTGACAAAATAAAAGGAATGTATGGTCAGCTCAAACAACTTGAATTAAAGTTTTGAGATATTTTGAGAGCAGCCAATATTTCTGAATAAATCTAACATAAACTCGTAATGGTTCAAATACCGGCTTGGCCTATTGAAATTTTTCCTTCTTATTGGTTTCCCAGTCTCATTATACACAAATGTGGGTATATAGTCAATAAATAATAATTTTCTCTTCCTTAGTCTACAGTGTGGATATCCCAAATGAATAGTAGGAGAGGCACACTAAATATAAGTCTTTAGTTAATTCCAGCATGAAACAAGGGTGTACAGTGATCCAGTTTTCTAATAAAAAATATTATATCTATTAGAGTGAAATGTGTATTAAGAAAGTACCCTGTAATAAATAAACTACAGACAAATAGCAAAAAACTTATTCAGGTTTTAGCTCTAGAGTTTAGACCATAGTGTGATGAATTAATTTGATCAGGTTTTTTTTTTCCACCTGTGTCAGATTAGAACCATAAATTTTAAAGTACATATTAAAAGAGCCCAACACTACCCTGAGATATATTGGTTTTGCTTATAAAATCCTATTTTCTCGCTGTTATATAATACACACACCCACACCATCTGCTTAGATATTGTAGCCTCATGTTTCCTAGCCACTAACTCATTTCACTGGTTGCAAAAATTATGATATATATAAAGTTTTTTATTACCAGCTGTAATATTGCTAAGATTTTATTTCGACACCATTTTGCATTATTTTGAAGCGTGTCCCAAAATTTTGGTGGGTGGGTCAGACTTCTACAACAAAATCTTCCCTCTCCTATTGTATGGAGATTTTACATTATCTAAAGCCAGTTCACTCTAGAAATACTTTACTCTCTTTCATGAAAGTATCTGGCGGTGCCTGGGTGAAGTTAGTGGTCTCCAGTTGGATTTAGTACAGAACATTAAAAACACCAATCTTTTTTAAATATTTCCTTTGTTTGCCATAAAATAATAGCAAGTACGCCATAGTTGTTAAGAAATCAAATGAAGCGGGTGGGCGGCACCATCTAGCCGAAGGGCTTGAGCATGTTCATAGATTGATGGCAGTGTAAATAGACAGGGATGAAAATTTAAAGATTACAGAGAATAGCTTATGAATGTCAAGTCTCTGTATGTGGATGGAGAGTAATAATACTATTGACTAGTTTATATTTAATATGTTTACTTTAGTCTAGCAAACAAAATATGAAAATAGAGGGGTTGAGATGGGTTGACTGACATCAAGGTTCAAGTACTAAGGGATTTATGATATTTCGACTAATTTCAATATGCTCTTGTATAACATATTATTTGATTATCAAATACGCAATTAAATACCTCAAAATAGAGCTGAATCAAAGTTTAGTACTACCAGTAGTCTCCTGATTATCTGACATTTGAATACACACTCTCTCTCTCTCTCTCTCTCTCTATCTATATATATATATATATATATATACACCCCCCACACACACACACACACACACACACACGAGGGGTTATAAAAAAGTTTAAAGACTAGTTCTGTAAAATGAAAAGAGAGCGCAGCATGGGGATGCATGCGCTGGTGTGGTGAGCTGTTACCTTCATATGTCAGTATGACAAGTGGCCAGCATTCTGTATAGAGCAGTGGATGTGTTACACACATTTATTTGACGACATGCACGAGTGCTTTATTGGATGCAGCAACATGAATTTTGCTTCTCACCCACCATACTCGCCGGATTTGGCTCAAGGGTCACTGGTTCGATACAATGAATGAAATCAAGTGTGGATCGCAGGTGGTGTTGTGGGTGCTTTGAAACAAAGGCTTCCGGGGAGCTTTCCAAAAGTGGAAAAAGCGCTGGAATCGGTGTATCGCTGCACAAGGGGACTACTTTCAAGGAGATTTCAAGGGATTTTCAGTTTGTAGAATGAGTCTTGAAGCTTTTTGATACCCCCTTGTATATAAAACATGCTATTGGCGTGACCTTGCCACAAGAAAGAAAGGCCAGGCTGGGAAACCAACCTTAGTAACCAATTTTTTAAACAGTGACTTTTGCATTTTGCATACTACAATATAGAATAAAAGTTGCAATTAATTAATTTAAACCCCTTTGTTCTCTTTACACGAATAAAATAATAGGTTTGTAATTTATCATTTAATTTATATTATGGAGTAATTACTAATCCTTATTTCATATATATTCTGCACTTCCATTTAATTTTGATGTGTTTTGTTCCAGCTCCTCCCCTTGTTTACGTACTATCCAAAATTTTGGTAGTTTTGGCACCTTTCGGTTTTGGATTGGATAGTCAGGACTCTACTGTATGTGGAAATCTTAACCAAAGGTGATTGACATCATATTGCAAATAAGTGGTCATATACTACTTACTCCAAGAGGTTGACAAGAGTAATTTGTGGAATTTGAGAGTAAATATTAAGGGCTTTGGTACAGGTAATCTTAGCATCTTACTTAAAGATAAATTAATGGATAGTGACCACTATTTGCAAGAAACTAATAATTAGATAGCAGTATTGAGAAATATAAAATTATTTTTGATCCCAAATTTGTAGATGTAGGTGATTTGAGGCGTCCATGAGTTATAAGGATTCCCTTATTAAGGGGGAATGATACATAGTTGTTAGAATTTATTGATAGAAGTCACATGTAATATGAGATAGAATTTATAACAATTTAAAATAAATTGAATTATTAGTTACTCATCATCATCATCAACTGTTTCCAGCCTGTGGCCGGGTCGCTGTAGTAAAATTCCTCTATCTTCCTCTTTCCTTCCACCATTCTTCTTCCTTTAATTTCTTCCATTCTTCTCCTCTCACTTGAACATTTTCTGTTATCTCCTCCTCCCTACTCTTTCTTGGCCTCCCTTGTGGTCTTTTTCCTACATACTTTATTTCCATCATTTTCTATGGCATCCTCTCCTCCATCCTCATTACATGCCTATACCATCTCAGTCTTGCTTCCTCTACTATCTCATTTACTCCCTGTACCCCGACTCTTTCCCAGATAGCTTCATTCCTAAGCTTGTTTCTCATGGCAGCTAACATGCTCCTTACAAACTTTATTCCCATGGCCTCCACTTTCCTAGTCTCTCTTACATTCACTGTCCATGTTTCTGCTGCATATGTGACAATAAGTACAAAGTAAGCGCTGTACTTCCTTACACTTCAAGGGCACTTCTCTTCTCCATAGCAGGTCTCTTACACACCTATAGAACAACTCTCCCTGCTGTCCTCGTCTCATTACATCCTCTCTACTTCCACCTTTGACCTCAATCTCACTTCAAAGGTATTCTACATTCTGCACTTTTCTCAGCTCTACTCCATTCAAATTTATAGCTTTACTAGGCCTTATCCTCTTCCTTGAGATTACCATCACTTCACACTTTGCCATACTAAATTTCACTACACTCTCTTTCACTTCCTCATTATGTTCCTGTAGTTGTTCCTGTACTTCCTTAGTTAGACTACATGTATTTATTTTAATTATCTATTAACCTATATTTAAGCAGTAAGGAGCAACCTAAATGGATTTGCTTTCCCATTAAAAGTGTTTTCAATTATAATATAAAAATAAGTTTATATAAAAATAGCATACTTATTTTATATTTTTTAATGGTTGTGAAGTCTTGTGTACATTCATTTGGAGAATATACAGTAGTTAAATGACCTAACCGATTCATCCACAAAATTAAATTGTGTGCATCTAGCACTAAACAAGTTAGCCAGGATAAAAAAATTATATAAATAAGTTTAAATTAAATTGTCTGAGCACAAATGTTGGGAATTCAATTTTTTCATCAAACAAATACTTTTGACGCTTGCAAGATATTTCATATTTAACTATAGTAACCTAAACATTTAAAGTATTTTATTCTTTTAAAATTAATTCAAGATCTTAATACTATATTTAATTCTAATTCATAACTAGTTTATCAAGGGTTGATAACAATGATTTTAATATGTATTCATAAAACACATATAATATCGGTATGTATTCAACCCGAAAGTACTGATAGAACAAGAATCATGGGGACTTTATGTTGTGGGTGTAACAAATTATAGTTTCAAATGTGTGTGTGTGTGTGTGTATATATATAATATATAAAAAATATGTTTTACTAAGAAAAGTGTGATATTATTTAAGTCTCACCAGTAGTAAAGCTTTTTATATGTTTAACACGTGCTTAAAATATAACATAAAACTTTCATCATTATATTTATATTTTATACTTAAAATATCTTGAATATTAAGCTAAAGAAATAAACAGAAAAAGTAAATCTGCACTGTTGTGTTATTAATTTTGTTAAACCTATTCCAGTCACCATGAATCAGTATAGCCTACATCAGTATATGAACCAACTAATGTTTCAACTAAGCAAATTAAATTAAAATTATATAAACCAATCAGAAAAAAGAATGCGTGACAAAAAAACACATATACTAGTTTTTTTTAAAATGATAATAGTCATTTAATTGAATAAGAGAGATGTGTGTATAATTATTTATGAGCATTGTTGATGCAACTACTTAAATACAATCTACTGTTTATTTTAATAATTAATATTGTCTTTGTTTGAGATATTTACTTTCATAATTTTTATAAATCTATATAAAAAAAGAAATACTAAATCCAGCGCCGCATTACTCACTAGGCAGACAGGGCACGAGATTTTGGGGGGAACAACATTTAAAAAAAAATCAAATTGTTTACAGCAGCACCCTTTCTGAGGCACGTCACGGGATGTGACCCTTGTCTTCAACACAAACATAATTCTCAATGAAACAACATATGCGGACTCAGCTGTAGCTGAATCTTACTTGTTATAAAGTTCTATTGTATTGTTAGAGTTCTATTGTGTTTATTATTGCCATCTGTTGGATAGTAATTGAGTCACTCATATGCGAAGCCATTCCAGGCATAGACGAGCACAACTATTTTGCACAGTGGCCATATAATTATAGGGGATTACCTGTAAATAGTAGAAATAAATAGGCCTACAAAATTATTATTTATGTTCACAGTATTATGTTTTGGTAGGAGGGGGTTGTGAGGAGGGGCATGGGGGCACCTGCAGCTCATGTGCCTAGGGACACCATATTTCTAAATGCAGCCCTGACTAAATCTGGAACTTAGTCATTAACATGTACAAATTTGTGTCCCTTCAGGATCTCTTTCACACTATATCCTTGGCAACACACTTTGCATGTGAGCCAATTTCAAGGAGAAAGGATTTTAAATAGCACTGTCAGGTAGAGTACATAGCATTTTGTCAGCTTTTTGACTTATGAAATAACTTGTAACATGATTTATGAGTACTCTAGTAGAATCAATGTATGTGTTTAAAAGTGTTCTTCACATCCATTACCAGCTAGCATAGATAATTTACTCTGACAAGAGTTGACATGTTCCAATGTTCCAAAGTTTGAGATCTGCTTGAGACACCAACTCTACTCGAGCATCACAGTGAACGTGCAGTTATACAAATAGCTTGCCCTAAACTAAATGTAATGTTATTTGACCATCAGGCATAGCTCATTAAATTATAAACCATCTACAAATAAGAGAAATTTTCAACATCAATTTCTTAGACATTTATTTTTTAACCATTACTCTAACACAAAGTCTATTCCCGAGTAAACTGCCAGTGGTCTTCTAGTATCAAGCTCACAAACTACTGGTGTGCTGGTGAAGGGGATATCAAGGTTTGAATTTTGTCTGAGTCCTCTGGACAGGCCTGGATTTAAGGACGGTTGACAGAGGCTGATGCCCCAGGGTCTCCACAAACTTTCTTTTGATTCTATAGATTGCATTCATTGTAACACCTTAAAAAAAATTATATCAATTTTATTTATTTATGAAAAACACATTACTTATTTACTTATAGTATGGGCCGCAAAAAAATATCTCAGACTGTGATTTTAAAAACATAAATAACACTACTAGATTGCAACAAATCAAGTAGCTACATATGGAATTATAAATTTAATTCGTTGTGATGACAAGATTTTCTTATTTAAATAATATCTTTGAAATATAGCTTTTAACAGTTAATTTTATAAAGAAAATATGATAGTGTCAAAACGTTGAAAGAAAAATATTTGTTTAATGTTGGGGCCTCCAATTTTTTACAGTTCCAGGGCCTTCAAGGATATAGATCCGATCCTGACCCTGGGCATGGGTATTCACATGTAATTTATCGCTGTGGCTTTACAATCCTCTCCACACCAATATGGGTCACTACCTCTATAATATCCTACTCATAACTGGCCTTTAAGATTAAGTTGTCAGTGGTAAACCTGTAAATGAAACCAGTATAAGGGATGGGTAGGGTATCTTAGAGCAAATGTACCACCATAAACATCCAGAGGTGATGGCAATATTATAGTAAATCACACTTGGAAAGTCATCTCCAGTGTACCAGACTGATAGTCACTGGCAATCAAATTGTGAGCTTGATGCCTTAGATCTTGTGACCATTGATGGGGGCATTATATCTAGTCTGAGTTTTTTTAAAAAAATTATCAGTTTAACAAACTTTGGTTACACTCACTGGTTTAGTTATGAGCAACATTTTCGATTAAATTTAATTCTATTATTTAAAGCTTATTTTTACTAACTTAAAATTACCACTTGATAAATTTCAATCAGTTTTTCAGTACGTTTCACACATTGAATATATGAAAGCTGAAAATAAGATACTGTAAGTCAAAGATATGGATTATAGTATAAAACAGAAGCACATTGACATTGAGGTAGTTGCGGCTAAGAATAACATCAGAGAAACAAGACAAGAGTGTTTATAGACATGTTACAACAATATCAAGAAAATTAATATTAATAAGCAGACCCTAAAAAAATAAAACACAATAAATCCAATCAAACACATATGAAATCTTCCATGTGCAAGAAGCCATACATCAATTACATCTTACTATTATCATAATGGCTTATTTAAAACAGTTAAATACCGACATAGAGGAAAAATTACACTTGGACATGCAAATCGAATCCTTGACTTGTATAATTATATATATGGCCATGATATTACCAATTTTTTTAAATTCTATAGCTAAATATTATAAATAAATAAATATATATGAGTGATCTAGAGCCACTTCACACATTATTCAAACCAATGAATCTAAATGAAGAGAGAAAGCTTCATCTTCATAATATATTTCATAAATCCATTCCCCTTGGTGGCTTTATCCACATAATTACATAGACTATAAGAAATATTCATTTGTTTCAAGCCTGTACACAAATCATATTATCATTTTGAATATTTGTAGTTATAGTTTATATTTAATTTCATGATAGTGATCATCATCATCATCATCATCATCATCATCATCATCATCATCTGTTTCCAGCCTGTTTACTGTAAAATAAATATTCAGAATTTACCGAATATTATTTTGGTGTAATGTGAATGCATGTCAAAAAGAGTTTGTAGATATAAAATAATATTGAAAGAGGAAAGTATATAGAAATAAAAGTCATGAAAAGGATTAAGAAAAGAGAAACAAGAACAAAATATTTACACATATTAAATCAATTCACCAATAATTATAATGTATTTATTTTAGTTTGGTAATTATTTATTTATAGATATATAAAATTAACTGTAAAGATATATTAATTTTTAAGTACACCCAAGCACTTTATTTTTATATTCAAAATTTAATTATAGTTTATAATTTGAATTATGTTATCCTAAAAAGGCACAGGTGGGTTCATAATTTATATTCCATTGAGACATCCATGACATCAAATGAATTAGTTATTTTTTCAAAGACATTATTTATGTCATTAATTTAAACATCAATCTTCCACGGCCATTGTTCTAAACAAGTATTATTACCTTTACAAGAATAAAACTTCCATCGCCAGTCTCCATAAATAGCTAGGATCTTTTAGATTTGTAACTATGCAAATGATTAAAGAGTTGTTGTTTTGGCACCAATTTCTTATTATAGTTCTTACTAAGATTATAGGTAAGATGTATTTTACATTCTAGATTAAAATTATATGCATTATGGGGACTAAATATTTATTTTCATTATATTGGACTTATTGTTTAGTATTTTATATTTTAGTGTATTATTTTCAATGCATTTTAATAAATTGGTAAACATTCATTTTAGCATTAATTATCAGTCGAGATTGGTTAAGCTAAAGCTACTTGGAGATTTAAAGAAGGACAAGCAAAATATTAAAACTTATTTCTAATTCATCAACTTATGATACATTGCTAGTTAATTTTACTGAAAATAAAGTGTGGAATGAATTTTGCCTAGGAAAACAGTTGCACAACCTTACATATGATTCCAACAATTTAATTAGATTAATTTTTATATAAGGTAGCATTCGAAAACATTTTTTAAACGTTTAAAAGTGAAAGTTATACACAGAAAACTTTCTATGTCCACATGTCATTTTTCAACATACATTTAAATAAATAATTTTGTGGGTGTCAATATTCCACACCAAATATGAATTTTAATGTACAGTTTTATATTCCTTTTATACTTCTAAACCAGATAATTATGAAAATTATATTTTGAAATTAAATAAGAAGTTGGTACTAACTAAAATTGTATTGATAATGTTAAAAATATATGAAAATGCTTATTTTAATTTTGTGGATGATAATAAATAACAATGAGTAGTAGATCTACTTTCACTCAAACCCTCAAAGAGGCGTTTTTTGACATTTGGTATTTTATTTTCAAAACATTATATATATATATATATATATATATGTTAGTAAGCAACATCGCTTCTCATGCTTTACCCATTTTATTTATGGATGTAAAAGATTTGATATGATACTATTTAAATATGTATCAAACTTGTGAACTTTATCAAAATTGCAATGTTCACTTTTGGTAAGCTATATTCAAGTAGGCTAAAATATTCTCAAAACACAAGACAATATTTTTAAACAAGAGCCATTTTATTGTTAGAACATTTCATCAGCCTCTCTTGATATTTTCACAAAAATCAACTGGCATGCCCGGATTTAAGGGAGGGTGAAGGGATAGCGCCCCAAGGCCTCCACAAACAGTTGCAATAAGAAAAATTATCTTTTGAGTTCTATGGATTGCAGTCAGGGATGGTTCCAAGGCCTGATGTGTGTGTGTAATTTTTATGAACAAATTTGTAATTTTGATACAAAAAACATAAAACAAAAAGTCATTGTCACAATAAAAGTAATAAATACCTACATGGGCCTAAAATGTTTAACTATTAATAGACAAAATATGTATTTTAATATAAATATTTGGTTATCATACTAAACTTAGGAGGCTAATCTAATTAATGGAGAGTTTTGGTTTTAAGCCACTTGCTTTTCTGTAAAATATAGATAAATTTAAATAATTATTGACTAGGTCATGTAGGAGATAGGGCGAGGAGAGTGAAAGTCATTATTTACAACATTAAGGTACTGGTTTCAATATTTTCTATTATTTTAAAGTGGGGAAGGGAGGGGGGACGATCACCCCCATTCCCCACCCTGGATCCACCAATGATTGCAGTCATGGTAAGAAACTTTAAAAAATAATTATAGCTTACTATAGCAGTTTTTATTTAGTTCTTACAAAATATTACTTACTAACTATTGTTATGTGTTGCAAACAAATATTTCAACTTAAGGCATTTTTGGACAGAAAATGTATTAATAAAAAAAAACATTTTTTCCTCTCAAAGTTTTGACAATGTTTTCTGTCCTTATCAAGATTAACTAAAAACAAATAAAATTAATATTTTATTTTTGATTTCAACGAATTTAACTTATTGTGATTGTGATGACAATATTTCCTTATTCAAACAAGATCTTTACCATTAAGCTTTTAACAATTAATTTTGTAAAGAAAATATGATGGTATTAAAACGTTAAAAGAAAAATATTTGATTAATATTGTGACCAACAATTTTGTACATCCCCAGGGTCTCTTATAGATATAAATCCAGCTGTGATGACTGGTTTTTTTAAAGCTCCTCAACCTATCATTTCATACAAATAGCTACATTAATTTGTTTCTCTGCCAACTGGTCGCAAGTAATTCTGCACATTATTTGAGATGAACACATATTTTCTATAAAATGTTCTTAAATAAGTGAAAAAAAGTATTGGGCTTTTGCATATTCCAGCCATCTACTCAACTCTTCTAGTGCTGTTTCCTAGCAATATGGTGGGCTAAAAGTAATTTCCTTTTTCTCAGCTTCATTTTTTGTTCCTCTATCTGATAATTTGCCATGTGTCATAGTTGTTTTAGCACTGTAAATTATGATAGTCATTTTAAGGATGAGAAAGGTTATATTTATATAAAGTGTACCCACATTTGCGTGGAGGTAGAGTGGAAAACCATTTTTGAAAAACCAGCCTCAGTACACACGACTGAGATTCAAACCTCAATCTTCCCGTCATCCGCAGTCCAGTCTAGTCTACTGCGAGAGTAGTGTGTTAGACCACGCAGCCACCGAAGCGGGTCATAGTTTATTCCACCTTCCTCTGATATATGTTAATAATAATTATTTCAAGATATACAGTCCTTGGGAGAGGTGAGGAATCCTACTTATCATCTTCTAGCCCCTTCTAACATTCTTTGCGGATCCCCCACCCTCACCCTCTTCAAAAGTGAATGCAAGCTGTAGTTTATAATCTTCTACTTTTAAGGTAGAATGGAGGAGAACACTAGTTAATGCCAGTATTGTTACAGTTTATAAAACTTTTTATTGTTGACATATTAAATAAAATATTATTTCAGTAGTGTATTAATCACAACTTGTGAATGTGAGGAATGCCAGGCCTCCACCGTGGTTCGGATTCCACGTTAAACTGTAGGTCCTTCATTTCATCTCACAATCACCCTACCATTGCACATTAGCGTAAGTGCGTATAACCCGAACGGGTAGTAAGACGCGGTGCTAATAATAATAATATTTCAGTAGATATGTTTAGTCTAAATTTTTACAAAAAGTTAACTCAGAGGTTCTTTAATATTTCTCATGGGCATCATGAAATTTAATAATAACTTTGTATCTTAATTAGAAAGTTTATCACTAAATTTCATTATTCACATGACCGATATTGAATAACTGTTTGAATTACTGTGAGTAGAAAATTAAACCAAACATATTTACTGAAGCAATATTTTATTTATTATGGGAAAATAAAAGAAATCTATAAAAAGTGCTAAAATACTTGCGTTAGTTCTCGTTCCTATCCATCCCACCTTTAATTCAAGCTTTATTTATATTTCCTTTACACGTATTGTCGAATGTGAGGTTGGTCCCCTTAGTTTATGAGTTAAGAAAAGGTCACTGTAAAAAGTTTGTATCTATCACTCCATGTTTAATTACAATGTTCAAGACCATATAGGAAAATTGACCGTGTTAGGAACACAATTATGATATGACTAATACTAGGTCTCCGTAGAATAATAGTAATAATAATAAGTGTGTAACCTAAATGGGTAGTAGAACACGATGCTATTTTTCTTAATAGTAATAATTATGTGGCAAAATGGTCATTGGGGATTGAAAGCAAAGAGATACTTTAAATATTTAAGATAATGATCTGTTTATTTTTATTAATGAACATGTTCTTTTGTTGTGACTGTTTAAACTTAGACATATTTTAGTTTTGGAAATGTTTCCTTACACATCATTTTCCTGCTGTCTGGTGGGTTAGAAACTTTGAATTAATTTAATTGCTAAGGGTTCCAATGCTAAGGGTAATGTGCTTGTAATAGGATACATTTACACCAGTATAATTTAAAAATACTTATAAGAATTTAGTAAGGAATGTGACAACAAGAAAACTAAATAAAAGTAATGTTTCCATTGCTAGTTTAATTAATCTCTCAATAAAGCTTAAAATACTAACTAGTTACTAGTTCAAATTATAATTCCAGTGTTAATGTCCCAAAATATATCTCAGTCAAGCCCAATTCAGTTTCAATATTAGAATACTTTCACTTAATCCAATACATCATTTCTGATTCAAATTCTATTATTCCATTAAAGCTTGATACCAATATTCCATCATTAATCATAATTCTAAATATAGTATTCAAAAAGTTCAATTACTTCATCGATATCCTAATAATTCTAATACCAAATACCCATACTAATACACCCTTATCAACACCAACAATAATATAGCAATCTAACAATGTTAACACACAAATCAATCCCAATAAAGTTAGTATTTATTTTAATACCAGTCACACTACTAAGATAGATGTGTGATTCAATTTATTTTAAAATCATTTATTAAATTGAATTAGTAAATTATAAAAGCTTATTTAAAATATTATTTAATTAGTTTTAGTAGTTTAGTGAAATTATTTATCTTTAGTTAATTATTATTGTTATATATATATATATATATATATATATTATACAGTAGTTAGTAAGTTATGATTATCGTTATTATTGTTAGCACCGGGTCTTACTACCCGTTTGGGTTACACTCACGCTAATGTGTAATGGTAGGGTGATTGTGAGATAAAATGGAGGACCTACAGTTTAACGTGGGTTTTGAACCACGGTGGAGGCCTGGCATTCCACACATTCACAAGTTGTGATTAATACACGTCTTGTCAGAGGTGAAGGAAGGGTTTAGCTATCAGATATTTCTGTGCTGGGACCGAGGATTGAACCCCAGACCTATAGCACAGAAGTCTGACACCTTACCCCTAGACCACTACGTCACCAAGTTATGATTAAAAGCTGAAATAGTGTGATAATTTATTTATCAATAAGTAAACTTGATTTGTTATTGTTTATTACGAGTCTTCAACCCGGAGGTTGGTTTGAAGCACTTTCCATCCATCCGGAGCTGAGAATGCACTCAGCCCTTTGACTGGTTAGTGCTGCCAACATCATCTTGTAGAAATAATATGTATTAGGGAAGTTAATAAAGTGTGGTGGTTTCCCATTGCCTTACGCATGACTAGTTGTACAGCATTTTCAATAAAGTACAATACTTACAACAATAATAATTCAAATATCTACCCTAGTATTGGATTAATATAATAAAATGCATGACAAATTTAAGAATTTAAGATAAAAAGTAATTTATCATGAAAAATAGACCAAAATGGTTTAAAATACTAGAATCTTAGTTTAAATTTTATTTAAATCAGAAATAGTCTAAAATGGGTGAACATACCAAGGAAATAATAAAAAACTAAGAGAATATTTTGTGAGATGATTTAAAATGCATTAAATTACAAGGATTTGATAAAAATAATGATTCACAGGTTAATGAAAACCGTGGTAAATAGTATAAATAAGACATATTGGTGAAGTGTTGGTTTCGACACCAACTATTGTAAGAATTATACCATATTTATGCATACTGGTACTTTAAACAAATTGTGTGGAAAAACTAAGTTTTGTAGTTGACTGTTAAGAAATCATTAATAATTAAATCAACAAAGATTAAAATGATCTATCAAAATGGGAAAATGAAAAAAAAAAAAAAAAAACTCTGGGTTTAGTCTTGTCTTTGAAAGTCCATATTATACATCTACTTTTACTACTGTTATGGCCAATGTCTACTTTATATTCATACTACCTTTATAATTTACAATAAAATATGTTTAATGAATAGGGCTCCACTATTCTTACAAAATATGTTGGAATAAGAAAAAAATATTATACAAAGACTTAACTTTACAACCCCAAAATATGTTTGTATTATTAAGCTGAAGAAATTGAAAGACAAGCTTGAAAAATATAATTAAATGTCAAAATTTAAATTTCCAAAGATATTAATTGCAGATATAATTGCATCTTAGTTGCTGTAATCATAGTCCAATATTATATTTTTAATTAATACCACAATAATACCTTTGGGCTATTATGTACATAATACAATCAAGTTATAGGTTTCAAAAAATACCTTAAATAATGTGGAACTTTCTTTGGGGTGTTGGATTTTGGGAAACTTCTATGAATTATCTTAATTATTTATGTAGTTCATTGCATGCATCCTGTCCCGAATTAAAGAGAAACTCCAAAGGGATAGTTTGCATTTACCAAAGCTATTGCAATAAATTAAAAATCAATGGTAAATATGATCACAGGGTTGGAATGACTGCCAACATCTGCACATAATCCATAAAATAGTGGCATGTAAAGTGTATGTGTGTATTAAATTCAATAGAAAGAGACATATTAATTGAAATGTCGAGGAATATAAAATAAACAAACTAACACAATCACAATTTTTTTTCTCTCAATTTTAGGAACATAAAAAGCGAATAATTAAGACCAGCTATACTTTAGAAAAAGAGCCAATTCCGAAATAAGTGTCTGTGTTAAAATAGTGGTCATGGATTCCGCAATTAACTACAATAGATTTGTGATATAGTTGACCATTTTCCCATCCAACCATAGAATATTATTTATTTTGTATTTCAAGAGGGGTGTGTTACACTTTGATAAACACTTAATCCACTGTAATGTTTTGATCCTCGAATTTATCCTCCTTGTATGCTCTGATCTAGTTCTATGTCTAGTAAATCACACTATAACTATATTTGTATTTAATTATTCTCTAGTTAAACCAATATAATAGCTAAAGTAGTATTTGTAAACTTTAAAAAATTACACCTTGACATGGGAATTAATTCCCCCCCCACAAGTGTCATTTTTCAAATTTGCAAATATTATTATTGATGCTGCTATAAACTAAAGATAATTTCCATCTTCTAAGCTGCACCAATAATGTACAGCACAATTAACTGTACAAGTGGTGGCTTAACCTCCATAAAGCAATACTTACCGCTTGAGCAGATCTAGTTTTAGGTATGTTAGATGAGGTGAGATTTAAATGAAGCCCACTTTTACAGAGTAACAGTGGCTGGTCTAGAAGAGGCTAACTTGATTAGATAAATGATAAAATCTTTCAAGGTGAGAGTTGGAGGTTGTATTGAATAGTTTTAATTCTTACTAATAACTGTACCAGTTTATAGTAGTTATGATCTATATTAATAATATAATTTATTTAACATTGTTAACAAACTTCGTTTAGAAAATAATTGAATTTCACTGACACCGATCCTCATTTGGACATAGCAACATTTAATTAGGAACAAAATATTATTACAAGTGTTGATCGGCGAAAAATAAAATAATCTTAATGTAATTGTTTACATCAATTTTAAATTCATATATATATATATACTAAGTGCTATTATTTACCTTGTTTATTTATCCAACTGGAATCACTATATAAAAATAAAATAGATTCCATTCATTTAAAACCTCAAAATTATGTCAATTGAATAGTAAAATTTAGACCGTGTCATCAGATAAGCTGTGAGAAAGAATGTTTGCCTGAATATATGATCTCTTAAAGCAATTTAAAGAAGCTGCTGCATTTAAAAATATATTATTTTTATTATAAATGGGTAGAAAGTTTGGTTTGAAAACCTGACTAAGCTTTCTAAGCAGAGGCTACATGAAATTACAATATTAATGTTTATTAAACATAGAACTGTTTACTATTTGGGTAAGGTGATTCTTTACTGACATTTGTTTAAATATACGAGTTGAGTAGTAATAGAAGTCTGAGGTGTGACAGTTGCTATTTGATAAAATTTACTTCTAATTAATATTCAATAATGTACAAAGTGATATAATAGTGTTCCTTGTGAAAGAGACAACCTTTAAGTGTGAGTTCATATGATTCAAAAGAAGGAGGTATAGAAAAAATTACTTTAATGGATGATTATGAATGATGTACATGAATTATTGTCAAGATATTGGAACAAAACTATAAACACACTATTCAGGTAGTACAAAATGTCCATATCTTAAAAACGTGATTTGACAGTGAGCAAACATATTTGAGCTAGCACATCACTGCTCTTCAAACTCAGCTCTACGAGAACTTGCTCAAGCCGCAGACACATTCATCCATGTGTATACATATTTTCTAATAATTCACAGCCTTTTCTGTACCCTTCATTTACCCTGAAATGTAGCAAGCTTACCTTACATGGTTACACTATGGCTCAGCTTATAATTTAGGGTCATAGTGTAATCTGTGAAGGATACACTGCTACCTTTCAGGGTTACACTGCTACCTTTCAGGGTTAAAATGAGTGTACAAATCATGTCTAGAAGCTCACACTTATTAAATCTCATGTGATTTTGGTTCGAGTGATACAAAACAGACCCCAAAAGGCGATAATATATTCATATATTTAACAAAAGGTACAGAGTTTTATCAGGAGTACAGAGACTTTTATCAGGCCATTTTTTAAATATATCGCTTTTGATCAAACTTTTTATAATAAACTATACTATCCAAATTTGTTATCAGATATGAGAGATACGTTTTTAGTAGTTTTGTTTCTGTTCAAACACTGACAATTATCTAGGAGTTTCTTTGTAAATTACATTTACAATGTTGACAATTCATTATTAGTTACATTAAATTTAAAATCCATTACAATTTACCACAGTATTTTTGTCGTTTCATGAACTAGTAAATCATAATTTTTATAACTACCGCATTCATATTGTATTTTAATGAACATATATTGGCTAACTATGTGTAATATAATGTTTTATAGATAATCATAAAAATAAATTATTATATATGTAATTAATATTCTCTAAAGTGAATAATTCATCTTGTTAGAATAATTTTGAACAATAGTTGTAGTGTATGTATGTGCTGTCACATAAAGTACATTTACATATAAGCTATTCAATAATGTAATAATAAATGACAAGAATGATACCATTCATGATGAATGAAATATCTCAATTGCAATAAGATCAACCAGTCAATCGCAATCGATTAGTTGCTGACCCCTATTCCAGGGCATCACTCTAGCAAAAGACTGAACTGCCAATGACGGGGAGATTGGGGTTTGTGTCCCAGTAAGATGTACTGAGTGTAGTTTTCCTGAATGGGTACTGAGGGGTACTTTTCCAAAATGGTTTTCTATTCTTTCTTTACACAAATTCAGGTAGATTTTTTAAGTTCTACTTCCTTCATCCCTATATGATATTTTAGTTAAAATGGTGAGAGCCTGTTTGGGTAGTAAGATGCAGTGCAAAGAAAAATGGCTGATGTGGCATAGCTAGATCTTGCCATTTTTTGTAGTTGGTGTTATTATTATTAGCACCGCGTCTTACTACCCGTTCGGGTTCACGCACTTACGCTAATGTGTAATGGTAGGGTGATTGTGAGATGAAATGGAGGACCTACAGTTTAACGTGGAATCCGAACCACGGTAGAGGCCTGGCATTCCTCACATTCACAATTTGTGTTTAATACACATCTTGTCAGAGGTGAAGGAAGAGTTTGGCAATCAGATAAATCTGTGCCGGGACCGAGGATTGAACCCCGGATGTAGTTGGTGTTGATTATAAAGTGAAATATTTACTCTATTTCATCCAAAGGCATCATTAATACATGAAATAGGTTATGGTTTTGTTTTAAATGGTAATTTAAATTAGTGGTTCAACCATAATGTTTGAGCCAATATATTAAGAATTGAACATTTCAATTTGTTCGAAATGTTCTCAAATAAGTCCCACTTGCATTAATTTTCTGCCTCTGCCCTTATCCTTTCATTATAAAAACATAAAGAGTTAAAAAGTATCCATACATAAATTAAAGAATTAACTCAAAATTATTTTAATAATATTAATTTTAATCTTTATTAATTATAACTGAAGTAACTTAAAATTATTTTAGTAATATCAATTTTAATCTGTATTAAATTATAACTGAAAAGTAAATAGAAATATAAAATGTGTGGCGAACCAAATTTTTAAATATTAAGTTTAGTGGTTTCACAAACTCTTCACATCTCCCCACACTGTGCGAACTCAGTAAAAAAAGATTGCATGCACAGTTTTCAATTGAAACAACACTTTGATTTGTTTTTGAGTTTGTCAGTTTTCAAGGAAAGCAGGAAAAAGATATTGTAGGTGCTTAGCAAAATGGCTTTACTTAGATTTGAGCGATATTGTTTTTTTATTGGGAATTGCCAACTAAAACAAGGGTTCTTAACCTGAGGTCCATGATCCTGATACTATTAGAGTAATATTATTTCTTCAATTTAACTTCCCGTTACATTAAAAATACCCTTTGCAAAAACAAGTTTGTTACATCACATTATGTGACCGAGCAATTGTTCTACTTCAAAGAAGTGTAGTGTAACATTGTATCCTACTGTGCATGGCCTAACATACACTATGTTTACCCTTAAAGGTAGCAAGCCTACCTTGATGAGTTATATCATGGTGTAGCTTATAAGATAGGACCATTGTGAAATCGGTCAGGATAAGACCGTTATTTTTCCATACAAACGGAGTGTACAATCATCAAGTTTGGAAAGTAGTGAAATCTATAATAGTTTTTCATTGATAATATTTAAATAAAACGTACACTGCCATAATTGTGGTTGTGATATTTCCTGGCAGAACCATGCACAGTTGCACAAGCATTTGCCAGCAAAGCACCTTTATTTTTGGTACAACAGTCTTTTTCACTGTCTTCTATACACAGATGAGCAGCTCCGATAAAGAGGCGGGATTGTGAAAATTAGAATATAATGTACTGAAGTAGGCCTGAGTGTTGCACAATCATTGTTTATGATAGGGATTTTAGGTACATAGAAAATGTTATAATTTTATATTTGGTCAAATTACGTTTAAATATTATGTGAAAAGTGATTTCATAAGTTGGTTAACCTGCTAACAGTTTCTTAGTTCAATTGTTTTATCATTGTTGAATTTAGTTTTTCAAACGAGTTTCTATGCATTTAATATTTAGTTTGTTTAACTTTGTGGTGATTATATTTGTTTTGTAACTAAATAGTATTAAATAATGTAAAATAAAATTAAACCATTAAAACTCCATCAGTTTAATGGGCATTGATATACAATATCTAACATCAAGAATGACAATCAATTAAAAATGTAAATTCGAATTTGCAGAGTAAAGCAAGCCAATGTTTGTCAGACAAGAAGATTAAATCTGGTGCAACAAGGTGGAAAAATGTACAGCGATTGAAATTATTCATTTATTATGTATAGCAAACCAATGTTTGTCAGACAAGAAGATTAAATCTGGTGCAACAAGGTGAAAAAATGTACAGCGATTGAAATTATTCATTTATTATGTATATCAGCTGTTTAATTATAATATATTACTTTTTTTTTTGAATAATGGTTTTCTTGTGATTAAAAGACCAAAAATAGAAAACAAATAGTCTCTATTAAATTACTCCATGATTGATTTTGATGCAATTTAAAAGTTCAAAAAATTCTATCTGCTTCACTAATAATGCGAATAATGTAACTTTTATGTTAAGTTGTTCAACACACTATAGCTTAGGTTTGAAACTTAAACTTTTTTTATATGTTGAGATTAAGGTTTTTTATTGTAATTTAAAAAAAATATAAGTTAAGTAAAAATAAATATAAATTATTTTTAATATATTTTGTTAAATACATATTTTTACTGGATCAATTATTCTAGCCTTGAATCATTTTATTAAGATGCCCTAGAAAATTAATAACTCAAAGTATTAGTTAGTATAATATTTCTGATTTGTTTAAAAGTCACTAATTTTGGAATTAATTAATTATGGTTGATAAACAACTGTATTAGATACAGGTTTTTTTGCCATATTTTAGTTATGTCAATAGATGCATACACAAAACTGATTAAATTTGTACAATCAATCTTTTAAAAGGAAAATGTTACAAAGGTTTATATGTACTGTACCTCAAGGAGAAAATTATTTGAAGTAATAGGAACTGCACTGGCATTTATTTAGACAGAGGATGGAGAAAAGCTACGTTTGAATAAACCCCTCAGTGCGGCTAGCCAGGATTAACACTTCTGGGGGACCTGTGCCAAGGTGAACTTGGGTCCTAAGAAGTTAGTTCTCCATTGAATGTATATGAATCTTACATACACATCAGACATGAATTGTTTTATTTAGAGACAAACTTTGTTGCAAACGTTTAACAATTATGGTGAGTCCCATGAGTTTTGTTATTAACATATTAATATTATAGTAACTATTAAACTATGTAAATTAATAGCTAATAATATAATAATACTGGACATTATATGCATAAAAATTATTTCAATGTAATTGCATTTTATGCAATCCACCCTCTGCAGATAAAATAGTAATAATATTTGTATAATAAAAATTATTTTATTCTTAAAGACCTTTTTGAATTTTTCTCATGTCGCATTTAGTTAATTCTTCAATATTAATATTTGTATTATTTTACCTCAGAAATTATTGTCAATAGAAAATCAAGGTTTATTTTTCTGTCAAAAGTCAACGGTACCGTCTGCAGGTATGTAGTATTTCCGGTTTGCCAAAGCAAAGGTTGCATTAATTTTTAAGCACGGACTGTCGGACTCCACGTAATACCAGGCTACCAGCGCCCTTCGATTAGGGAATTTCTAGATTAAATTGGGATAAATTTTATGAAAAAACATAAAAATAGCATATTGAAATATTTAAATATAATATTATCACAAAATAAATATGACAAGTCAAAGTGATTTATTTGCCATGAGGTTGGGGGTCCCTAACCTCGGGGGGGGCCCTGTGCATGGCACACTTGGCACATGCCTTAACCCGGGCCTGAGTGTGGCTTAACCTACCTACTTAGAGTAGGGTAAATGATTGAGATGCATCTAAAAAAATATTACCTAACTATTATTTGATAAAAAAAAGTATTATAATAGCCATCACAGTATTTATTACTACTCACGAGGATCTACATATTTACTGGATATAAATACACAAAAGTTATCAAACATTAAATTATTGATGAATCATATTACTATATATAATCTTTAAAGAGAAAAAAGAAGCTCACTTAAATAATAAAATATATTCAACCTCTCTCTTTTATTTAGATGAAAGTTAAAATCCCATTATATAACACAATTAAAATTTTATTATTAATTTAAAACTCTCACAGCAACATGAAATACCTGAAATTATGACAGGAATCTAAACAACGGGAAATTCTACATGGGTTTTTGAGTCAGTATTATAGCTATATGATAAATGACACACCAATAGTAAGAGATTTCTTAAATGTTTATTTATTTATTTATTTGTAAAAATAAACTTCTTAACACTTATATTATTTAATTGATTTGAAATTACCTGTTTCATCCTCAAACTATTAATCTTTGGGTGATAGTAGTTAGGAGTATTTCTCACTTAACTTTCACCCAGGGAAATATTGAATAATTTATTTCTTAATTTATCAAACTATTTACTTGATTTAAAATATTAAAATCTGTTTTGATCTTATAGGGACGTGTTGTCGTACTGGAAATAATAATAATAATAATAATAATAATTATTATTATTATATTATTATAATTATATTATTAATATTATTATAATTATATTAATAATATAATAATAATCATTATTATTATTATATTATTATTAATATTATTATAATTATTATAATAATAATAATAATAATAATGATAATAATAATAATAATTATTATTATTATTATTATTATTATAATGAAATAATAATGAAATAATAATAATAATAATAATAATAATAATAATTATTATTAATAATAATAATAATAATAATTATTATTATTATTAATAATAATAATAATAATAATAATTATTATTATTATTATTAATAATAATAATTTGTTGGGCAGAGTTGTGATCGGAATACACAATAAACTACTGTTAACACTATCTTGGCACGACCGGTACAGCGTTTGGCTGGAACATGACTGACGGTTTATTATTTGAAAATCCCTTTTAAAACTGAATTCGTAAGACATCTGTCGGCGTTACTGTGAACTACAAATGTAAACAAAAATGAACACTGTAGGACGGTAATAATTGAACTCCAACACCCCCCCTCAATTTTGAGTCCAAAAGGTCTATAGGTAACAATCAAGCACGTAAACCCAATTCGTTGACACATTTCTCGTGTTTGGCTCCAGGAAGAGGTTTTGTTAAGATGTCAGCTACCATATTCTCAGTGGAGAGATATTCAAGCCTTAGTGGGTGATCTTGGAGAGCTTGACGAATAAAATGAAACTTTATGTCTATATGTTTCGATCTTGAGTGGAAGACGGGGTTATGTGCCAATTTTCCAGCTGATTGATTGTCATTGAAAATGATGATGTTCGATAACTCCTTTAAACCAAGTTCTCGCACGAAGGTCATCAGGAAGATTGCTTCCTTCGCAGCTTCGGTGAGACTCATATACTCTGCCTCGGTTGAAGATAAGGCGACGGTTCTCTGCTTTCGTGAGCACCATGATACCGCTGCTCCAGACAAGGTGAAAGTGTAGCCTGTATAGGACTTTCTGTCAGTGTCACAGTTTCCCCAGTCGGCGTCCGCGAAACCGGAAATGCCTTCATCATCCCTGGCGTAGACCAACCTCTTGTTGATGGTTCCTTGTAGGTATCTTAAGACACGCTTGGCAGCTTGCCAGTGAGTTGAGGTGTGACAATTGTTATATTGACTCAGCATGTTGACTGCGTAAGCGATGTCGGGACGGGTACCGATGGCGATGTACATGAGGGCTCCAATCAACTCTCTGAATGGATATTGCTTTGTTTCTTCTGTGTTAGTGGAGGAAGAATCAAACTTGACCCCGGTTGATATCGGTGTCTTAACTGGTTTGCAGTCATCCATCCCAAACTTATGTAAAACATCCCTGATGTAGCCACTCTGACACAACGTGACTTTGTCTTTGGATTGGTTCACTTCAATTCCTAAACAATGACTTATAACTCCAAGGTCCTTTACATCAAATTTATTTGACAATTCACCTTTAATCTGTTTGGTTCGCTCCGGGTCTCTTGAAGCGATCACAATGTCATCAACATAGATAAGCACATAGACTGGGTGTTTACTTCGACTATCGACGTACACACATGGGTCAGAGTTGGTGGGCTGCAACCCGATGGATTCTAAGGTTGCACTTAGTTTAGCGTGCCACTGTCGACCAGCTTGACGTAGTCCGTAAATGGCCTTTCGAAGTTTGCAGACTTTGTCGCCGGATTCCAGTTTCTGAAGCATGTCTTTGGCTTTCCCAACAATGCTGTCATCCTTTTCAGTCCTAATCATCTTTTGAAGTGCTTCAACAAGCAAGTCCGGCTGTTCCATGAATGTTAGTGTGTCGATGTCACCATTTAGATAGGCCGTTGTAATGTCGAGCTGAGAGACTTGCAAGTTGAGTTTGGCTGACAATGCCATGAGCAGCCGAAATGATTCTATCCTGGCAACCGGAGCAAAAGTGTCCACAAAGTCGATTCCTGGTCTTTGGGCAAAACCTCTTGCGACCACCCTGGCCTTCCTTCGAAGTAACGTCCCATCAGGATTGTACTTGTTTCGAAGAACTGCCCTACAGTCGATCACTCTATCGTTGGTCGGTCTATCAACGATTTCCCAAGTGTCGTTGGCAACCAAGCATCTGAGTTCTGAATAGATTGCATCGAACCATTCCTCACGATCTGGCCCCTTCATGGCACTGTCAATGTGAATCTCGGAGGCATTCATTGCAACTGGGGCATTACGAAGTGATCCATCTTCCCTGTTACTTTGAACGTTGATGTGCTCCATAGTTTGTTGAGATGATGTGTTTGAATGCCTAGTATCATTACTGTATGGCGGATCATTGTTGAGAGCAAGGTTCTGATCAGCCCGGTTGGCTGCAGGCTGGTATATTTTAGTGGGGCGACCCCTTCTTCCGGTACGCATTAACTTTGGCCTGCCAGGTCCTCGCTGCGTCAGCATGTCAGATTCGGTGCTTGCGGTACCTTGATCTTGTCGCTCTCCAATGTCAAGCATGGGGTTCTCATTCACTTCGAATCCAAGAAATGGTTCATCATCTTCCAGAGCGTTCGGACTAATCTCGGCGTCCTTGTGTGAAGACTCTTCTTCATTGAACCCCCTTCCTTCATGTTGAAAGGATGTATCTTCTTCTTGAAGAAAGTCTGCAGATGTGCGTCCGGGCCCAGGCTCGGCGTAAAATCTTACGTCCCTAGAGACACGAATCTTTCGTTCACTTGGTAGCCATACCCGATAGGCCTTGGAACAGTCAGAGTAACCGACGAAGATCCCTTTCTTGCCTTTGGGCTCGAACTTTCCTTTATTGGGAGACTTGTCGAGGATGATGGCTTTCTCCCCGAATATACGTAGATGGGAGATATTCGGCTGTCTTCCCAACCATCTTTCGTATGGAGTTCCTTCAGACAACCCTTTTGTTGTGCATCGATTTCGGATGTGATTGGCTGTTGCTATGGCTTCGGCCCAAAAAGACAGTGGCATTCCAGACTCTAGTAGCATGCACCGAGCCGCCTCAACCAGAGTGCGATTCTTCCTTTCTGCAACACCGTTCTGTTGTGGGGTGTGCGGAGTTGTTAGACGTCGTTGGATGCCTGCACGTTTGAGGATGGAATCCATTTTATCGTTGCAATATTCCCTGCCGTTATCCGATTGAAGAGCTTTGATCTTATGCCCTGTCTGATTTTCAGCTAGATTCTTGAACTCGACGAACTTCTCAGTGACTTCCCCCTTGTGACGTAGGAAGTAGACTTGACACCATCGACTGTAATCGTCTATGAAGGTTACAAAATAACGTGCTCCACCTTGAGATGCTTCCCTCATTGGCCCGCAGACGTCGGAATGGATTAACTCCAAAAGCTCTTTTGAGGTTACCTCTCGCTTGGTGAAGGGAGTTGATGTTATTTTTCCTTCTAGACAGGTGTGACAGTTCTTTAAGTCAGTTGAGTCATTGAATTTCAAACCAAGAACACATTGGTTCTTGAGCATATTGACCATGTCCTTCAAGTTCAAATGACCAAGTCGAGCGTGCCAAACTTCTAATTCATTTTTTGGAACTTTTGATCCTGTGACCATGCACGCTTGCTGATCGCTTTCACATAAGTAGAATAAGTCACCAATTCTATTCGCAACAACTTTAATGTCACCGTTTATGTCTTTTATGGTCGCGCGATCTTTCTCAAATGTCACCTTGTTGTTGTAATCAACAATTTTTGCCACCGAGATGAGGTTCGTTCGGAGGTCAGGTACGTATAAGGTATCCTTCAATGTGATAGAGTCTGTCACACTGTTCGCGGTGGTGATTTGCACGTCACCTTTTGCTTTTACTTGTGTGGCACTGTCATCGGCAAGTTTAAGATTTCCATGCATTTTCTTCACGCTCGTGAAAGCATGTTCATTGTTGCACAAGTGAGATGTGCAACCACTATCAATGCACCATAGGTTGTTTATGTTGCTTGATTTTGTAATTTCTTTGTCTACGAAAAAACAACAGTGAGCCTCGTCAGCTTTATTTGCCGTTTGTTCGCTCAACTTCTTTTTAAAGAAACAATCGGCCTCCCTGTGTCCTTTATTTTTGCAAAAACCGCATTTGTAGTTTAATTGTGGTTTTTGTTTACGTTTCTGTTCTGATCCAGCACTACTGCTCGTGCCACCTTTCGGCCTGTTTACGAACTGTTTTCCTGACTTGACAAACATGGCGGCACTTCCGTTTTCCTGAGCACGCGCGTTATGTTCTTCCAAGATTTTCACTTTCAATGATTCAGCGTCCGGTAAATTATCACGGGATTCGATTGCACATCGAAAGTTGTCGTAACTGCTGGGGAGACTATATAACAGCATGATAGTCAACAGGTCACCGTTTATGTCCACTTCCATTGCTTGCAACTTATCCACAGCGTCAAAAAATCCAGCGAGATGTTCAGTCACATCGTCGCCATCTTGCATTTTGTGTTGTGTGAGACGTTTGAGCAATGTTGCCTTGCGAGCGGGCCCCTTTGATGCGTAGATTGATTCTAGTTTGACCCATACATCGCGTGAAGTAGCGCATCCCCGAATCTGTTTTAATTCAGATGGGTTTATAGACAGGATCAAATCAGCTTTTGCCTTCCGATCGGCCACTAGCCAAGCTTTGTGTGCGGCTTGCGCGGCAACAAGCACCGCGTTTTCGCCGACCACTTCGGGTTGTGGTATTTCTCCCGACACATATCCCCATGTATCATTTTTTATTAGCAAGGCTTCGGCTTGTATTTTCCACGTATCATAGTTGTCGCGTGACAACATTTCGAGTCGTGTTGAATGCGTCGCGTTCGCGTGCGCCATGTTGTTAGGCTAACGAATCGTTCGACTTCTGCACCTTTTTGATTTAAAACTTTTCGTTTAATCAAATTATTGTTTCGTTTCCGATCGCGTAACTCGCGTAACCTGGGCCCATAACCTGTTGGGCAGAGTTGTGATCGGAATACACAATAAACTACTGTTAACACTATCTTGGCACGACCGGTACAGCGTTTGGCTGGAACATGACTGACGGTTTATTATTTGAAAATCCCTTTTAAAACTGAATTCGTAAGACATCTGTCGGCGTTACTGTGAACTACAAATGTAAACAAAAATGAACACTGTAGGACGGTAATAATTGAACTCCAACATAATTATTATTATTATTATTATTATTATTATTATTATTATTATTATTATTTATTTTTTTGTGTTTCTCTTTTTAGAGGATGAAGAATTTGGATCATTGTTTGAATGTTAGAGCTTGATTAAAAGATGATTATATTGTAGTGGGAAAAAGTGTTTTGGTGGGAATATTTAGTTATAGTCATTGTGGCACAAATTAATGTATTGTGGCATGAAGTATAAAAATGTGTTAAGTTTATTGCAAACCAAATGAGGTCTATTAGCTACTACAATTAGTGGCATTAGAAGATGAATTATTAGTTATAGTCATTGTGGCACAAATTAATGTATTGTGGCATGAAGTATAAAAATGTGTTAAGTTTATTGCAAACCAAATGAGGTCTATTAGCTACTACAATTAGTGGCATTAGAAGATGAATTATTAATATACTTAATTTTTAGAATATTATTGAAAAACTTTTGACAACCAAACCTAATGTCTAACCAAAACTAAATCTATTTTGTTGCTAACGTCATAACGTTTTAATATTTATGTTAAAGACTAGTAAGTTGACATAAGGTAGAGGGTAAATCCCTTTTACTTTGGACGCTTCTATAGTATATTTAGTTAAGAATGTTGGACGAATACATCAAATTTGTCACAATGTTTAGGTTAATAGTTTGGCCAAAGGATATCTTGGCAAGATGGATCTTGTTTGGTCAAGTACAACTATTTTTTTAATATCGAGGGGTAGAGGAATAAAATACACACATTTAAAAACAATAATTACTCAAAAAGAACACAACACTGCTTCATTTGATTTCTACAGCATCTTTTGGATAAAAATAATGAAATGTATTATTATTATTAGCAACCGATCTTACAAACCGTTCGGGTTATACGCACTTACGCTAATGTGCAATGGTAGGGTGATTGTGAGATGAAATGGAGGACCTACAGTTTAACGTGGAATCCGAACCACGGTAGAGGCCTGGCATTCCTCACATTCACAAGTTGTGATTAATACACATCTTGTCAGAGGTGAAGGAAGGGTTTGGCAATCAGATAAATCCGTGCCGGGACCGAGGATTGAACCCCGGACCCTCAGCACAGAAGTCTGACACTTTACCCCTAGACCACCAGGTCACCAATGTTTTAGTAATATAATTCAGAATGTAATATTCCAGCGCTAATGAGTTCCAGGTTTCTGATGTGTATTTCAAAAACTTCTTTTCATTAAAGCAAATTACTTATGTAAGTTCCTCACAGTATATATATTATTAACAAGTTTACAAGCTTTAAGTGTATAACCCCTAGCGGGTAGTAAGACGCGGTGCTAAAAAGTTTTTAAGTATTTTTTTTCTTTTATTGTGTGTTCTTTTGTATAACTGATATGAATCATCACCAATATTGAATTTCAATGTTAAATCTTACCTATTGATCTAATTAAATTTTAATCTACTTTTTCAAAGTTTATTTTTATCGTTTTTGGTCAAGCTACTAAGGTTTCTCCTCATATCTACTTTTTAATGTAAATATCTTTCTATTCTTTGTTCCTTAATTATTTTTTTCATTAATTTTTCAATAAATTTAGTATTAGCATGATTTTTTAACACACTTCTAACATCTTAGTAAAATATAATTGCAATATGTTTTTATGTATTACTTTGTGTATTTTAAGTGATCAAAGATATCCAATCACGACTTATGACTACTTAATGTGAAGCAAAAATGATTGTTATGCATTAAGTAGTCATCCATAAACCACGTAACACTTTTTTGTTACTTTTTTTACCTCCCACCATGTAACACCAAGTAGAAATTTTGGTTGACCCCTCCCCTTTTAACCTATGTTATTTAACTTTTCACATCAATAGGGAATGTCATTATTTCATAGTAAGGCTTTTGTGACACTAAAATATGGATTCAGTTTTAATACTACTCAGAATCGAAAGCACAGTGTGTTTATTATCATGAAAACATGAACAATAATATTTTTTTTTCCAATATCAGAATTAAGTATAAGATCTGTGTTGTACCCACACTCCCCCATTTAACACCATGTAAACAATATAGCTCACTCCTCCCTCCTCTCAACAGCGTTACATAGTTTATGGATGACCCTTAAGTTAATAAATATTTCAAAATGTATTCTTTCATATTACTAATAATTATGAATCATCTTATTAAAAATAAAATGGTCTTCAAAAAAAATCCATCATAGTTTGCTAAAGATCGATAAAATCCTTGGTGTTTTAAAGAGTTGCATTCATCCATGATGAGTATAGCAATCAAATTGTCACAGTATCTGGTAACTAGTGACAACATATCCCACTGGTTTATAATGACGTAAATGAAGTTCCTCAAGTTACAGAAATGTGCCCTAATCAAAACAGATAAGCGACCTGTTTGAACTAGAGTTATTCGGTATTATGCTTCTCACTGACATGACAATACAAGCTACAATTATTTAGGGCTATTTTTCAATAAAACTGTGTGTTATTTATTAATTTTATAATGACTGTTCTGTATTTGCATTGTTTGCCACTTTGTGAGAAAACATTGCTAAATATCCACCTAATTTTTTTCTCTGCATAAAGGGAGGAGGGGGGAAGAATCAGTCTTTAATGTTCATGCCAAGAACTACTTGCTTAGCTTGGCATAAGCTTCATCCTTAAATCACTTAAAATTAAAAACAAATTTAAGTTCAATCACGTCTGTGTTATTTTTACAATACACCAATTCAATAGTTTTAATTTCTATTATCTAATAATTTAAATTGTTTTGTCCTGAGAAAAAGAAATGTAAATCTCCTGAAAATAATGTTTAATGGTTTGTGCCAGATAAATAAATTCTGTATAAAAGAGATGGACTAGAATAAAAATTCTTCTAAATCTAATCCTGAGGGAAAAAATGGTTATTATTTCAGTGTGTAGTGATTTTGTATGAAAATAAAGAAAAATTTAAAAACTGGCATAGTCAGTGAAAATAAAGTATCATATTTTACTGGAAATATTAATTAAAGACAATAATACACTAAGTTAAAAAATGTACTAAATGTCTTATTAAAAGATTATTGGCACATTCTTTGTTGTATAGAAAAAAAAAAAGAAAGTTTCAATAAACTAACAAAATAAATCTAAATTTGTAAAATAAAACAGAAGACAAACAGAATCATAAAAAGTATTTATTCGTTTATGAAAAGATTTTAAGCTAAAAAACAAGTATGTTAAGATTATTTAAAGAGTTGATAACAGTAACAATGTTACTAACTTAATTATTTAAAGTTTTCTTTTTGAAGTGGCTATCTTTTAAAGTGGTGAATTGTTTTATTTTTATAAATGTATGGATGATTGTGCTACAGATTTCTTAACTTTCTTATACCTATAGCATTGTGCAGTGCCTATGAGTTTGTTTATTTATAATATATCACTACAATGCACTTTGCATTTCCATCCATCCCATGACAAATGTGCAGCATAATATTTTATATTTCAGTTGTGTCTTGTATACTCCATTTAAAGTAAGAGCTCACAGTCTTACCTTGATAGGCTCCACAATGGCTCTATCATGTAAGCTGCACCACTATGGATATAAGGTAAGCTTGCTACCATTCAAGGTAAACAAAGTGTACATATTTAAGGACATTTGGGATTTCTATTATTATTTATATTTGAGATAAAATTAATAAATACAATAAAGATTTGGAATACATTTGAGCATATACATATTATTATATTGAGCCTTAATTGTATTTGTTTATTTTGTTTATCTATATACATATGGTAATAATTTATACATAAATGTAATAATATAAATACATATTGAATAATATATATATATATAAATAAAGTAATAATATAAATATTTATAAACAAACTTCACAAATACAATAAACCTTTAGTGTATTTGTAATACATAAATATATATAAACAAGCTTTATTATTTATGTATATTATATATTAAAAATATGTATTTATATTATTAGAGTTTTTCTTTAAATTCAAAATGGAGAAATCCAGTGTTTGTGTTATTTGTACTCTCTTCTTTGTGTTTGATAAAGGCAACAATGCCAAAATATTACTCTATTTGTGTTAAAATGTGTGTGTGACTACTTCTACTATAGAAGACAGAAGAAAGGAAGAATATGTCACCTTTATGCTTTGGATTCTTCCCACACTTCTCCTCTTTCCCTAGGTGGGCTTTCTTCATCAAATTTACTCTTAGCAGTTTATTTTTCCTTTTTCTTTAGTTTTATCAATTTCCTTTATTATAAAATTATTTAGTCATTGGGCCACCTCATTTTTAAAGATTTACTGTAGTTGTGTGACTTATTAATCTAAGGCCTGGCCTTTAAAATGATGATTTAAACAAATTACAGTTATATCATTGTGGTATTCGTCTAGTACAGTGGTTCCCAAAGTGGGCGGTGGGATTGCACAAGGGGGCACTAAGTTGCAAGGGGGCGCTAAGAGGCAAAAGGGTGGTAGAGGGGCACTCAAGCTGGTATTTTCCGAGTGTGTTGTTTATTTATATTTGACTGACCAGCAAAATACCTTCCTTGCTTCAAGTTTCTTCCTCCCTTTCCAAGGTCATGTTGTGCTTATATCCTCCATTCTCTGGGCCACATCATGCGTTCTTACTCCCTCCCCAAGACTACATCACATTTTCTCCCTCCGTTCTAAAGGCCACATCACCAGAGCTATTCAAACCAGTAAATCACATTTTAAGAAAGTGTCGTGCTGTGTTCTTGTTTCTTTGTTATCTCGTCAAGATTTTACTGGTGAGACCTGAACAAAATAGTATTGAGTGTGATACTTATTTTTCTGTGTTTTCAATTATTCAACATGTTGATTATTAATCGAGATTAGAAGCTACAAACGTGTTATTTTTGTTGAAGCCTACTCAATATTAAAAGTTTTAATGGAGTTTATATGGGGATATAAAGGATTTAAGATTAAATTCAGTACCAATGCCTAATCTATAGCTCAATTTTGTATATAATATTAACTTACAAAATGTGTACATAAATAACTGTGTAGCAAAATAATTTTAAAAAGGTATATAAAAAACGAAAATAAATGTAACTCTGAATTAATCTTTTTTTTTTTCACGTTAATAACTATTCATACATATATTATTGAAACAAAATTTAATCTTATGGCTGTAAATTTCTGAAGGAAGCAACAGAAAAACACTTTTTTAAATCTAGGCCTACAATCAATTGTTTTTTTAGAATAGAAATGGCAGAAGCAGAAAAATAAAAAAAGAAATGTAGACAATATAGTTTGGAATATCTTAAGTATGGATTTATACCTGCATCAACAAACCAACAGCTGCCAATGTGCCTGTTATGTGAAAAGATATTTTCTAGTGAGGCCATGAAGCCTTACAGACTCATTGGACATTTAAAGAAGGCACATTCTGACCAGGCAGATAAGAACTTTTTTCGATCACTTTGTGAAAATCTCAAAAGTGGCCAACATTGTTAAACATGATTCTCAATAGTTCACAACAACAAACTGATGGTTATCATGCATCATACAACATTTAATTGTGATTGCTAAGTCTGGAAAGCCCCATACAATTGGTGAAGAACTCATCCTTCCAGCGGTTAGAGAGGTTCTGAATACTGTTTTGCACAAGTCACTACATGATATAATTAAGATGATTCCTCTCAGCAACAATTCAGTGCAAAGACGCATAGATGAAATGGCTGAGAATGTGGAAGATCTACTGTGCAACACACTAAAGACAACAGAAGTTGCATTACAGCTGAACGAGTCAACTTTGCCAGGCAATGAATCTTTACTTCTCGCTTATGTGCGTTTTATAAAAGACGAGAGTTTGGCTCAAGAGTTTTTATTTGCAAGGCAACTAAAAACTGATA
This sequence comes from Timema podura, assembly GCA_033556935.1. NCBI lineage: Eukaryota > Metazoa > Arthropoda > Insecta > Phasmatodea > Timematidae > Timema > Timema podura. The sequence continues at coordinate 95,060,579 of JAVRXN010000010.1, read as the reverse complement.
CTAAAGGAGAGTCAATATTTTATGTTGTTAAGGAGTTTTTCAAAGAAAAGGAAATTCCACTTACTAACATACTTGCTTGTGCAACTGATGGAGCAGCATCAATGACTGGTCGCTACCATGGGTGTGTCGCTTACTTGAAATAATCAGTGACAAATATCTTTACCATTCACTGTGTCATTCGTCACCAACATCTGGTTTAATAATCCTCAGTGGACGCCTACACAATTCATTACACACTGCTATTACTGCAGTGAATAAAATTAAAGCACATGCTCTCAATGATTGACTATTCCGGGAGCTCTGTGCTGAGAATGAGGAAGACTTTGAATGTTTGTTGCTTCACACTTAAGTTCATTGGCTCCTAAAGGAAACTGTTTGAGACGCTTTTACAACATTTTTGACACTGTTGTGGAATATTTTGAAGACACGAATGCTTTGCTCAGTAATGAACTCAAAGAAATCAAACATGACATTGCTTATTTGTCTGAGCTATTTGCAAAATTAAATGAGATGAATTTGCAGTTGCAAAGCAAATGACACCAATCTTATTAAAGCCAACTCTGTCGTATCTACATTTATTGCAAAATTAACTATACTGAAGCACAATATAGACTGTCGCGAGCTATACCAATATCCGAGCTTGTCTGAGCTAGAAAAGAAAGTCGGGATACAAGATGACAATCTGCAAGTGTTTTGTGACCATTTGAATATGCTGCATGAAGATATGTCTGATCGATTCAAAAATCTTGGTATGATGGAAATTCCAGACTGGGTATTAAGTCCCTTTTCAGATAGTGAATAAGTTGGAGCATTGGAGGAAGAACTGATTGAGCTACAAAATGACAGTGCACTGAAGCCAAAGTTTAAGAAATCGTACCAGGAGTTTTGGTTACAGAAGGAAATTCCTGATCACTATCCTGCATTATGGAGGGTGGTTAAGAGGCTCCTGATTGCATTTCCAACATCGTATTTGGTGGAACGTGGTTTTAGTGTGGTCAGCCTACTTCTCTCCAAGCAAAGAAATCAACTTCTTACAAGCATGAAGAAATCAACTCCAGATTACTAATCATGGTGATTTAAGACTCATGTTAAGTGACATTAAACCAGACATTGGGAAACTAGTATCATTTCATCAAGCTCATCCATCACATCAAGAATTTACTGGATAGTGATGTACTCTACCTAGTTACTATTTATTATTATTATTATTAATTATATTATTATTATTATTATTATTTATTATTCACCGCGTCTTACTACCCGTTCGGGTTATATGCACTTAAGCTAATGTGTAATGGTAGGGTGATTGTGAGAAGAAATGGAGGACCTACAGTTTAACGTGGAATCCGAACCATGGTAGAGGCCTGGCATTCCTCACATTCACAAGTTGTGATTAATACACATCTTGTCAGAGGTGCCTAGTTACTAAATGTGGTATCTTATAATATGTAGTATTTAATAACTTTGAAAAGATTTTCACTGGATCGAGCTCATCAATCATGTTTAATTAAATAAACTTAAACAAATATATTTTAATTTTGAATAAACATTCAATTAATAATTATTCCATCCTTAAATTTTATTGCTATTTTATTCATTCATAGTGGGTCGTTGAAAATCACTACTATGAATATTGATTTTTTAGAGTAAAGGATAGGGGGTACTGGGCATGAGTTTTTGGAACCAAAAGGGCGGTGACTCAAAAAAGTTTGGAAACCACTGGTCTAGTAAACAATTGTTTAGAAGAAGTATTCAAATGATACAGGGACTGCCATCTATGATAGTTTTTGTTAAACACTTCATAGAGCGTGCAAGATTATACACCGAATTTAAAGATGTGTATTCTAATGCGCTTTTTTATTAAGATACCTGACCATCACGTCGTCAATGATTAATCAGACAATGAAGTTGAAGAAGAATTAGAAGAGGATGCAGTTGTAGAACAACATAGCTCTCTCTATGAAAGGGTCCATATTACTGATTTTCCACCCTCTGCCAATATACCAAAACGAAAACCAGAGAAAGAGACAGGGACAGAGAAGTCCAAAATACTATCGAGGTCATCATACAAAACTGCACTTCTGGAGAAACGAAGTAAAAGAGAGGATTAAATGTATGAAAGAAGAAAGGGCAAAGATGAGAGCTGAGAAGAAACAGAATAAATATAAATAGAAGAAAAGTACGGCCAAAAGAAAGCTTAAATTGGATAGAGCAAGTGACAACCCGTCAACCTCAACTTCTAATGTTATTGAAGTTGAAGATATTTCCTGTCCCGGCTATGGTGAGACATGCGATGCTGATGACTGGGTGAAATGCAATGACTGTTAAGAATGGTGGCATGAACAGTCGAGAGCATCAGATCTTTTGTTTATGACTTCTGCTAGGGGTCTTTGAGCACAAACCTCTTTGTATATTTTTACATTAGCCTAAAAAAGTCATAAAATGAAAGCTTTGTAATTTTAATTGATATTTATCATTTTATTTAATTAAAATGTACTTATTTGTATAAGCTGTTTTATGCTTCTTTACATAATATAATAACTAATAATATATGTGTGCCTACTCTTGGACGACGTTTTGCGTACTCTTAACCGCTTAGGGTGTAAGAGTACACATATCCCATTATTGTTATAAAGACATATAATAATAAAGCACATAAATCCTCCCTTGTTCTAAACATATATTCTAGTTCTTTAATGAGTGTTCATTCATCAATCATGGTAATTTTATGTTTTCAATTGTTGAGCTATGGTAAGTTGCATAGGAAAAAAAATACTAAGTTAGTAAGAACTCTTGCCCCCTATACCTTATATAATTTATTTCAATTTCCATTGTATATCATATATACATTTATTTATATTTGTCTAATTATAATGTATGTGTGTATATTACATATACATATATGTGTATATTAAATTCTTTCACATTACATATATGTATATATAATCATATTTAAAAAAGTTAATATTACACATTAAAAAATATATGTTTATTTTTCTAATGTGTAATTTCAAATTAGAGTTTGTCATTATTTTAATTCTATAGGAAACAAATTACAACAAATTCCACCCTTACCCTTTTTTTTACAAGTGTTAAATTCTTTGAAGCATATTATTATGAATTTATTGATGCTCATTCATTGAGGTATTGACACATTTATTTATCTCTTTCATATTAGGGAGAAATAAATGTTCAATATCCAGAAAATGGGAGTAGTTTCAATTACATTAACAATGGCCGAACCATGAAGAAGGGGAGGAAGTAGGGAAGTTATGTTTATTATTACATAAAACAAATTATGCTTCCTTAATGCCTAGGTTATTTATAGCTATTTAGTATTATACATTAGCAAATGCATTCAATTAACTTTTACTGGGTGTCCGAGCATATGACTTTTAAATTTAGTTTCACATCTTTTCCAAGATCAAGTTAAGACATTAGTAATATAATTATCTTCTTAAGACCCATGGAATAGGTGTATTTTTGCTATCTAAATATAATTCAAACTATTAAATAGCAAAATTATTAATGTTACAGAACATACACAATATGTTTATTAAGCTATAGATAGAATCTTGGTTTTAGCATATATTTTTTATAAATTTCTGAGCTATTAGTAATAGTTTCTTTTAACACTGCGTCTTACTACCCATTCAGGCTATAGGCTTAAGTACTAATTACAATAATGGAATAGGAATTGGGAAGGTTGGATATAGATGAAGTGAACCTGCATATGTATGGAGGAAGAGTGAAAAACCATTTAGGAAAAACCACCCCCAGTTCACCCGATCGAGATTTGAATCTCGATCTCCCCATCCTCGGCAGTCAGCAGTCTAGCTCAACATGAAACCAGTGCGTTAGCTAACTACACCACCGAGGTGGGTGGCGTCTTATTACCCGTTAAGGATATACAACTATAAATGGTTTAATACCGTGTCTTTGAGTAGTAAATATAAACACTTTTACAGTCAATTGTGTCTTATTTAAATTGTCAATACACACAAATAAGACTGTATAGCCAGCTAAAACTCTTATGTCAGTAGTATGTCTATCTACTAAGCTAACAGTGCCAGGATTGATTCCAGGCATGGCCAAAAAATATATCATCGTTGAAATATGGATTTACCCTTTCACATTGGTGAATTAACTCCTGGGGTTTGGTGCTGTGTCTGTACTAGGTTAAAGGTAGTTAGGAGGAAAAAGTTAGAAGCCGCACATGTCCCTCCTAGTATGCGTTGCCCCAAGAAGCTTGAGCAAGGTTAACATATTCCAACCAAGATGTGCAGTCACACAAAAACCAGCATACCATAATGATTGTACACTCCTCATAGTAATAATAATAATAAACTAAATTATTATTATATATTAGAGTTGGGTCGAATCCACTATGTTATGAATCCGAATCTCCAATTTACCTTCAAATCTTGAATCCGAATCTTGGAAAAAATTATGAACATAAGAGTAAATAGAAATGTAACAATATAAAATACAAATAGTAACTAACTTTTAAAAGTATATATTATAATTATTAATTCACCCATTATAACATTCATACATTCATTTAAGTGTTAAATTACTGGTCTGGGGTCTGGTTGTGATATAATTATAATTGATTCTGAACCACCAAACAGCAGTATTAGAGCTCTAAAACAAATTTCCCTTGAAAAATTGAAAAGATATATATTTTTAAAGGGTTTTTTAGTCTCAAATCCAAAATTTTCTCGAATCTTGAATATCCTTAAGGATTTGAGGGTCCATTCCTATTAATTATTTTGATTGGGCAGGCTCAATGGAATATATTTTACCAGCATTCTATATGATTAAGCCACCAAAACCATTTTTCCACCTAAGCCTTATGTATTGAATATTTTTCAAACTAAATATTTAGTAAAGTTTTAATCTAATAGTGTGTTAGTTGTTGCCAGTCTATTTTTCCTCTAGCCCACATCGATGGGGACACAGACTAAGGGTATCATTTTTATCTGTTCTTATTTTCTAGTGACAGAGAAGTTGGGGGGAAAAATCTCGGATGAGTGCACTGTGTTTTTCCTAAATGGTTGTCCATTCTCCCACCATTCAAATTCGGGTATATTACCTTTAACTTCTTACATCCACATCCCTATTTAATTAGTATAGATATGTGAATAGCCTGTACATGTAGTAAGAGGCGCGCCACTTATTTGTGGCTTAAAAATTAGTTGGCCTTTGTTTTATGCTTTCAATTTTATTAGTTATGTTATAAGCACACTTATCAGAGTTTTATTTAGTTTTAAATATAAAATAAAAATTAAGCAATAAAATATATATATAAAACACACTATGTGCTAAAATTAGAATTTATCTTTGATTATAATTTATTTATTATGTAATCTTCATGGAAGAATGTTAAAGCTTGTACAATTGAATGTACATTAATAGCGAACATAAGATGGAAATGATATTTAGGTTGTGGATGTACTGCATCAAGTATCATATTGTAGATTGAAAAATTATACCATGACACAGGAATCGAACCCTCGACCCTTGGCTTTGCCCACCAATTCTCTACCACTGAGTCATCTATAATTTTTCCCATGCTTAGGGTCATTCTTCATTCATATTTAAAGGCAGTCTGTAATGGACATGGGAAATTTTTGGCTACTGCAGGGATGGGGAACATGCAGCCTATAGGCTGTATGTGGCATTTTGAGTTGTTTGGTGTGGCCTTTTCACATGTTCTGTAAATCATATATATTTGTCATTTATAAGTTATACACTCACAAACTCAAATTGTATTCCTACATTATAATAAAATGGAGTGTTTTATTAACTGTTGATATATTTAGATTGAATAACTCATTATTGAGTGATTTTCTATCAGATTTTATAATCTTTAATACATGCTGATATATATTTTTAATCATGCCTGTACATTATATATATATCAAAAGTTGAATTTAAAAATGAGTTAAAATCCATGGAGAACAAACTCGAGAAAAAGCTAGAAAAGTGTTTCTGTCAAATATTTTGTAATTTAGACATTATTTAAAAAAAAGTTTTATAATAATAATAATAATAATAATAATAGCACCGCGTCTTACTACCCGTTTGGGTTATACGCTTAAGTACTAATTACTCTAATGGGTTAGGAATTGGGAAGGTTGAATTTAGAGGAAGTGAACCCAAATTTATGTGGAGGGAGAGTGGAAAACCATTCAGGAAAAACCACCCCCAGTTCACTCGACCGAGATTCGAACTTCGATCTCCCCGTCCTCAGCAGTCTGGCTCTACAACAACCAGTGCGTTAGCCAACTACGCCACCAAGGCGGATTAAAAAAATGTTTTGAGTACTGTATATAATATATATATATATATATATATATATATATATGTCCGCAATGAATAAAAATAAAAAAAAAGAAGACTAAAATCCATTCATTCCTTTAAGGGTTACTAAAAACACATTAAATTATATTTAAGTAAAGTACTGCTTTATAATTTTGGCAAAATTTACTGTATATGAAGGGTGCGGCCTTTCAATGTCAAAAAGTTCAACACCTCTGGGCTACTATGAACTATCATTAATACCACAGTGATTTTTTATCTAAGTGAATTCCCACTCTCCTCACACACAACTGTAGGTACATTTCCTCCAAAATTATATTGTCCTCATTCCTAACACATTAACGTAATTAATATATACATGTGTATAGTGAAAAGGTAGTTAGACACGGTGGAACAAAATAAATATGAAAGTTATGTTTGGAACAAGCAACATTTATGAAAATTCCACAACCCGTGTAGTATGATGACAATAACGATTGTTGAAATTAAAAATTAAACTATAATATCAAATTAAAGCAGAATGCATGATGTAAGTATACAAAATAACATTTAATTAAATAAATTGAGAATATATATACAGTGATAGTGGCTTTTATTAAGCTATCAATAATCACAACTTTAGACCTGTATTTAGCAATGATCAAGCACATTTAATAGGTTTGAACATGTTCCATTCTAAACTTTAACAGCACCAAATCTGCAAGAGAAATGTGTGTAAGGAATATTTTATTTGAACAAGATAGAAAAAAGCATTAATTTGGTACAATATTGGAATACAATTTGATGTGTTTCCTAAGTATGAGAATAATAGCTTTCCCTTTATAGAACATATTCTTGAAACATTTTATCCAATGTTATGTACAACAAAATAATTATTAGGCTATGTTGTATTTGATATACAACTTTAATAGAAACTATTTGAAATATTTGTAATACAACTTTAATAGAAACTATTTTGAAATATTTGCCACGGGTCATTAGTGTAATGATAACAAAAAAGGAGTGTTAGTGTCATTGGTTGACACACGGCTTGATTAAAATGTTCTAGTTACGAACACAAAACTTTAAAATAAAATTAAACTAAATTTCCAGTTCAGCTAAAATTTTGACAACTTAAAGGACATTTCATTACTGCATGATTATAACTTTGGTGTAAATGGTTTTTAATTAAACTAAAGAATAAATCAAAGATGAAAGATAAAGTTAAAAGTCATATGGTCAGCAAATTAGGGAGAAGTAGCTTGAATGGGGATTTTATGGGTTGTACATATATGTAAAATTTCACTGTCATTTTACTTAGCTGTGGTACTTGAATTTAATTTATCTCCTAAGCAGCCTTAAAACACTTATATTGCTAAACTGTTCTTATTGTGTCATGAAGTACCGATACTTAAAATAAATATTTAAGCTAAAGGCAATCATATGATATTTTCAACTGGGTTAAGAGATTATGCCACACATGTGAATGTGTAGTGAACCACCTAGTATAGGAGAATATTTTCTGAACACACATACCTGATAGCGTTGTCCGCAGCACCGGCCACAGCAAGAATGCAGTAGTCCTGGATGACTCGCTGCAGAATGTGCTGGGCTCGCCATAGGTGAGGGGGAGCCAGGTCTCTTAGGCTGACCATTGTATGGCACCTCCATCTCTACAAACTCGCGATCCTGAAAAGTAAAAGACATACAGCTCTTCTTTTAAAGTATGATATATACTTTGTAGATAATGTTAAACCTCCTTTCATTATGGATATAGAGGATGTTTTAAAAAAAGGGTTCATACATTTAGAATCTTGTATTACTCATTAAATTAGTAAACTGTAAGTGTTAACATAGGTCTGCAAACAAACTCAAACAGAGATACAGACAATTTTGTCTTTCGATAATAAAAAAAAATAATTAAGATCAAATTTGGCAAAATATATTATTTTATCACTAAAAAAAGTGTTATACATGTTGTCCTTCCATTTAATCACAAAATATTTTAATCAAACTGTTGTGTGCTCTTTGAAGAATCCCTATCTTAATTTGACTCGTCTGACAACTGTCTTTAACTCACTGTTGTGAGTGTGCTAAACAATTTATTGTTAACGAACACACTAAACTCTTTAAGTAGGCCTATCACAACACAAAAAAGTGCAAAAGATAAAGTCAGGGGACCAGGAAGGCATGTAACTGGATCTCCTCAACCTATCCTGCATCTATGTATGTGTTGGTTTGCAAATACTTTTTTTACTCATTTTAATGTGTACTACAAGATCTTAAAGTTCTAAAGTTCTAAACCATTTTTTATTATTTAGCTTGAGCCATACCCAATGTAGTGGGCTTGTACTCTCCTGTTGGTTTGAATTTTGGTAAAAACTTATTGGAATGCACTAATAAGGAATGTGCCTGCACAAAATATGAGCACCAAAAAGTTCTTTGGCACCTAGCATTCCTGTACACTCTTGACAAATTGAATTTGTATGCAAACAAATTGTATTCAAACAGCTTCACTAGATCCTTAAACATAACATTTTAATATAAATACACTTTGGTCACTTGGTGACATATCAAACCTTGAACACAATTTTTTACTTTTAATTTAAAAATTACACCTGAAATATCATTAGGTTATTCTCTCCCAACATAATATTTTATCAATATATCACTTACTTAAGATAAACTAATCATGGGCTATAAGTAGTATTTTACACTAGGACTGTTCTCTTTTTACAAAAAGGTATTTTGTTTTAAGTAAAATTGTTCCAGTTCCAAAATGAACCAATAAGAAACATTATGAGGCAGTGGTACCTGGTAGTAGCCTAAAATTATACATGAGGCTAGCAAAAATAATAGCCAATACTAGTTTTTATGTTGTTTAAGGTGGCATTCTCACATTAGGGAGGAAAGAGAATGACTAGGGCCATGAGGGAGGGAACATTTTATTTATCATTGTTTCTCCCCTTTTTTCCCCCAAGCTAGCGTTGGTTTTATTTATTTTAGGTATTTAATGTGTACTTTCTGAAATGACTGATTTTATCAGTACACAAGAATTTCTATGAACGAGAGCAAAAGGGCTTACCACTTTTTCTGGGGAAGGTATTTTCACATACCTTCCAGGGTTCTTTTACACACCACAATTGACATGGGACTGACGGCTTTACTTCCCCTCCGAAGGAAGTTGTGCTATGGATTTTTATCGCTCAAGAAAAATATGTCGAACCCATATGGGTTTGAACCCATGAACATAGGATCCTGAGGCAATAACTTTACCCCAAGACCACTAAGGCTGACACTAACGCCTGGGTTATTTCATGCCAATTCATCCAATATTCAGAAGAAATGTAACCTACCATTTTAGATTTTGATAAAATTTGGTACATAGTATCTTAGAATTGTTTGTGATCATGTTTTAAATGTTAAGACAATCTAACTGTTTTCAAGTTATGTAGGCACATATATAGCCAAATACAACTGAAAATATTCTGCAGCAACTGTGTGCAAAGCTGACAGCGTGACATAAAATATTTTATATCTCTAGAACTAAAAAAGATATATAAATGATTTGTATGAGTAATTTGATTACTGATATCAAAGAAAGCAGAGTTAAAAGAAACCCCACCAATTCTTTTTTTCACAACATTCTTAGATAGGTACTCATCTTTAAATAAACAAAAACTCTCTTTGACTTTCTTTTGCTTTCTATGCTAAAAATAGATAAATCATTGACATCATGAAAATTTACCCAAATACTTTCATCATCATTAATCATCACTTTAAAATCACTTTAATCATCATTATGTTAAACTCCCGGCTACAACTCAATATGTTAATCTTTCTTTTGCTTACTGAGGGAGGTTTAGTAAGCTATTAAGGGATGATTTCATTCCTGAATGCATAAACAAAGCAGAACATGAATCACCATACTATGAATCACCAATAACATCAGTCAAAATGTTGCACCACAAACCTTCCTGACTTCAGTCACTTCTCTAGTCTTCTAATTAAGATATACACTCTCTTGAGCTAAGCTTACTGTGATATCACTTTAAAGTTAATTTGCTTTTTAAAAGTATTACCTTTAACATGGAACAAGAATTTAAACAGTGCAGTGTTGGACTATTTAACAGCTCAGTGTGTCATAAAACAATCTATGTAAAGACAAAGGAAGTTGTGAATTTAGTGGAATCATCTAGTGTAGACAAAGAATTAATACCTTGGCGACAAAATATATCAAAAGAAAACTTCAAATCCCTTTGTTTTCACCCTCACTGTTATTACTTTCCTATGTATGAAGGCCAGTAGTTTTCATGCCACAACCCATTTAAGTAACATGATAACAAGCTAATAAAAGGATCTTTATGTAAGGTTGGACTTGAACTTGCAAATTGATTAAAAATAAGCAAATTAATGTCTGTCCAGATCAAAAACTATGTCCTCAATGTAGAAAAAAAGTCAGAGAGGTTTTACAAGAGCCTGAAGACCATATTATTGAAGATATCATTTCAGGTGATGAATGTGCAGAAGTTGAGACATCTTTAATGATTGAAGGAACTTCTCAAGAGATGAACAATAGTTTAACTGATTTAGGACAATAACCAATAAAACTACATAGTTTACCATCTAGTAATAGACCAGCTTATGCAAAAATAAAAATTGTTGAGGCAAAATCAACTCTGAAAAGTCAATTATCTTGTGTTATGAAAAGTATATTGGAAGATTCTGATATTAGTGATGATGAACAAGATGTAATTAATTGATTTAGAACAAAAAGCAAAAGATTTGGACATACTTGTAGATCTCATCAAAATAAAACCTGTAAACCAGGTCAGAGAAAGATCTAAATGTCTACCATGGTTCCACCATCGTCTAGAAAAAGAATTTCACAAGAATTTGGAGTATATGATTATATTGTGTGTCAGTCTAAGAAGCTACTAATTGAAAAAAGAATTGTATCCACACCTGAACCACAGCATGGAAAAGTACTTTCATCTGATACTGAAAATCTTGTCAAATAACTTTATCAAGATGATGAACACTCCAGACAAATGACAGGAATGAAAGACAGGGTTAGAATTAAGAAAATATTCATGTTCAGAAAAGTCTAGTTCAGAACAATTTGAAGGAGTAGTACAGCGAATTTAAGTTAAACTATCCTAGTATCTCTGTAGGTTTTTCAAAATTTTCTACATTGCGTCCTAAATTATGTGTTCCTGCAGGGTCTTCTGAAATCCATTCTGTGTATATATCCATGATACATTAAAAAGTTCAACTTCTACTTGATGCTGTAATGTTAGACTTAAGTGATGTCCCGGTGTGCAGTAAAGACAACCCAAAATGTATGTTACAGGTTGTGAAAACTGTTCACCAAAAAATCATATTACAGAATATGTTAAAAGGAAAGTTTGAAGGATATGACCCGGTTAATGAACTTGATTATATTATCAATGGCTATCAGTTGATAAAACAGATATTCAAAAGATGACTTGTACTTCAGAAGAATTATTTTTATTAGTGGATAAAATTGAAAAGCTTACTCCTCATTCTTATGTAACAAAGGCACAGTCAGACTTATTTAAAGAACTTGAGAAATCAATAACTTTAGAAACTGCTACTATCCTGATGGACTTCAGTGAAAATTAATCCTTTGTGGTACAAGAAAAAGCACAAGGATATCATTGGACCTATGGTATTTGTACAGTTCATCCTGTCGTCATTTATTATCAAACAGACACAGATTCCATAACAGCATCAAGTCATTGTTCATATCTGATGATATCAATCATGATGTTGCAATCAATGCAATAGTCTATAGTATTGAATAATAAATTATGTTAGTCACAAAAACTAATCTTCAAAGTGTAAAGGAAGTAAATTACTTTACTGGTGGTTGTACTAGTCGTACAAAAACTACGAAAACTTTATAAATCTGTGCCATTACAAAATTGATTTGGCATTTCTGCTTCTTGATTTTTCTTTGCATTGAGTCATGGAAAGTCATCCCGTTGGGGTATTAGTGGTAATGTCACACGTATCACTGTTAGAGATAGTCTACAGCAACCTCTAAATGAGCAAATAATAACACCATTATATTGTTTAAGTTTTGTTCTAATTAATTATTTCCAAAACTACAATGGGCAATAATTATGATAAGATAGGTGTGAACAAGGTTTATTAAAGGAAAAAAAAATTCCTGGTACACAAAGTTTTTAAAATTCATTCCATTATCAACATTTAAAAGTGGTATGAAAATAACTAGTCTAGATGAACATTTATCTCTAATTTTTGAATTTAGTGTAGGATTAAAAACTCAGCAAAAATTGCATATACAATGTAATGTTGCTTGTGTCTATGATTTAAATTTGTACGTTGTAAAGGTAGATAAAATTAACCTTGGAGAAGGAGATAGTTCAGTGCGATTTATGCACCCAATATGGCCCAGCAAACACATTTTACTGGCCATTTCCTGAAGATGAATGCAATATTCAATTTGGTCACATCTAACATGTGCTAGCTCAATCGACAAGTTCGGCTAAAACTTTGGTTTTTCAAAAAAACTACATATATAGAGGAAAGTATCCTATTATTGGATGTGTGTGTATTATCGGATACCCTGCTATTTAGTTTGATAAGTGGTGGAACCTACCTGTAAAGTTATTAATTACTTACTCAACATGCCTTCACTTCAGTCTTATGTGTGAAAAACTTGACTAGAAACGTGTTTTGAGAGAAATTAAAATTAAATTAAGATATTTCTGAAATCACATTGTTTTGGTAGCCAATCTTTCGAGGTAAATATGCCTTTTTTTTATATATTATTGTATCTGATATGTAAGTTTAAGAGTGAAAAGCCTATTTTTGTAATAATCCACCATTATTCGTATTTTGTTGTAGATTTTTTAATGGTCAGCCATTTTATTTTAGTGAGCATGTTGCCCTAATATTGGTGTTAAGGGTTTCCTATTTTCAAATATCCGATTTTAGGAATCCTTTTTTCTTCATTCAATATATTTATTTGCGCGAAAGCTTATTTTGTTTAAAGGTGCTACTAATGTTATCTGTATTTAATTATTATCTGGTTAGAGATTATTTTTTAAAGGAACTAAAATATTTATGAATAACTGTTTAAAATATATCATTATAGTATAATTTAATAATTTTTCATGTACCTATTACCAGGATAATACTTTACAAATGGCTCCATCATTTTCAAATTGAAAAGAAGTTGGGATCCCATTAATATGGCAAAGGATAGTCGAAGCATTTTGAAAAAAATAAATGGGATTTTTAAAAGCATCCAAAGCCTTTTATGTCCCAAGATCTACTCTGGAAAGCTATGTTAATCATAAAAGTAAATCTATAAATGAAGTGCTGGAAACAAAATTATGGCATAGTCCTACCTTGCCCGAGAATCTTGAAAATGAATTGGTTGACTATTGTTTGCATATGGAAGAAAAATTCTTCAGTTTACATTCTTAAGATAATCGCTGACTCGTGTTTCAACTTGCTTTTCGAAATTATTTAGATCAGCCTTTCGCTAAGGATAAGGGATGTGCTGGAAAATAATTATTTAGAGTTTTTCTTAAATGTCACCCCCAAATTTCATTTAACAAACCACAACCAATTTCAGCTGTTCGTTTAAGGCTTTTGACCCTGAAAATGTAGCGATTTTCAACGATATTTTAGAGCCAGAACTTGAGAAGATAGGATATGCACCAACCCGTCTTTTTAATGTTGACGTAACGGGAATTACGATCGTTCAACATAAGAAATCGAAAGTGAATGGCTTAGAGGGAAAGAAGCAAATTGCAGCTTTATCGTCAAAACAGTAAAAACAGTTTATTAAGAAAAATATAAGTTTTATAGAAAAGGTTACCATTAGGCAATTATAGTTCTAGTCAATAAGTATTCAATTCCAACATATCAAAGTGAAATTCTCATTAGTTTATTAATAATTAATAATTAAAGCTGTTGGAATGTTATCCTTTTTCCACTCAATGCTTTGACAACAGGTAAATAAGCAACTAATATCAGTTTTAAAAAAATTAGTTTAATTTACCATATTTATGGAATGTTATCCTTTTTCCAATTACCGATTCAAGTGGCTATTACGTACTTCCACTGCTAGTGTTTCCGAGGGAAAATATGAAAAACGAATTATTGGACGGGGCTCCCCCAAGCACAGTTGCTGTATGTCATATTTCAGGATGAATGCAACAACACACCTTTACTCAATGGCTACAATATTTTGTATGTACCACAAATTGTTCCAAAAACAACACATTTGTTTTAATTTTGGATGGACACTTTTCTCATACTCGTAATATTGAAGTTACCAACATTGCATGAGACAATGGTGTCACTATAGTATGTCTTCCCCCTCATTCGACCCATAAAATTCAACCATCGGATGTGTCGTTTATGAGCCCGTTTAAAACATATTATGCTCAAGAAATTGAGACTTGGCTAAAGAACCGTTCATGACGAGTTGTCACATCTTATCAAGTTGCTAGTCTCTTTGGAAAGGCGTATCTGAGAGCTGCCACAGCAGAAGCCGCCATGAATGGCTTTAGAAAGACAGGGTTGTTACCTTTCAACTGACACATCTTTCGAAATACTGACTTTTTATGTATGAAAAAAGTGCATTGAGCAAAAACATTTAGTGATAAATAAAATGATAGAATATTAGGAAAATGGTAGAGCACAAATAAAGGTTACAACACTGACACATATTTACACACACTTCAATATTTCGATGCTATTGTAGCATCTTCCTCAGGAAGTAGTAGTAATTAGACTGGACCGGATGTTGTCTTCAGTGATGCCAACTTGATTGGTAAGGATGAAAACTTCTCTGGTGGAGTTGAAATTTCCTGAATGACTCTCTATTACTCTATGGATGGTAGGTGGTGCTGGTGTAGTATCTGGGTTGAAATTAACAAATATTTAGGTTAGGTGGTTTTCTAGACTTTGTGATCCATTGATGTGCCAGTTCTAATCCTCTTAACTGAGACATATTACATTGTGTCTTGTGGAATGATTTTAACACCTTGACAGTGTAGCAGTCCTCAAAGTTGAGGTTATGATTGGTGGCGTGTGCTGAAACTGGTTTTTCTGGATTCTTAATTTTGGTGTCGAAATACTGACTTTGCCATTCATAGCAGAGAGACGGCTCTTGTTGCCAAGAATGATAAGACTTTTTGAAGTTCCAAATGATGGTCAAGTTGAAGGCGATTCAGAAAAGAGAAGCACTTGTTTAATTAAACCTACTGATATAAGTCCCATACCATCTCTTCCCAAAAGAATCACTAAAGAAAGAGTTGACAAACGATGTGGCATTGCCATTCTCGTGGCAGGAACACCACATAGGAAAACTATAAAAAAAAAGTCAATATTCAAAAAAACAAAGTATTTTGTTCAAATACATTGAATATTAGTAAACCTTGTGATAGACGGAATCAATCCACAAGAAGGCGGATTCTTGAAGATAGTTCAAGTGAAGATAAAGATCCAGTGTTAATGGACACAGATGATGATGAAAATGATTTCAAATCAGAAGATATTAATGAAGATGATGAAGAAGATGTAGTGTGTATTTTTTTATGGGAGGTGTTATTCAAATGACCGCAAAGGGGAAGAATGGATCAGGTGTGCAGATTATCTTAAATGGGGACATTTAATTTGTGCTGGGAAATACAAAGCACTGAATTTAATAAGTAGATTTTGTTTGAAAAAGTAAGCCTATGAAGTGTATGAAACATTTTATTTGCATGTACAATAATTTTATTTTGATTAGAAAAAGTATGTGAACTATATTTAACTATTAGGTTAAATTGTTACTATATTTCATATTGTATGTATTATTTTAGTATAAACATTTACATATTTACATATTTACATATTTACATATTGGTTGTGTTTGCGTTTTGATATTAGTAATTTCAAATAATTTGTCGAACCTTAAGATGGCTATGTTGATGATACCTCAATATTGGACAAGGCCGTAGTCAGGGGGGGTTTTCGGGGTTCAAACCCCCCCGAAATTTTATGAACAAAATATATATGGCTTTATTTATGTTTCAAACAATATCAAAATTAAGGTACAAGTACAAATTAGGGGCTGTGTTGCCATAAAAAGCACTTCAGAGAGCTTCCAGAGGTGTTTATTATTTAGATTTTTTTCTAGCCTTCGGCAGTTATGGTGTTATATTGTCATAAAAAAAATTTCAGATAGCTTCTAGAGCCGTTTAATAATTAGAATTTGTTCTAGCCTCCGATAGTTGGTGGTAGTGTTGCCATAAAAAACACTTCAGATAGCTTCTAGAACAGTTTTTTATTTAGAATTTTTTCTAGCCTCCGTCAATTGGAGGATGGGCCCACCAAACCCCCCCTGAAATTATTGGCTGGCTACGGCCTTGATATTGGATACCGTCCGATATTATGATACCTGGTCGCCTAATATCGGAAATTTCCTTAATTACAAAACATATTAAAGGTGTGTGTAGTTTTTTTTTTAAATAAACAAATGTATCAACAAAATTGGTTTGTTGAATAGATAAAGATTTTTACAAAAAATGTTACTATTTAATTTAAAGAAATATGTACTATTCGTGATTTTTTTTAAAAAGTATTCTCTACCTGTTAAGACAAATGGTTTTCTTTTAGAAATTCTATCAATGTATTTTAAAGCATTGGGTAAGTTATATTTTTAACCCATTGTATAAGGATTATCTTACATAAAATTTAACCTAAATTTTCACTAAGGTGAAGGCACCAGTAGCTGACATGAACCCAAAGGCTGACACACTTTAATAATTTTTTAAATCTTAAGGCCATTTGTGTATATACATTAAATTTAAAATTATCTATGTGGAGGAGGGGCCTTTATTAACAGATTGGCAAAGCTGCAGTGATCAGCTGATTTTAGTTTTGGAGGGAAATAATTGTCTTCTTGGTTATGTCAAGTAAAAACCTCCATATGGCTTTTCTATTGATAGAAAAACTAAGGTTTTTACAAAGTATGTATGCTTCCATTTTCACTAAAACTAATAAAATAATGTATTTTAACACTAAGTTTCATTCTGGGTTGTTAAATTGGATGTTATAGTAACAGTTTGTACACTTCAAATTTTTCATGAATCAACTTTGAGGTTATTAGGGGGGATGTCAGGCTCTGGGTCGATAATTATGTGTCTCTCTAATAGCTGACAGGAAGTGCCAGCCACTGGGGGGCACTCATAGATTCAGAGAATTCACTGGAATTGGGTTATTTTAATTACTTTTGAATATTTCTGACATGACTATCTTTCTTAGCTCAATTGCTTAACAAAATCCAATAGCTGACATCCAGTGTCAGGCACTAGTGACAGAAATGTCAGCTACTAGGTACTGTATATCTAAAATCATGTTGGTTTATAGTATTTTAGTTTTTTAGCTAGTCTATAGCCCTAAGGCTTGATAGAACCTAAAAAGTTCCACCATCAACTGCAATAGAAAGCCAAGGCAGATATAGAGGTAGTTGATTTTCAAAAATTGACAAGCCAGTATGTAGAGACAAGGAATACTGAATACGTCAATGACAAGGCCGTAGTGTGTTTTTTATTAAAAAATTTTTAGCCTTCGGCAGTTATGGTGTTATGTTGCCATAAGAAACCCTTCAGATAGCTCCTAGAGGTGTTTAATATTTAGAATTTTTTCTAGCCTCCGTCAATTGGGGGATGGGCCCACCAAACCCCCTCCTGAAATTATTGGCTGGCTACGGTCTTAGTCATTGAATCCTCAATGAGCAAACCTCCTGAAGAGTTGTTGAATTTAGAAGCACACCTGACATTCTTTGAGTTTGTTATCGGAGTAGAAAAAAATGAAGAAATTTAAAGATAACATTCAGGAAGGTTGTGAATGGAATGAACAAGAATGTGATAAGTCACTCTTCTACTTTTACAAGAAATTATATTGTTTAGCTGATCCCCCAAGAACAATTACACTGAATGCATCAGAAGAGGAATCTATCATACCAATAAACAATCTGAGGAAAATTCTCTGGTGCATATTAGTACTCCAAAACAAAATAAAACTAATGAACCAGTTGCTTCTACCAGCAGGACAAATTCTTTTAAAGAAAACTTGCCATAACCCTTCAAGCAATCTCTTCTCTGGCCAGAGTAAATGCCTACAAAAGAAAAAAGACAAAAAAAATACCATATGTAGTAACTTCAAAAGACTACAAAGAATACTATGGAAAGAAAACCATGAAAAAGGAGCAGGAGTAAGAAGCAAGGAAAAAGAGAAAGGACGAACGTAAAAAACAAAGAAATTAAAAGATAAAAAAAGAGTTTGAAGAAAAAGAGTGAATCAGAGATGTCAGAAGAAGATATATCACTTCACAGTGACAGAGAGAGTGAATATTATGATGACTACTTACAGGAAAAGCAGAGGATGAGCGATATTTCAGAGAATGTCAGAAAAAAGAGAGTTAAAGTAATGATTCTAATAAAACAGAAGAGACTAAGAAGAACAGAGAAAATCGGCCAAGTAAACGTAAACAGGGTGAAATAAGAAACGGTAGTTATGTAGTAGTGGTACATGAAGGTGAATATTTCCCTGGTGTGGTCAAAGAAGTGGAATACAAAAAAAATGTATGTGTCAACAATGAAAACGAGTGGTTTCAGCTGGAAGTGGTATGATGAAGGGCAAGAAAACTTGCTGTGGGACCAGAGGGAAGACATTATTTGTTAAATTCAGCCATCCATAGAAGTGAATGACAGAGGAACTTTTCGAGTTCATGAAATGCAATAAATCCAAGACCGTAGTGAAAACTTTTACCAACATTTAATTTTTCTATACAATAAGAAATTGATTTTTTTAAATAATAATTGATAATAATAATAATTTATAATTGATGAAAATTTTGATGATATATAATTTTTTTAAAGACAATATTTTTTTATCTGTTTAATACTTGATGATTATGAATATGTGAAATAAATATTTTTGAATGAAAGAGTGTTATTTATTTAAAATAAATATTTTTTCTTCTTTTAGCCTGTTTTTAGGAAGTGTCAGCTTTTGGTGCCTATGAACTTCAGCTACTAGATGTTCCTTAAATCTCCTATGTCGGGTACTGGTGATTTGGAACTGTTGAAATAAAAAAAATTCCCCCTCCCAATTTTCATAAAATATGGTTTTATTTTTACATCAATCTCAAAAAGAAAGCTTCAATGAACATGTTAGTATATTTACATCACAATTGTTTGTTGAAATATAGAAGGAAGCAAGTAAATAAGTCCAAAATTACATTTATGGCGTCAGCTACAGGTGCCTTTACCTTATGTAAATTATATATCTATTTTTATCACAGAAGGCAAAAGAAAGCCAAAAAAGATATTTTGTGTACTTGTAGATGATCTAAGAATGTTGCAAGAAGAAAGAATTACTGGGGTTTCCCATCTGCTTTCTTTATTATGTGTAATTTATACTATCATATTTTTATTTGAAATTTCCCATGAATTCTTATTTTAAGTGTACACTAGAGTCACAACTATCTAGCCCTTCGTAGGCCGGATAGTCACAACTTTAGTATATTTTTAAAATCATATCATGTACAATCCATAACACAATATCTTATTCAAAACACTGTATATTTAAAGAAAAGATTAAAAAAATCATTGGTCTATCTTATTCTAGTTATAGTTCTAGTTCTAGAGATATATAAAATATTTTATGTTGTGCTGTCAACTTTGCACACCTGTTGTTGCAGAAGTTTTTCAGGTGTGATTAGGTTATATTTGGGCCTTGTGCGCCACTATCATCGATCTTTTGATACAATAATACTTTACTGTCCATTGGTTAAAAAACAAAAGTTTCAAAATCCCAATTTTCATTTATTAATTCAAATGCAGTCTTTACAATGCATCCAAACATAACGAACACAGCCGTTAGTTGAAAGCCCCACGATACCACTAAGCTCTATGATACGAATGAGCTGAGCTAGGTATATAATTTAACTGATCTCCAACATATAACCCAGCTCCATCATTTAACTGATCTCCAACAAAGGTGTCAATGTTTTCTTTGACCCTCACTCTTATGGCAAAAGGTTGAAATAGAACTTAAACAAATACTTCCTTTTAGTTTTACATTACTTTGTGATAATTTGATTATAATAATTATAACTTTAATTTTACTTTAATATAACATATAGTTTATTTTAATTCTAGGTTACTCTATGATTATAATAAATAAGTCAGATTAATTTAAATGTTGGCTTCAACTGGTACAGGCTCCATTACTTTAAAAAATTGGTTATATTGTCTTAAAATTTAAAATATGATAGTAAAACTATTCAAAGATGTGAAAAATGTTATCAAAATCTAAAATGGTGGGTTAAACAGCCTTGATAAACTAATATGAATAGCAATAACAAATTTTTACCAGTGCATATTGTTTTTTCAGGCAATAGCACGTGGGGTGCTAAGAAAACAGTGAGAACTTATATAACTTAGCACTCACAGAATTTAACAATAAGGATTTGGTCAATGACCCGGCCATAGCAAGGAGACAATGAACGAATAGCCACAAGAAGTTCTTTCCATTTTTTAAATAAATACAAGTCTGCAAATAAAGTGTTGCCAACCTGAAAAGTGTATTACCCATTCGAGATCTTAAGCCTGAAGCTAAATGTCTGTAGAAATGCTTGCCCCCGACAAAAATTAAAAGAGGTTGATAAAAACTGGGACTACCTTTCCTTACCGTGTTTAATGAATATTTGGAAGGCATCTGACACAAACCCTTGCAACTTGTATAATTTTAAATGATAGCCAAAGTACAAGAAGGGCCCCACGTGCGAGAAGCGCCTATAATTTACACAAACCTGTGATAAAATATGTTTTCACGAAACATAGTGTTGGTGTCAAAAACTCTGGTGAACTGATCTGGATGATATATACGAAAGCTCGACAATTACATTGACGGCACCATGTGCTTGCTTATCATCAATTACTTTTTTTCAAGAATGGCTTAGGCTAGGGAGGTTCAATCTTGGATCGATCTTTTCGAGAATCGATTCTTTGGATCGATTCAAAGGCCTCGATCTGATTCACATATTGATTCTTTTTCTAGTGATTTCAAAAAGATCGAATCAAAAGGTCAACAGAAATCAAAACTTCGAATCAATTCAGGGAAATTTAATTTTGTTGGCTTTAGGAAATGTTTTTGTTGACTATTAGTACTAGGAAAATTTCGAAACCAAGTCTTGCAATCTTGGGCTTCTAATTAGTTATTATTTGTCTTTAGTTAGTAAAGTGAAGAGAATAATCCACTGATCTGTTCTTTTTACGTCTAGGTTCTGTAAATGATCGCATCACGTTTTTATTCAATAATATATTTATAGTGACGTGTTGGCCAAAAAGTCAATAGTTTGAAAGTATTTCGTAAAAACCTCATTTGCCCCATGTAGTTTTAGTAGCTATAGAATGCTTACACCTACAATCTACACTTCCACAAAGCTAGTGATTCCCAAGTTTTGAAACACACACTCCCACAAAAAGTTGTAAGGTTTCCTCAAGTCGGATGCCAACAAGTATGTTGAGTTTTAGTACAATCACTAGTTCTCGATCAATTAATTCAAACAAATAAGGTGTACTGATTTCACAGTTTCTGAAAGATTAATTCGCTGTGACTGAGGAAAGAAAATAAGTGCATCCCTCTCTGGGGTCTAGTGGTTAAGGTTCTGATTTGTCTCCAATATATAGCTTGATTTTCTTAGGAATCTTCTAGAAGCTCCTGGATCCTCAATATCCCTTCTGATTTGGAGGGCAAAAATCTTTTTTTTTAATACATAATTTTACTAACTTCCTCCTTCCCCTTACATAAATATGGTTTTTCACCACCACTGATTCTTCTCTTTGAGTAAAACATTTAAAGTGCTCCTCATTGTGACTAAAATTATTATAGTAAGCCTATCACTACACACAAGTGCCCCTAAATTTACAAATTGGAAAACAGAACAGTAACAAAGTGTACATTGTGTGTAAGGCCACACACATTATTTAAATTACTGCCCTTTGTGGTCACCACAAAAATAATATAATTATCTTCCAAAGGCATTTAATAAGTCATAGGGTGACCTGGCGGTCTAGGGGTTCTGTGCTGAGGTACCGGGGTTCAATCCTCAATCCCGGCATAGATTTATCTGATTACCAAACCCTTCCTTCACCTCTGACAAGATGTGTATTAATCACAACTTGTGAATGTGAGGAATGCCCGGATTCCATGTAAAACTGTAGGTCCTCCATTTCATCTCACAATCACCCTACCACTACACATTAGCGTAAGTGCGTATAACCCGAACGGGTAGTAAGACGCGGTGCTAATAATAATAATAATAATAACAATAATAATAATAATAATAATAATAATAATAATAATGATGATGATGATGATGATGATGATGATGATGATAATTCATCATACATTTTGGCTGCCTCAACCCCCCCCTCCCCCAATACATTTTGATGCCCCCAACCCTCCTCTTGATACATTTTTTACGCCTCCCTACCCCTCTGCTCGATACATTTTGACGCCTCCCCCACTCCCCCCCTTTCTAATGAAACATTTTGACCCCCCCTCCCACTCCTCACCACGGTGTAAATTTCAAGGTGCGCCACTAATGGTTAGTGTAATCAGATAGAGCAAACTTTATTTACATGAATCGTTAGATCGATCTTTGGAAGACCGATTCAATGCACTCGATCTTTTGCCTGAATCGATACTACGCCTCTTGATCTAGATCGATCCAGAGAATCGATTCAAAGCCCATGAATCGAACATCCCTAGCTTAGGCACTCACAACTATTACCTCCGCGGCGAGAAGATTCGTGTGTGAAGTGTTGCCAACTCTATAGTCTCTCGCAATAGTACGTGGACCTGAAATGGATTGTACTGTATTTTGACTGGTAGCCGGCAGGATACTACTTTCTGACATTATATTGGTAAACCCACCGATTTTCATAAAAAAATAATAATCAATGTAAAATTTGTTACTTTATAGCAGGGTCACACGATATTACTTTTAGATAATATCCTAAAATTGGATTGTATAGGTGGTGAAATTATATCAGTAGAAGTATCCAATTCATACAGTTAGTAGCACTGCGGCCTACGCGTGTGACACCTTTAAAGATATACACATAAACAAGATGAAAACTTATAAGATTAAAAACGGTAAAAAGTATAGCGCTCGCATCGCGCTTGGTGCGGATGTTTCTGAATACCGCCAAAAAACCCTATCCAAAGATCATCTTGGTGAAGAGATTTAACACAATTCTAAACGAACGCTTGTTGTGATTTAACAAAACATAGCCCGTATCATTACATAAACATCCTTCGAGACCTAGTCAGCACCTACAAAAGTGATAACATTCCTGTATCAAGATAGTGCCTTCAAACCTTTCCTAAACCAATATTCAGCAAGTAAGAGACACTCTATACGCTATGTGACACACAAAATAACGTAGTAAGCCAATACTCAAATTCGGTTAAACTGTTTGTATTATAAAACTCTAACTTCTTTCCGTAAAAGAGTACGAGAAGAATTGGATTGAGTAAAATTTCAAGATCAAGCAAAATGTAATGTACTAATTAGAAATGAAAAGATTAACTGATCTTACGGTGAAGAAGCCAAGGGAAAATTTCAAGAATAGAATCTGCAACTTTTCGTCTAGCCGCCACTTTTAAAGTAGATATAGTAATTATATGCATCAAAGTTGATTAATGTCAGATAGAAAGTCTGAGTGCATTTTAAAATTTACTCCACCAACTCTAATTCATTTGTCCATGCAAAACACGTCCACTCTCTTCCATCTAGAATGGGTTTTAAATCCCCTGGGGATATTTTCAAGCAAATACCATAAGATTATAGGCTACTGCGCAACTGATTTACTATAAGACAATTAACCATATAGTTAGGAATTTCAGTTTCCTTTATATTTCCCCACCACACCAACTGGCTGATAAAGTATATGGTACAACAAGGTGAACGTTACTGGTAGGAAATCCATGTACAAGTAATTCAGCCCGTCTGGCAACGACGGACGTATAAGCGATTTGATCAAAAAATTCAACAAGCAGAAATCGTTGCAAAAGGAGGTCATATTTACTTTTACAAAACTGAATTGAAATGTTCGTATGTGCATGGTGAAACCATTAAATATGAAAATGTTGATTTTATCTAGTCAACTAAGTTTGCATCACAGGTGCAAATTAAAAAATAGCCTGAAAACACTTAAAGACCTCTTATATATTGCACACAACTTTTGATTGACTTGTCCTCCCTGATGTAAATTTACACCGACATTGTAGATTCTCAGAAAACATCTTGATACCAATTTTATGCGTCCTCAGCGTCAACAACTAAAATTATGTGCATGGTATACTTCGATGTACTATGTTGCAGTGCTTAAACGTGAGGTTGAGAGTCTGTAAATCAATGTATGAGCAGCCACATATCAACCTGTGCCATTAGAGTTTAAAGTGTCCATGAAATTTATTTTCTAAGTTTAACTAATTGAACTCGTTTTATCAAACTAAAAGTGCTATATCAACCAGGAGCACTGGCGCAGCCAGGGGGAGGGGGGGCTCAGGGTTGAACACCCTCCCCAGGGCCTCGCTACCCACCTACTCACACGCACCTCGCAGAACAATGTTTTTAGTTTGTTTAAGTTGACACTTCCTCTCAGCAAATATCTACAAACTGTAAACATCTACCTTAACTTAGCAGTTCAGTCTGCAATTAATGTAAAAATATCACTTGAGAAAATGAAAGAGGAAAGTGAAGTACATTTTTCTGCCTTGTACCAAACTGTTGACGGTATCTAAATGAACTAAGTGTTCCTGTTGCAAAACCTTGAACTGTTGGTCGCCAGAGTAACAGAACAAATGTTTCCACTCAGAGCCCAGAAGATTACTTTAGAATAGCAATTTTCATACTATTCTTAGATGAATTTATAACTTCTCTTAATGATAAATTTATCACCCACAAAGACACATTGCAACCATTTCAATCACTTGTTTATCAGAGTGAACCAAATGATATGGTGATGTCCAAGGTAGTAAAAGATGTTCAGAAATTGGCTCAATTTTACGATCTTCCCAAGCCCAACAATATTGAAGGGGAACTGGCACTGTGGCACCATATTCATAAGCCCCGAAATGCAATTGAAACCCTTTCTATGTATAATGTGAATTTATTTCCTGTCATATATGAACTTCTCATAATAATGGATGGCTACACTTCCCGTAACAACATGCACAAATGAACGCTCTTTCTCGTCCCTAAGACTGTTGAAATCATACATGAGGAATTCTACAATTGAATACAGACTTAATGGGCTTGCTCACATATACTGTACATACATCCAGAGATTTCAGTTACGGAGGATGAAGCTCTCAATGAACTTTATATGAAGCCAAGCAAAATTAACATAAGACTAAAGTGAATTATTTCAAAAGTGATTTTGTGAGCTAAGGGTGAGTGCAAGTTGCTTATTTGAATTTTCAGAGTTTTAGAAATTTTAAATTATTTTGGATATTATTGTATTTTTCAAATTTTCCCGCGGGAAAAACTAACGGGACCTCGCTAATTTGGTCAGGGAAAACCCCCCCCCCCCACACACACACACACACAAACGAATCCTGGCTGCGCCAGTGACCAGGAGGTAACAAAAATATAAAGCGGGGTTACAGAGCTATGGGGAAAAAGGTGCTCCATACGGGCATTGACGCAGCAAGCTAGCGTCACTCTCAAGAAGGAGCTATGGCTACTTATCAGTTAGGCCAAACTTAGCCTAAAACGAAAATAAGTGCAAAATATTGAAACTCGAAACTCTGATGACTGTATTAGGTTATATAGGGTGGCTTAAAAGGAAAAAACGCCAATCTGATGTAAAAAAAGTCTTAAGAAAAATTGTCACATATAAGGTTGGGCAGAAAGTGTTGACAAATTTAATAAAACTATATATTTACTATATTAACTACTAAATCTTTCAAATTAAACTTAAAATAACAACAAAAGATTGACAATTTTCTAAATGCCCTTGACTTATTCATTTTTTTAAAACAATGTCTTTAGGATGGCCACCATTATATTCATTACATTGTTGGATACACTCCTCAAAACTTTACATGACTTTGTGTAATGTATCTTGTTGACTTGCTTCAAATTCCACCACAATTCTTCCATTAAATTCCTGAATTGTTTTTTGGGTGAGTCGCGTGAACATGACTCTTTAACATACCCCACAAGAATTAGTACGGAGGTGTTAAGTCTGATGATCGTGGTGATCAGTTGATGTCCCCAAATCGTGAAACGAGGTGCCGAGGAAACATTTTGCTAAGTACCTCCATTGATGTTCGGGCTTTGTGGGCCGTTGCCTCAGCTTGCTGGAACCTCATGTTGTTGGTATACATGCCCTTACGTTGCAGTTCAGGGGTCAGAAAGGTCGAACATCACTGGAGGTACTAACGGTTAGTTAGCTATATACACCTGATATCATCGCTGAGGGAACTGCAGGTCTTAAGGCGAAAAGCTTTCTCTCAGTTAACTGTTGCCAAATCTCCTCGCCTTTAATTATATATGTAGTGGTGTGTGGAGGTAAGAAGGAGCTACTGACAGCATCGACAAACCAGTGTTGCGAAACTTGTCTTATATTTAAGGAAAGATTGACCACATGAAAACAATAAAATGACAACGCTGTTTCCCAATAGTGGGAATGCAGCTCCCGCAGAGATGATATCCAATGTAGTCCAGATAGCATCAATAATGGTGGAAGGCTAGTTATTCGGGTTTACTTCCTAAGTAGAGGGTATTTGAATAGTCTAATTCACGTCAAAAATTGAGGATTGTTAGCCTGTCTTGTTCTCCTAAAAGATGAAGGGCGATTAGATCATTTAACTCTAGAAAGTCATTGAATTGGTAGAATTGAAGTGAACAAGAAAAGGTCTAGGAGACTTACTGTTGTTTTCTCTAGGCAGCGCAGCAAGTGATGATGCTGCAGTTCAAATATATCTTCTTGATGATAAGTATCGTCCATCTCCAGACCAGATTCTTGGGCCGCCAATCGCGCTTCAGCTGCTTTCTTTTTGCTTACAAAAGCAGCCCCGGAAGACGCTTTCGCTATACGGATACGAGCCAGACGTGCCTTCTGCAATGCAACATGTAAACCAGGACATAAGTGAACTGAATTATAAACATAGTTTAAGAGGTTATGAAAGGTCACACATGTTAATCATTTTACACTTAACGTTTTTATAGAATACAAATATGTACTGTACACAGGAGTTAAGGTGAAATTAATATAATAGAGAAACAGAACAGTACTTATTAAATATTTGACAAAAAATAATTATTAAAAAAATTGTTTTACACTTTTTTATATTTGAAGCGTAGGCCTAATTTAATCAGACTTTAGGATGGTACTAAACAATTTAAAAAATATTTTTCTTTTAAAACATATCAATTCTTTTTTAATGTTAACATCAACTTATACATTAAGTTATTCATTTAAAAGCTTATGAAATAGTTAATTTATTCAACTTTATTAATAATGTAACACTTAGAACTTATTTGGTTTAATCAGTGCAGTGACTTACCCGCTGAGCTTTCCTCTTGTCTGCTCTTTGGTTCTGATGATAGATGCGACTGAAGTTGGATACGATGACAGGCACCGGCAAAGCGATCACCAGCACACCGCTCAGAGAGCAAACTCCTCCAACGATCTTACCGGCAATCGTCTTGGGAACCATGTCGCCGTACCTACAAAAGTAACAACAAAACAGTGACATATTATTTTTCAAGGGTTACTTAAATATATTATTTGTCATCTAAATAAATCTAGTAGGCCTATAACACCGTAGAACAATATTGTCAAATCATTCAAATATCGATAGGTATTAAAAAATACTGCACACTCCAGTCACCCTGAAAGGCATCAAACTTACTTTGACGATTTACACGATGGTAAAGCCTATGAGATAGGGTAAACAAAATGCACCATTATTGGTGCTACAGATGATGTAAATAGCTGCCATTAAAATTGGAAATTTTGCATAGCTCAAAGCTTCTGGTCCACTAATGTAATTTTGTTGGTTTTAGTGGTTTTTTTTTAGCTACGTCTCATTACCCGTTCGGACTGTCTGCCATCTGCTTATGAGTGTTGGGCAACATAACTCCTACGGATATCCTGGGCGGGTAGTAAGATGTACCTTAAGAATAAAACAAAAACTCATTTCCTTATGAGATTTTGTAAAACCTCTGAATTGTATATAACACCCACGGCATTAAAATAAAAATATTTAAAACATACTTGCTTAAATCATTCCTAGAATAAGACTAAAACAACCTTACAGTTAATTCTTTAAGTAGCAGCAATATAAACAGATTTTCATAGGAACTTCTTTTTTAACACCGCGTCCTACTACCCGTTCGGGTTATACGCTTATGTATTAATTATGCCAATGGTTTTAGGGATTATTATGCCTAAGACTATATTTATAGGAACTGTAACCGCATTTGCGTGGGGGGATGAGTGGTAAACCATTTTAGAAAAACCACCCTTAATACAATCGACCGAGATTAGAACCTTGTATCTCCCCGTCATCGGAAGTCTAGTCTACTGCGAGAGTTGCACCTTGGACCATGCGGCCACTGAAGCAGGTTCATAGGACCTATTAATGCCAGAAAGAATTATCTTATAATAATTATATCTTATAATAATTATATCAACACAGACGTTGAAATGAAATGGGCCCTCGCACTTTTGTTAGACTAAAAACAACTTCATAAAATATCATAAATACAATAAAAATATTATAAATGTGAAAAACATTATACGCAACATGAAAATGTTAATAATAACAGTGATCATGTTTAGGCCTACAAGATTAGTGTCAATATAAAACTATACAAAACCATAATTTTACCGGTTCTCTATGGGTGTCAAACGTGGTCTCTTACCTTGCATAACGAGAACAAATTTAGGATGCTAGAAAACAAGTTGCTTAGAAAGATATTTGGTCCAAAAAGGAATAAGGATACTGAGGATTGGAGGATGTTACATAAATATGAGTTACATACCCTGTAGGCGTCACAAAACATTATGATAATAATTTAATTTCATTTATTTTAATTTATTTGAGGTATTTAACGCGAAATTTCTGAACCAAATGATCATATCATCACAAAAGAATTTCTATGAGTGAGAGCAAAACGGCCTACCAATTTTGCTGGGAAAGGTACTTTCAAATAACTACCAGGGTTATTTTACATCTCACAGCTAACATGGGACCAACGGCTTTATTTCCTCTCCTAAGAAAGTTTTGATGTGAATTTTTATCACTCAAGTAAAATCGTCCAACCTGGTTGGGTTTGAACGCATGACCACCAGGTCCTGAAAAGAGCACTTTACCCCAAGACCATCGAGGTCAGCTTAAGCTAATCAAGTCTCGTAGATTACGGTAGACAAGACATGCAGCGTGAATGAGAGATTCTAGAACCTTGTTCAGGATACTAACTAATAAACCCATTGGGAAGAGATCATTGGGAAGACCTAGACGCAGATGCGAGGATAACATTAGAATGGACCTGCAAGAGATAGGGTGTAATGAGATGAACTGGATAGAACTAGCTAAAGATAGGGATAGGGTGTAATGAGGTGGACTGGATGGAACTAAATGAAGATATGGATAGGGTTGACTGGATATAACTAGCTCAAGATAAGGATGGATGGTGTATTTTTGTGAGTGCAACAATAAACTTCTGAGTTCCTAACGTCATGGAGTAAGTAAGTGTCAATATTAGCTTTAAGTCAATGTTCATTAAGCCCCGTCCTACTTCAATTAATGGTGTCAAGTGTTCCAAATTCATATCAAGGTATACATGTCTGAGTATAGTCAAGGCACTCGTCTAGGGTGCAAAGGTCCTAAAAGCGAATTCCAAGGAAAAAAATAGTGTAAAATAAGTTTAGATTAAGTAAGCTAATAATTAATTATAAATAAATAAATAGCATCTAAATGTTTTATCTAATATTGTGAATATTTTCTTCAAACAAATATTTACTAATAACAGAAACTCATTTATTATTTTATGCCATTCGGGGTCGCCTTGTCGGCGAATCACGTTGATATTTAATTAAAATCTTCCGAAAATATTTAGAGGAAAGGAAGGGAAAAAGGATTACTATTTTTGCACACATTGGTTAAAGGGGTGGAGTGGGGGATCCCCACTTATTTTTTTATTTACTTAACTTCTTTTTTGTTGTAGTTATATTCATTTTAACTTAAGTAATGAGAAATGTGCATTGAAAATTTTCGTAAGGAACGTACTTTATAAATACAGATCAATGGGTGTTACAATAAGTTAATATAACCTTAAAAGTGAGTTGAGAGATAGTTTATTGTAGAAGATTGAAAAAGAAAAAATGTTTAGATAAAAATAAGTAAAAAAAAATATTATAAGTTATTAAATATAAAATCTTATGTCATGTATGATCAATTATATATACACACAACCACTCCTTGATACTAATTATTTAAAAAAATTACAGATCAAAATAGTTATAATTAGGAGGGTTAGAATAGTTCCAGATTCTGGTAAATTAATTCAAGAGTTAAAATATTATATGAATTGGTTAAGGATCCGTTAATTATGATAAAGAATAAACATAGTAATCCTATGAAAGACAATTCCACTAAAACTTAATAAAAAGTTTAGCAACTAGAAAATAATAACAGATAATTAATAATTATAAATAGTTTGTAAATTTATAACCTTTATGAAGAGAGTCCAGAACGTTCTGATGCCAAAGTAAATTTACAAACTATTTATATTTAATTACTACTCTGTGTCTAGCATCGGGGATAACACCTAACCCTACTTTAGAGGTAAGCATGAAAGTTTAATTCTGCTCATAATTAATTAATATAATTTCGCGTTTCACATTCTAATTAATATTAGTTTTTTCTATATTTGTTCTAAGTTAGTTTCTTTACATTCTTATCAATTTCTCGTTATCACATCTTTTTATATTCATTTTTACAACCCAATACTTAAAAATTGCATTGGTTTGTCTCAGACCTGATGATGGCTGAATAGCCGAAACATGTCGTCGTAACTTCAATCCAGCCTAAAGGCGGAACAATGTTAAGGAGAGGAACCAAAACACTACAGCTAAGGAACGTCCTTTAATTATTATTTCAGAACTATATTATCAGTTTTCAATAATGTACACTTCTTTTATGACATTTTAGACTTTATATACATATAACTTACATTCCAATGTTTTAAGTCTACAAAATCTGTTTGACAATTAATTTGTATTATATAAATTTTACGGTGGTTGCACCTAAATTTTAGCACAGATAGTTTACTCCTAATTTATTACTATTCTTTTCTTTCAATTTATAATATAATTATAAAAATATATTTTAATATGTTTATATGAAATTAATTTTAATTTTTTTTACATAGAATTTCTATTCCTCTATCTTTTACATTTGTTTCACAATGTCTTTTAATGCCATGATATATTAACTGGTAATTATTCATCTAATCACCCTGTTATTATTTTATAGTTGCTAAACTTTTTATTAAATTTTAGTGGAATTGTCTTTCATAGGATTACTATGTTTATGCTTTATCATAATTGACGGATCCTTAACCAATTCATATAATATTTTAACTCTTGAATTAATTTACCAGAATCTGGAACTATTCTAACCCTCCTAATTATAACTATTTTGATCTGTAATTTTTTAAATAATTAGTATCATCAAGGAGTGGTTGTGTGTATATTAAATTGATCATACATGACATAAGATTTTATATTTAATAACTTCTAATATATTTTTTTATTTTTTTTTATCTAAACATTTTTTCTTTTTCAATCTTCTACAATAAACTATTTCTCAACTCACTTTTGAGGTTATATTAACTTATTGTAACACCCATTGATCTGTATTTATAAAGTACGTTCCTTACAAAAAATTTCTTTTTTGTTATTTTTCTTCTACGACCATGGATTTGACTTGAATCGAATTCTGGCCGAATGTATTGGTGAATGGTGATGTTTTAACCCCACTGTTATTCTAAATTCTACTCTCCCTATCTTCAGATGAAAGCTGGTGCAGTATCTCCTAGCTTATATAAACAGTCCTTCCTCACTGAGTCAAATATGTAAAACTTTTACGATATTTTTTTAAAAGTCGATTAAAAAAATCCTCAAAACATGTTTTCAATAAATTTACCTAATTTAACTGCTTAAACAGTGGCGTTTTAACCTTAACTCTGTGTGCCTTACCAACCAACACTCCAACCTTTGCTATTGCATCCGTGAACCACACTTTTCTGACTTACCTCATACTAATTTTACTAAAGAAGACCATTCGTAAAAAAAAAAAAAAAAAAAAAAATCTCAAGGTGTGATTACATTTTTACCTAACTATCTAGATATAATAAGAGATAAAATAAAATTAATCTACTGTCCTTGGCTTGGACATAAATCACTCATGTTATTTCTGATGGTAATACGTAATTTCCTGGTTAATTTATTCATTCCCTGAATGTAAGATTATGAAAGAATACATAAACAAATGTTTAGCATCTCTCCGAAATCACCGTTGCCACATACTCAGAGCCAGCAGATATATAAATAATGGCTCTACTTATATAAAAATAAAAATAAACTTGAGTTTAAGGCCAACTCCCACTGATTTAGTGTTTGAACCTAAACTTAAAAGTTTAATATTTGATACCATTATATGAATAAATAATTTCATAGCTCAGCACTGTTTCATTGCCCATTTTCCTACGGACATTTAATGTTATTCTATTATTCAGATGAATACCTACGTAAAGCTCTTACAGCCATGCATTTCCTTTCGTCTATTTGTAAGTAAGATCCCTTATTTCATGGATAAAACCATGGGAAACCACATCTTTTTATTAAATATTCAAATAATTATTATTTATGAAAATATTAAACTTAGTGTTATGATGGCTCTAATTCAACATCAATACCAAATCCGATCGATTTTCAATTAATAATTCCTTTTTTTAACAGGGTGAGTGTAATTAAATGAGCGTACCGGTATTTAATAAATATTCAGCAAGAATTAAGTACACAAGTTATATAGTATAAATATTTTTCAACACCAGTTCACTTTATGGTCACCAAAAATAGGATAATTATGTGGCCTCACGTTCGACTATTTGTGTTGTGTTTTGTATAAACGTCCAAGTCAAAATAGAGTTGGGCGCTTACGTGACTTTCCAACCAAGTGCATTCGACCTATAGATATTCTAATCCTGTCTTGATTCAGTGTCACAAACTTTTTTTTTTAGAACCGCTTCTTACTACCTGTTCAGGTTATACGTATATGTCTAATTACGCTAATGAGCTAGGAATGAGGAAGTTTGAATTTAGAGGAACTGTAGCCACACGTGCGTGTAGGGAGAGAGGAGAACCATTTTTAAAATAAACTACCCTCAGTATACACGACCAGGATTCAAACCCCGTTCTCCCTGTCATCAACAATCTAACCTAACCCGAGAATGACGCCTTAGACCATGCTGCCACATAAGCAGCTAGTACACTAATCGTTGATATACTTCTTCATATAATAAGTACACTAGAACCTTGCTAATCAGAACTAATTGGGAGCGAGGCTTTTTCGGATTAGCGAAAATTTGGATTAAGCGGAAGAATACAGAAAGGTCTTGCAGCGAACGCAGTGTATTTTCATAAATTTTTACTTACGTTTATATTTAGTTACAAAAAACACACTGTTCTGACTGCGTCATGTAAATATTTAGCATTTACTATCACTAGTTTCCTAAAATGTTCCTTTTAGAGTTTGTTATCAATACAATATATTTCATTTGACTTGGTTCAGGGTTTTCCCCTCGTTTTTCTAAAATCATGTTCGTATTATCCGGAACTTCGTACTGCCGGGGTTTGGTATAACAGAGTTTTACTATATATTCACTTGTTGTTTATTTTTATTATTTAGCATCCCGTTCTACTATTCGTTCGGATAGCCACACATTTACAATAATAATAGGCCTACAATAATTAAAAAAAACTCCCTTATTCGCCTCCCACTCCCCAGCGGAATTCGAACACTGACCTTCCTGTCACCAGAAGCCCAGCCTGTTGCGAGAGTAAAGACTTAAGCATTCAACATCTGATGTGGGTAATGTATGTTTATTATTACTTTATTTACATTTCGTTTTATTTTATTTGAGGTATTTAACGTGCACTTTATGAACTGACTGATTATATCAGTACACGACTTATAAACTAACTTAAATTTAGAACAGACACAACAATCAGCCCCCGGCCGTTAATTCATCACCGTGAAAGAAGAAACCAACATTTCACCAACTATAGATTTTCGACCATGCTGGGAATCGAACCTGTGATCCTTCGCTCAGTAAAGAGACCCGCTACCGACTGAGCTAAGGTATTTGACCTCTATTTACCTTTACCTTGAAAACAGAGATTATTAACAAGTTGGAGTTGGCCTAATGAAGGCAGTTGAAAGTAAATGCACCAATTTTTCATCTGGAAAAAAGATGAAATATTACATCGTGGGTAAACAAACCTCAGAACACCCGACCCGTTTTAAATCATTGGCCTTTTGAAACAGTCAAATACGTTGGCATTGAGTTAACTCTGCTGGTAGATAATAAATAGTTAACAGGGAGATGATAATGAATAACTAGAGTTTTAATCGAGTGTAGGCCTACGTGAGGCGTTTTGGGAGACCTATTGCTTCAAATATTTTGTCGCGTTGTGATAGTAAATATCAACTATTTGATATAGCGTTGTTCTGAATATGCGACAGATGGTACCAGCGACATTTCGTACCCCTCAACATTTCGTACTACTCAGGGGGATAGCTACCTGAGAAGGATCTACTAATGACATTAAAATATTTACGATGCGACAAATGGTACCACTTGATGGGAAGTTGTACTAGGCTTCAGTTTTAAATTAATTTAGACCAATTTGATTTAATTAGTGTGTAAGATGTCTCTGACACGCAATGTCACGTCGCAAAGGAGAATGGCAATGGTAGTGGAGCGTTTCAATTATTTGAAACCTAACATAACCTAACCTAACCTAGCCTAACCTAAACTAATCTAACCTGACCTAACCTACCCTAACTTTACCTAACCTGGCCTAACCTAACCTAACTTAACCTTATCTAACCTAACTATTTAACTTATACTAACTGAAATTTTTACGTTCTCACAGCTATCTACTATCCAGTAATGAACCTTGCTTGCACATATTAGCTTTTTTTTAGGCTAAACAGATAGGACTGGTACCGTTTGTCGCATCGTAAATATTTTGAAGTCATTAGTAGACCCTTTTCAGGTAGGGTGGTACGAAATGTCGCTGGTACCATTTGTCGGGACACCAGTTGTTCTTAATAAGAAAATCGATCAAAACTATTTATTGATATTACACTGTATGTTTTAGCAACGGAAATTGTAATTTTTTTCGAGGCCGTAGTCAGGGTTTTTTGGGGGTTCAACCCCCCCCCCCCCCGAAATTTTACAAACAAAATATATATGGCTTTATTTATGGTTCAAACAATATCAAAATTGAGGTACAAGTCCAAATCAGTGAGCTGTGTTACCATAAAAAGCACTTCAGAGATCTTCTAGAGGTGTTTAAATATATAGATTTTTCCTAGCCTCCGGCCGTTAGGGAGTTCTGTTACCATAAAAAAAACACTTTAGATAGCTTCTAGAGGTGTTTAATATTTAGAATTTTTCCTTGCCTTCAGCAGTTATGGAGTTATGTTGCCACAAAAAAAAAACACTTCAGATAGCTTCTAGAGGTGTTTAATATTTAGAATTTTTCCTTGCCTTCAGCAATTAT
Source organism: Timema podura (assembly GCA_033556935.1). NCBI lineage: Eukaryota > Metazoa > Arthropoda > Insecta > Phasmatodea > Timematidae > Timema > Timema podura. The sequence continues at coordinate 95,024,331 of JAVRXN010000010.1, read as the reverse complement.
GGGGTTATGTTGCCATAAAAAAACACCAGATATTTTTGGGAGGTGTTTGTTATTTAGAATTTTTCCTAGCCTTCAGCGGTTAGGGGTTTATGTTACACTTTAGATAGCTTCTAGAGATGTTTAATATTTAGAATTTTTCCTTGGCTTTAGTAGTTAGGGGGCTATGTTGCCATAAAAAACACTTCAGATACCTATCTTCTAGAACTATTTATCATTTAGAATTTTTTCTAGCCTCCGCGGAGCTCCGGTCCAATAAACCCCCCTGAAATTATTGGCTGGCTACGGCCTTGGTTTTTTTAGTACATTATCATCATAATCATCATCAATACCAATTGTTTGCAGCCTGTGGCCGGGTCTGTTTAGTAAAATCCTCAATCTTCCTCTATCCTTCCACCACTCTTCCTCTTTTAATTGCTTCCATTCTTTTCCTCTCACATGCACATTTTTTGTTATCTGATCCTTTCATCTTTTTCTTGGCCTCCCTTGTGGTATTTTTCCTAAATACTTCGTTTCCATCATTTTATTTGGCATCCTCTCTTTCTCCATCTTCATTACATGTCCATACCATCTTAGTCCTGCTTCCTCTCCTATCTCATGTACTCCAACATCCTCATTACCTGCCCAGTGCCCATACCATCTTACCCTTGCTTCTTACCCTTGCTTCCTCTACTATCTCATGTACTCCAGCATCCTCATTACCTGCCCAATGCCCATACCATCTTACCCTTACTTCCTCTACTATCTCATGTACTCCAACATTCTCATTACATGCTCATACCATCTCAGTCTTGCTTCCTCTACTATTTCATGTACTCCTTGTACCCCCACTCTTCCCCGGATAGCTTTAATCTTTTTAATACACTTAGTGTACAGCCACGAATATATTAGACTTGAGAGCAACTTACTAAATATTATTTTTAAATCTTCAACTACTACGAATTCTATGATGAATTAAAAAGATTGTGATAGTAATTCGTAGTATTTATTGCGTGTTATGTGGACTCAGTAAAATATGACACCAGGATCATGTAATATAATGTCACGCAAGGGCGTAGAAAGCGTGGGAGTCATGGGAGCCCGGACCCCTTGTAATGTATTGGACCCCCCGAAAGAGGGGTCCCCGTAAACATACAAATACTTTAACAAGATTTAACTGTTTACTTTGATTACAGTTTAATGTAAATGCCTTCAACCAAATACTAGTTAATTATTATTTTAAAATTAACCTTCAAGATGCAACTTATAAAACTTCCGATTGTAAAATTAGCTCTGCCAATATTTCAATTTTTTTTTCTTCATTCAAACTGGTATTGGGAAACAAAGGACATTTCCTGGTATAAGTCGAGTTGTGGAGTCTAGGAAAAGTAGGCAAACATTTTTGCTATAAATTGCTAAGCTCTTACTTAAAAGGAAATAGCAGCTTAAATAAAAGGATAATTAATTGTCAAAATGATGTTAGCACCATATGTAGGCTGAATACTTGGACTTCCCCCATCCTCTCGTTCAAAATAGGCCTACATACTTACGGAAAGCCCTATTTTGTAACTATAAACATTTTGAAACCATTTACAAAATTTGAACAGCACCGCACTACTATATAGTACAGTGTTGATTGTAGTTAAAGGTTGTGTGTTGTGTGGTTTTGGAGAAAGATTCAGTATTATAATACTAGTGGCTTGTTGGTTGTTGCTGATGTAATAAATATTAGTGTTAGTTATATAATTATATAAAAATGTCAAGCCTTAAAAAGGTAAATACCCTTGACACCTGGCTGGTAAAAGAACCACCAGCAGAGGCATCAAAAGAGGTGAGATTTTTTAAATTAGTTTTACTCCCCCAAATTTCTCTATCAGTCCGGTTATTCTTACTTGAACTAATCACTCTATTGTTGTATGAGGGTGATGGTTTTATCTGTGAGGGCTCGTGAATCGTGATTTCAGTATAGGCCAGGAATGGCAAATCTGTGGCAAGTGTGCCACCCAGTGGCACGCAAACACGATTTGGGTGGTACGCCGACATGAAAAAAAAACCCCATTGAATACAACTTTTCCAAACGTGGTATAATTTTTTGAAGTCAATACAATTTCGACAGTAATGTCATGTCACACAGTACTTTTTGAAGTCAATGGTTATAAATCGTATTGGTTCGTATTTAAGTGCATCTTTTGTGTTGTTTAAGACAACACGGTTTGAACTGAACATATAATATATAACTATCAAAATGCAATATTTAAAACTAATATTGGACTTGCACGCTGATAACGAGGAGATCGGGGTTTGAATCCCGGATGGGTCTACTTAAGGTGGTTTTTCCTAAAGGGCTTCCCCACTTCCCTTCCAAGCAAATGTGGATGGATTATCTCTCAAATATTTCCTTCCTCATCCCTACCCCATTAGAGAAATTATCAAATGTACTTATAGCCTAAACAATGTAAGAAGCTGAGATTAAAAAAAGTGTTGGTTTTAAAGAACCATTAAGGTGGAATGGAAGGAGATGCGAAAAAAGGATAGTATTTTTTCAGTTTTTATGGGAGAGCATGTTTTGGACAAAATAAATAAAATATTGCTTCAGTACAAACATAGAATATAATTTTATTCTCATGTTGATACAAACATTTGTTGAATATCTGTCATGAGCATAGTGGCATTATTTAACAAACTTTTTAAATGAAGAGAAAAAGTGGTCATTAAATTCCAGAACACCCTTCACAGATATTCAAGAAATTTTGAGGTCACCATGTGATGAAAAATTAAATTTTATGTCTGTACTGGAGCAATATTTTATTTACTTAGGCCAAAAAAGGTTTTGCCATAAAAACTGCAAAAGCACTGGCTTTTTCTCGCTTTCCCTTCCATCCCACCTTAAAAACATGTATAATAGGTGACACAATAGACTAGTCCAAAATTCATCAAGTCCCTGAGTGGCAAATTGGTCGGAAAAGTTTCGACAATTCCTGGTCTAGGAATACAAAAATGAATTATGAGTGATATTTTCGAAAAGAGGGGGGAATTAACCCCAAAAGAACGTTGAGCATAAATTGTTCAACTAGCATTTTTTATACATAGGATTTAAAAAAAACTTCATTTGTTTATAGAGTAGCATATGTGAAGAAAGCTATATATTTTACAAGTAGGTAAAGGTAGATTACATTTCTGAGAAAGTAGATGATATTTCTAGAACATTATTTACTACTTTCCTATTTCTATTAGGCTCTTAATTTAGTATTTTACATTCAAACTCACACATATTTGATTAAGAATAATATTTAATATTTTTAGAATCTAGCATACACACAAAAAAAAAAAATCTCGCTCGGATACTGAAGCGGTACGCTATTCGTGGTGACGGGGGCCGCATAAGAGCCTACCGCCGGAGCGGTGACCCGCGGCCATGCTGTGAGAGAAACAAGCATACACCCCTGCATCCTTCTCACTCCCGACACAACCAGTAAACCACCAATTCCGACTCCACCAACACTGCAATTATGTTAGGGTCTATGTATTTATTTATATGGCAAAACACGAAATTTGGCACGAATGTTCTTTGTAAAAATCTAAGAGATACAAGTTCGACGAATTTTTTATATTTGTAAAGCGGGTTGGTAGCTTTCTTAAAGGGTACACGTATTTCCGAAACTGGTTGAGCTAGAAACATGAAATTTCACATGAGTGTTCTTTTTCAAAATCGAAGGGGTACACGTTCGAGGATTTTTGATATTTTTGCGTAATTCAACCCCTAAGGGGGTGAAGTGGGAAGAGGGTGGCTTTTCCGTATCTTCCAAACCGCTTGAGCTAGAAAGATAAATTTTGGCATGGAGTTTCTATTTATGTAAAGGATGAGAGTTATTATTTTTAAATTTTAAGGGGGTGAAGCGGAGAGGGGGAGGTTTTTCCGTATCTTCCAAACTGCTTGAGTTGGAAAGATGCAACTTGGCAGAAAGGTTCTTTTAAAGTAACGGGCCAGAGGATTTGGGCATTTTTCAATGTTCTACCCCTAATGGGGTGAAGTGGGGAGAGGGTGGTTTTCCTTTATCCTCCAATGGGTACACGCATTTCCGAAACTGAGTAAGAAACACCAAATTTGACATGAGTGCTCTTTGTCAAAATCGTAGATATATATATTTTCTAGGCATTTAGGGATTTTTCGAAATCCAACCCTTAGGGAAGTGAAGTAGGGAGGGGTGGATTTTATGTATATTCCAAACCGCTTGAGCTGGAAAGATGAAACTTGGCAGAGATGTTATTTTAAGGTAACGGGCCCGAGGATTTTTGGAATCTTTCAAAATTCAACCCCTATTGGGTGAAGAGGGAGGGGGTAATTTTTATGTATCCTCCAAACTACTTGAGCTGGAAAGATGAATCTTGGCAGGGAGTTCCTTTCCAGGCAAAGGACGATAGTTAATTTTTATTTTTCAAAATTCAACCCTTAATGGAGTGAAGCAGGGAGGGGGTGACTTTTCCGCATCTTTTAATCCACTTGAGCTGGAAAGATGAAACGTATCATAAAACAATCCCGTGCAATAAAACTAGTTATTTAGCAAGTATTTAATAAAGCCATGCTTAACAATTTATTGTTTGTGTGAAAACTAAAGCTATAGTTGTTATATACTTACCCGCCTCGGTGGCGTAGTTGGCTAACGCGCTAGTCGTGTTGAGCTCGACCGCCGAGGACGGGGAGATCGAGGTGCGAATCTCGGTCGGGTGAACTGGGGGTGGTTTTTCCTAAATGGTTTTCCACTCTCCCTCAATGCAAATGCGGGTTCACTTCCTTTAAATTCAACCTCCCAATCCTAATTAGTAATCGTAATTAGTACTTAAGCGTATAACCCGAACGGGTAGTAAGACGCGGTGCTAAATAATTATTATTATTATTGTTATATACTTTAATTCTAAGTTTACTAAATACACTATAGAAAAATACATTTAATGCCGTGGAATTGAATATGTGTTTGTTTATACATCACGTTTGTGATTATGTATATTATGTACAAATACAATATAGGTAATATATAATCACAATCAAACGTATATAGTATACTGCCTATCAATATTTATATCCACACAATTCCACTTCAACATGTAATGTTATTTTTCTCTCCATAGTGAGTATATATAATTTTTTCCGCACAACAACTATGTAATAATTAAATTATATTTCTGACATCTAACATAACTGAGTCCTCAAAGTAGAAAGGTTTACAACCTTATTTTTTAATGTAAATATTGAACTGTAATTGCGATGGGCTACGATCTTCTTTATAAACATTTTTAGTACACTTTTCTGATACACAAAATGATTAAGACTAGCAGAATTATTTTAAGAATGTGGTTCAAAACATAATAAGTCTGTTCACATACAATTATTTCCTGGACGAATGAAGTTAATAAAGAAAATATATTTGTAAGATAGTATATGTGATAGAGTAGACTAAAATCAATTATACCTAAATATAGGATTAACTGCTCTCCCTTGGTCTAAGGTGCTACTCTCATGTTGGATTAGACTTCCGAAGACGGGGAGATCGGGGTTCGATCCCGGTCGGGTGCACTGAGGGTTTTTCCTAAATAGTTTTCACTCTCCCTCCACACAAATTCGGGTGCAGTTCCTCTAAATTAAGCCTTCCTAATCCCTAACCCATTAGTATAATTAGTATATAGGCGCATAACCCGAACGGGTAGTAAGACGCGATGCTAAATAAAACTGCTTTCCCAGCATTGCAAATAGCGAATAAGAATATCCTCTTTTTCCTCGTCTTTACGATTTAATAGAGACATTCCCCTGATTATATAATTTAAATCATTCTCATTATTATTTTTCTTTGTACTGAATAATTTCATCGCATGAGAACTTCGCTATTTTCACTAAGTGTTTAAATACTATTTTAACTTTGCCAATTATTCTAAGTTTCGTTGAGAAATAGCAATGCGTGGTTCTACGATGATGCGATCTCATATATATTTGTAAGGTCTTATTTAAGGTAATCTGTTCGAACAATGCTAAATACATGTCCACATTTGGATTAAAATTAAAACTTCAGATTTATTTCACCTAAATTGAGTTAATTTAAATGTTTCAGATACAATGAAAGACATTCTGCAATTTTTGTGGTTCCTACTTCCTAAAGGAGAATGTTTGTTTAAAAAAGTGTTTTATTGCATTTGATAATTTAAACCCCGCTTCAATGGCTGAATGGTCTAAGGCGTCACTATCGTGTTAGACTGGCCTGCTGATGACGAGGAGATCTAGGCTCAAATCCCGGTCGGGTCTACGGAGAGTGTTTTTTTTCCTCTAAATGGTGTTCCACTATCCTTCCGCTCAAATGCGGGTAGATTACCTATAGAATGGTTCCTTACTCACCCCTACCCCATTAGAGTAATGATCATATATGTGTATAGCCTTAACAGGTAACCGACCCCTGGCTACGAGTCTAGGGGTCCCAGGTTCGATTCCCGGCTGGTATCTTGGTTATCTTTTCTCAAAGGGGAATACCCCAACGGCCACCAGGGTTTGGTTAATTAAGTTTAAGTTATGTTTAAATGTTTTAACTGGTTCTCCACCATCATACCGTCACCTCATCTCATCGGGACATGGAAAGAGCCTCCACGGAAAGGATGTACGATTAGTTTTAGTACATTCAGGCGTCCCCTGGGCAACACGGTACATTAGTACGGGTTAATCTTCCACAAACTGGGCAATGAGCGTTATAGCCCAGATACCTGAACAGGTAGTAAGACGTGGTGATGGAAAAAAATTAAGGATGGGTTGCTACTACTTATCTCATTTCTGCCATAATGTATTATTATTTTAACTCACTTATGATTTTAAAAACAAGCATTTTGTTTTTTTCTTTTCTAAAGGTAATAATTTTTATAAGGAGTTTCATTGATTAATTAATTGATTTTCCCCATACTAAAATTTAATTTTAGCAACGATAAAATCCTATTTTTTAATAACAGTTATCAGATTAACACAAGTTTATATCTGCGCAACCGCCAGAATCAATACTGTCTAACTGCAACGGTCAGTTGCCAAACTTGTTAATTGCAAACTAAAACATCTCATTTCATCCATTTATATTTGATAAATCAAGTGAAACTATATATTTTATACCTTAAAGTGAAGTGAAATAAAACATAGACAGACATGTATATATATATATATTGCTAGTTAATGTGAAGTCGCATTTTGACTTTTTTTTCCCCCTCAAAAGTCGTTTTGATGCAATTAGATTGTTTTGAAGCTGGACAACTCAAATAACAATAGTCATAAGTTTGTCTTTATTAATTGCGTTTTAATTTGAATACTTGTATTTTTACTTTAAATTTATCATTGTAAGATATGCTTTAATCGTTATTAGTGATGCATCATATATGAATTTAAGCCTAGCTTAAACTCTCCGTTCACCGAACCAGCCTTGCTGTGCCTGCAAGCAGTTCTGTATAAAATCAACAGATCGATACTTGAGCGCCAGCTCGAGAAGGTTTTTTTTTCTAGCACCCAACTTGTATGGTGTACAGTGACGTAAGAACGTGCTAGACAAAGAATCGCATGCCCGGTCACGTCACGTTTCTGCAATGGACGACAGGCATCACAAAGTAAAATCATTATTATACTTTTTTTTAAATTAGGTGACTAAACTTTTACCATTTAGCTGACTACACAGAAACTACTATGACAACCTTAAATAGCAACCGTATTAACAACTTATTATCTTAGTATCAAGTGACAGCTAGGCATAAGTTAAAATTACATAAATAATTCCTTTAGTGCGAGTTTAGAAAATTTTTAACATAACATAACATCAAAATAGTTGGGGATTTTTTGTAAATATTTATTGAAGTGTTAGTGGTTTATTATTAATAAATCCTCCATAAAACTAAATAGATACGATAAAGTGGTGTTTATAGTAATGCAAATGTTACAATGTTTATTTTAGAAAAAAATATTGTTAATCAAGCGAATACAAATAATTTCCCAACAAAAACTAACTCAGTATCTCAATCAATGTTGAAAAAATTTGTTTGATTTGAGTAGCAAAAAACTTGTAATAATCTTGCAGTGCCTAACCAGTTTTATTGCTTTTCTTGATTTTCTTCATATATATATATGTGTGTGTTGAGGCATATAAAGTGCTACCATTCAAAAACTCCAAAAGTATTGGTGATAATAATAAGTATTTCTACAAATCTTGTTTTTATCATTTCATTTATTTGAGGTACTTAACATGCACTTTTTGAACTTACCAATTATATTAGCATACGACTTGTAAAATGAATTCAATTCAGAACAGATACAACATCCAACCCCCTACCATTAATTCATTACTGTGAAAGTGGAAACCCTCATATCACCAATGGTAAATTTTACTGCCATTCTGGGAATCGAGCCTGGAACTTTAAGCTCAATAGATAGATATGCTATTGACTGAGCTAAAGTGTCGCACTTGTTTGCTATCGATGGCATAAACTATGTTTTTGGTGGACACGGTGAGGCCAGATCAAGGCTATCACCGGTAAATGGAACCGAACGTTCGCTATTCCGTTGTATTTGAACTAATATCTAACCAGCTTCCGTGGACGCATGGTCTAAGGCGTCAATCTCGTGCTAGACTAGACTGCTGATTACAAGAAGATCGAGGTTTGAATCCCAGCCCGGTGTAATGAGTGTGGTTTTCCTTAAAAGGTTTTCCACTCTCCCTCCAGGCAAATGAGGATATGTTTTCTCTAAATTCAACCTTCCTTATTCCCAAATTATTAGCGTATGCGTATAACCTGAACAGGTAGTAAGTCACTATGCTACAAAACAACTAATATTTAGACGAATCTAACAAAACGTGTCCCAATGTTGTTCAGAGTCCTCAAAGGATAAACATAATCAAAAATGTGTTTTAAAGAAAAGCATAAATCATTTAACGAGATTCAAGAATATATCCTTTCGGGCATGTACCGAAATAACCGCAAATAAGTTATTCGTATTTCGACAATCGTTTCATAAAATTACTACAAGTTCAAAGACATGATCGCTGAACATGTCATGTCGATGGCCAATAGTGTTTTGGTCAAGTGGTTCATGTTTCTCCTTAATACATATTTTTGGTTATTTTTGAGCTTGGGGGTTCTTGAAAGACCTCGTGGCAAAGATTGTTGATGTCGTCTAAATATCAGTTATACAATGGAAGAATAAACATATACTGTAATTTCGTTTTACAAAGTTGTGGTGGCCTTGACCCGACCTTAGTGTGTCCACTATAAACATTATTTATACAATCATATAGAATCACACTTAAATTTAAAAACATATTTTTTATATATATTTATTTTTATGAACAGTACTTTAGGAGATGTAAATTTGTAACTCTTTATGTGATTCGCTTTGTTTATTTACCTGTATTATATAAAGTGAGAGTGACAAATAGAGAGAGAATATGTGTGGGAGAAAGATATAAATATATGTGTATATCTTTTTTCCATCCCACACAAATTTTCTATTATTGTGAACGCAAAAAAAAGTTAAATAATGAATAAGGACTTAAATGGGAATTTTCTTGAAATTTGAAATAACAATTTTTTTAAATAAACATTTTACTGAAGGAAGTGTTTAAGCGACATTATTGTACTAAAAATTATTAGTATAGTATCATTACATCTTTATTCTTCTTGACACTTGCATTCTTGCAATTGCCTTTAATTTTGTTATACTAAACGGGGATCGTATAGCAACGACATTATACATATTCGCGCCTTGCCAAGATACAGATTTTATAGAAACTACAGTTGACTATAGATAGTATATACAGTAGACTGTAGTAATTATCCGAGCCCCACTCATCCGAGGCTCCGTGTTAACGGGGACACTCATTCTGTCAAAGTGTCCAATTTTAACACAATATTTATACAATAGTTAAATACGTTTTTTAATTTAGCTTAACTCTATAATACATTAAATGTAGGCCTAATACTTTGTAATGTAATGTGTTTTAATAAATTAATAATTTGACATTTACAAACAATGTACACAAATTTAGTACCTTCTAGTGATTTATAACCTATAAATCCTTCACGCTCCGTATCAGCCAAGTTTTTCGTATCTGAGGTAGGCTTGGTCCCAATTACCTCGGTTAATCGTGAGTCTACTGTATGTGAAACCCATTTCGGTGATCGAATGGTCCAACTCTAAGACGTCACTCTCGCAATAAACTGGCCTGACGATGATGGCGAGATCAGGGTTCGAATACCGGTCAGGTGCACTGAGAGTGGTTTTCCCTCAATTGTTTTCTACTCTCACTCCAAGCAAATGAGGGTACACTTCCTCTAGATTCAACCTTCCTTATCCCTAACACAATAGTACAATTAGTATGTATGTGTATAAACCAAACGGGTAATAAGGCGTGGTGCTATATAAAAAACTATGCGAAAAATTAAAAAATAGACAGACTTTTAGTGATTTCAGGTTACAATAAAAGACTATAAAAGTAATTTGATTCTTAAAGTAATAATATGGCATCATTGTATGTTTAGTTATGTGTGGTACATATCACTCAAGGACACAAACGGTTTACATCAATATATTTCTATGTAAGACTGCAATATCGTCAATAAACTATTCAACTTTGTGTGTGTTTGTTTGTTATCCTGTTAATCTGAGCTATCCATATATTTTAGACCAATGAGGTAAGTATAAAGAAGGTATAATTTGAGGACATTAATAGGAATTTGCGTTGATGGAGAGTAGGAAACCGATTACGAAATACCACCTTAGTAAACATTGCTGGGATTCGAGCCCTAGCCCTCCCGTTACCGGAAAACCACAGCGGAGATTAAATACTTTATTGATATGTCCACTGGTTCGGAAAACAAGAAATATCGACAACATCAAAGTCAGTCGAAATTTGAACCCATTGCTTCAGGGAATTGTAGCCATAAACTTTAAATGTAACTCTACTCTTGTGAGTATTAAAACATAATTATGGATTCATTAAATTCAAGGGACCCAAATGTCTAAGTAATAATAACATTTTAATAACCATTTCACATCTATTTTGAATCTTTGTCCAAACAAGGTTAGTTAATACCACTTTACTAGAGCAAGAATAATAGGATATGACAACTGTTTTTTAAAAAAACATTTGAGACCACTTTAAGTTATCTTTTTTTTTCCAGTTGGTAATCGGTATAGTTTTTCCAGAGTATAACGAATACGAAACAAAAATCCGTGCTACAAGTTTACTTCTTCTTTGTGTGTCTCACAAACACACGTACCCTTTGTTTGACCGGTGGAGCTATGGTGGAGCTTATAAGATAGGGTCATAATGGAAATTATCAGGGTAAGCAGTGTGTACATACACTCCAAATATAGGTAGGCTAAAGCCCCTTTCCCCTCTAAACCCCAATTCTCATAATTGCTACAGTTTTAGTTTTAAAACTATCGTGACTTATTCTTTAACAAGATTAAGGGTTTGTATTTTTAAATGAATTTACTTGGTGGATGAAAAACCACAATGGATAGAAAAAAAGCACTTCCAATGAAACCAGTCAGAGTTGAACCTCAGCCTCTTGATATAACGTTTACTACACTTATCATCAATCGAAATCCAATCTTTTTTCTATATGTGCACCGTGATGAATCGTTTATGGCGCTATTGAGAACACATGATACGCCAATGTGGCAACAATTTGAAAATAAAAGTTTTAGTAAACATACAGAAACATGTCAGATATAGACGGTATGGTAGGCCTATTTATATGAGTCTCAAAAAGTTAATCCAGGCTATGATTTGTATCACTCATTAAAGAATAGATTAGGTTTACATAAAGCGGAACACTTTAGTGATCTTACCGAAATTTGAAATGGAAACTCAAATTTTATAGGCTCTAAAATTGTAAGGAAGACGTGTATAGGCTTAAACCACCTTATGACAAAGGTGGGCAACATATTTTTCAATGTAGCCACAGGTGTGGCGAATGAGAAGTGAAATTTACCACATAATGTAAAAATTGAGATATTATGTTGCTCAAACGAACATTTAAAATAGCACATCGTTAGAACAAGTTTATTCAAGATATGTATGATTACTCAGCTACAACTGCCTAAGAGGCAAATGATGAATATTGTTTGTATTGGATATGTATGACAATTTAGTGCAAAATTTGACCATCCTTTTGTCTGAATGCAGAGATGAAACAAAGTGTTGGTAAATAGAGCGAAGGGGAGTTTTGTATGGCAGTGTTGCGTCAATGACTCATTCAAAGAGCAGAATGCTTATAATGATATGCAGGAAATACCAAGTTACAATCAGCACAAGCCATCGGGAAAAAGTTTATTTTACATGTGGCGAATGGCGACAGGGTTGTTTACCCAGGTCTTATAATGTTAAAATATAGTCCATACTAGACCATGATGTACAAATTATCAATAATAAAAATTAAATGATCTGGTAATTTTTTGTCAAAAATACAAGGTACAGCGATGAAGTTTCTAAGCGTTATGGCACACTCATGACTTGTAGGTACTAAAAAGGTTGATGTTTAAAGATCTTAGTTTAATATACAAGAACAAATATATTGAAATTGATTGGTTTCTTGACCATTGGCGCAGGAACTAGGGGGTACGGGGGTAAATTTTAACCACCCTAAAAATTAAGGGGGGTAAAAAGTATCATTTTTACCCCCCAAAATAATATAGTAAACGTTTAGATAATGTAAACATCTTATTGAGGCAAGATACAATGCTCACACTATGTTAACATAGTAAAAATAAAATGTGCTTGGAGCATACACTGAAGAGATTTTGAAAACTCTGATAGTGATACCAGCTACATCAGCTACTGCAGAAAGAATTTTTTCAGTGCTTGGATGGATTAAAAACTAGCTTCGCTCCACGATGAGGCAGTGTAGACTAAATCACCTGAGAGGCTCAACAAAATTGAAATTGCAAAACTGGTTAGTGGTTTTATAGCTAGTAACAAATATAGGGCAAAGGTGTATGGAAATATACTTTAATTTTCAGTGTTTCATAATTTTTAGTTGAGCTGCATGAGGTAAAATTTTTCTTAATATGTTTTGTGTGTATTAATTCTAATGTTTGGAATGACTAAAATAAATTAGGAAAATGCACAGTGGGACCATTAAATAAACGTATTCCTCGTTATACGTGATATCACTTTACGCTTTTTCGTTATAACACGATTCAAAGAAATACAAAAATAGTGTATGGTCAGCTGAAATTTCACAGTCATCCTGTGCGGGGGTGTGTACACACATTCCAGTGAAAGCATTGATCTTTACTGTACAGTTTGGTGTTAGGGGGGGTGGTATTGACAACATTGGATATGCATGGTCAGAAGTTAAACAGTCCTGTATGAAAGGAGTTTGGAAAAATGTTTGGCCTGAAGTTTCTGATTCTCATGATTTTGATCCTAACCACGAGCTTTCCAATCAAAGACATGGCATCGTTGACATAGCAAGATGTTGTATTTGAGGACGTAGACCAGGAAAATGTGGGTGAATTGCTCCAATCCCACTCAAGAGAATTCACCAATGAAGATCTTCTAGAAATGGAGAATGGCATAAATAATGAAGAGAAAAAGCCTTATGTTGTTGAGCCTATCAAAATTTCAACAAAACAATTTGCTGATTTATTTAAGCACATTAACAGCGCGATTAGAATTATTGAAGAGAATGACCTAAACATGGATAGAAGCACCAAAGTTGCCAGAGAGATCCAGAATTCTTTGGCTTGCTACAAATAACTCTATATAGAGAGGGAAAATGCTGCCCGTCAGTTGAGTCTTACCATTTCATCAAAGAAATTGAAAATCGTCAGTCTAAAGACCCAGGGCCTTCACAACAGCAAAAACTTACCATTCCAGGGACTCCAAGAGAGCAAGAGTCTACCGTCCCAGGGCCTCCAAGAGAGCAAGAGTATACCGTCCCAGGGCCTTCAAGAGAGCAAGAGCTTAGCGTCCCAGGGCCTTCAAGAGAGCAAGAGTCTACCATCCCAGGGCTTTCAAGAAAGCAAGAGCCTACCATCCCAGGGCATTCAAGAGAGCAAGAGCCTACCATCCCAGGGCATTCAAGAGAGCAAGAGCTTACCGTTCTAGGGCCTTTATCCCAGCAAGAGCTTAGCGTCCCAGGGCCTTCAAGAGAGCAAGAGTCTACCATCCCAGGGCCTTCAAGAAAGTAAGAGCCTATCATCCCAGGGCATTCAAGAGAGCAAGAGTTTACCGTCCCAGGGCCTTCAAGAGATCATGAGTCTACCGTCCCAGGACTTTTAAGAGAGCAAGAGCTTACCGTCCAAGGATCTTCCAAAGAGATAAAAGCCTACTATCCAAGGGCCTTCAAGAAAGCAAGAGCATACCATCCAAGGGTCTTCCTGCCAGCAAGAGCTTACCGTCCAAGGGCCGTCAAGAGAGCAAGAGCTTACCGTCCCAGGACCTTCAAGAGATCAAGAGCTTCCCGTCCAAGGGCCGTCAAGAGAGCAAGAGCCTACCATCAAGAGCAAGATATTGATAAACCAGATTTGCCAAATCCAGTTATTTTATCATGCAATTGAAGATTAACAGTAAGTGTACGTGTAGCATTGTATTAATTAGATACATTGATTAAAAATTGTGTTTGTTTACAAATTTCAGGGGATTGAAGATTGACAATAGGTGTAGGCTACCTAATGCATTGTACTAGTTATATAAATTTAATAAATGGCATTCATTTACCATTTTTAGGTTTTTATTTTCTTTAGAGTAATCCCTTTATCACTCATGTTAAAATAATTTCACTTGCGTTTTCGTGTTACGCGATTATTTATCAGAACCAATCACTCGCGTAGTGTGAGGTACAGCTGTATTACATTTTCCTGTTCTTTTTTTAATCTCAAAAATGTTATCCCCTATAAGAGCACATGGTTATTTTTACCTCCCCCCCCCCCCCCCAAATAAAAACGTTCCTGCGCCACTGTTCTTGACCTAGTTCTTGGCTTTACTCAGTGGCGTAGCTATAGGGTGGCGTAGGTGGCAAAATTCCGCAGGCCCGCGACCAAAATTAATTTGGGAAGGAATAAAAGTTTTGTTTTTGTTTCATAAAAATGTTACTATTCAATAAAAATTACTTAATAGTCACTTTATTTAACATAATTTCAAGCTCTACAAAAAAGTTATGTACTTTTTTTTTTGTAAAATCAATATTTAACAAGATATAAGTAAATCTCTAAAATACTTGGAGGAAATTATAGACAATCTCGCAGATTAAAGCAGGAAGAAAGGAGTTTTAAATGCCGATTTTTGTTTAGCCTCTATAAGTGTTTATATTATTTATAATATGTATTAATATAGTATTATTTAATTCGGGTCTTTTTTTTACATTAAATAGTTAGTTTACACTTTTCAGTAGCAATTTTACTAAACAAATGTAGACCTGCATTACGAAATTTATAAAATAATTCCAATAATAAATGATAATGTAATTTATTATAATCTAAAATTACACATAGTGGTCTAAGATTAATTTTTTGGAGGGTGGGGGGTTTTCTATTCTTGGAGGGGGGCCCACAACAAAAATTTTACCACGGGTCCATTACTGCCTAGTTAGGCCTCTGTCTTTACCCATCTTTGAGAAAGAACCAAGATTCATTAAAAATTAATAATTGAATTATTTATTTTTATGTTGACTGTTTGGACTCACGTGATTCGTTTTTCTACATTCATTGCCTACTAGGAAAATTGTGGAATATTATGTATTTCTTAGAGTTTTGTATCGATTTGAACATTCTAAAATGCAACAACTTTTATTTCAACTCTTACGCCTTTTACTTGTAATAAATCCATGTTTAAACATGTGTGGAACATAAAAATTAATGGCTTTGTGTTCCAACAGTGGCTCTCACTTTTGTGTTTCAAGATTCTACCACTTCCACGCAGTATGTATTGACGCACGGTGCCTATTGTCAAATGTGTGTAACCTCAAGTAGCCTATTAGTAAGTTAAATATATTACTGTTTAATTAGAGCTTTATGAAATAATAATAATAATAATAATGCCTTAATAATCTAAATATAATATGTACTTTACATCCCATTCCCCTAAAGATAAACTCACAGTTTGAGAAACCAAGGCTTATATAACAGCGGAAATAAAAGCAAATATCAACAGCGAGAATGGAATTTAGTCCAAATATGCATCATTTCGAGATACTTACTCTTTTGGCTAGTTATCGTTTTTCCTCTGTATCTCGATTTCAAAAACCGACGTTATAAATAAAGACCCTCACCTTCTAACCCTTGGCTGTTCATTTTTACATGCCGTCTACTTTTGAAATCTTTACAGATCACAGGCAATTTAAAATATCCAATTGCAAATCTCATTCACGCCGAATTTTCTATTGTAGTTATGGTCATATTAATATGAATATGTATTAACTAATGTGATTATATTTATTAATGTATAAATAGTTATTAATATTGATATATTGACATTTATTAATGTACTGTACATTTTGTCAAACATTTAATTATTTTAGAATTATTTTCAAATCACCGATATATTAAATTAACTAATGTATTATCTAGGAAGCTAGATTTTATTATTTAAAAAATAATATATCATAAACCAATTACATAAATTATGTCCTAATTAATGAATTACTTTTACCGATTATCAAATACTTAAAATATATATAACTACTATAAGTACGAGTTCGTATATTATCTTCAAAAGTGCGATAAAAATATATCTGTATTGTTTTTGCAAATCAAGGTCTTCCTAAGTGACTAGACAACCTAATTTCACAATTTGTAAACATTAGGGATACCGATTCATAAGACTCAAGTTGATTGGCGATAGCGAGTCACGTTTTACCTTCAAAATACTCACTTTTTAGGCTATAAAACTATAAATAATCACACCGTAGAAGTGAAATTAATCTCTTTATTTATAGTGAACACTCATACAAGGCACATCCTATTTGTTTAGAAGCCGACACTAAGTTCTGGTCTGCTTCTGTTATACTGCCATATCACTATGAACATATCGTGTGATTGTTTGGATTCTTTCAAGTGCATTTAGTTCCAAATATCGTTATCTCAGTAACATTCATAATTTTGTCAAGTTTTCTCTTCATGAATAATTGAAATTTAAATCATAAAGCACTATATGTAAGCTGTTTCTTTTAGCCTATACTTTTGGTTCCTTATCTGAATTTGAATTTTGAGCAGCCATGTGGCTTCGATAATGGTTTTGCTCAAAATTTATCTTCAAAACTTAGGTGGTAACATTTTAAAAGCATTTTTATTGAGACAGCTGTTGATTTTCTCCCTGTTATTTTACTAACTGAAATGAGAATATTTATTTATTTATTTTGTAAGGTACGGTTCCTTGTATTCTCAATTCACTCCCATTTGTTTTTACAGTAAAATGATTGCAAGTACTATTAACAACATTATTATGCTATAGTTGATTATTGTTTTGTATTATCATTTAGAAGAATATAAATGAGACCATCTTGGTTAAGCTAGAAATATTTACTACTCAAACTTTTTTGTAAGATTTACTGGCCAGTTTAAGTAGTGTATCTTCTTCCATCAATTCTGAAACAAAGAACGCACAAATCGGAATTAATATCAGAAAAACAAAGTATCTAGTGTGTTGTTATATTTAAATGTACTAAACATTGTTAGTAATGTTGTATCATTAAATTAATAGCAATGCTTATCCCATGGCAAGTGAATACCACTTTTTTTAATCTATTTTCATTTTGTCACTGGGAACAATAACCCTTTAGATAGTTCTAGGTAAGCTTAGGCTGTGCATGTGCATACCCTCACTTATTTTTAAAATAGATTTAAAATATATTTAAACAGTGGCGGCTCTTTATAGTAAATGCATGAGCTTGTACTTAGCTCTCAAAGTTTTCTCAAACTTCTTTATTCATCATTCGATGCATTAAATGAGGTTCAATAAATAGTATAAAATAGTGTTGGTATATTCGGAATGGCATACTGGTATAGAATGGGCGGCCGTTACTTGCTGTAAAAGTTGAATCTATGTCCAAACAGAGAGTTGGGCAGTAATTATTTTTGCTCAGTGTGTGGACTTTCGCGCAATGATTATTTCTTAGCAAAACTAGAACTTATGGAGTCGTGCGCCCTAAGGATATTAGAGGGCAAACTACTAGCTAATCTTGTTTTATTTCCTTCACCGGAGGATTCGCTCTTGCGTGGTGGATAGCATTTTTTAGTGCTTGCTATTTGTTCTTTCGTTTCTCATTTTAACAGCCTATACTTAATCACGGACAAACAAATGCTTCTTACTGCCTATCATTGATATGTATTAGATATGTGACTTGGAGAAATGAGGACAAGCATTATTATTAGTAAAACTCTTGGTAGACTGGCGAGGATTGTGATTGGGCTAAGTAAGTGAGAATATGTTTTCTCTACAGTATATTTAAACGCTTTTCTTAACATTTCAGCATCTATCTAGCTTTAAAATAAATTAAGCGTTCAATTAATATATACATTTGTCATACTATTAGTTTTTTTGGTCGCCATTTCTCTGACAAAGAATACTAAACGATAAGCCTATTAATGGCATCATTTTAGTGGTTTTAGTAGTGGTAGTAGCAATATTTAGTTTGATTTTAGTTGTATAAGTAGTCTTAGGAGCAATATTTAGTTTGAGTATCAGTTATTAAAGCCAAGGTACAATCCGTTTACCCTGAAAATTAGCAATCTTACATTTACGTACAATCCTATAACTCTATCTTATACGCTACACCATAGTGGAACCAGGCAAAGTAAGCTTGCTACCTTTCAGGGTTAGAGAGCTTATGAGGGCTTAGGGTTGAGGGTGAGTGTTTTTTTTTTAAGAAAAGGCACTAACACTCTCGTCGATAACGGATGCTAAACTATATTATGGGAAAAAACCTAAAGTGAACCTGGTCAGGGATTAAAACACGATCCTTAGAATAAAACTCTTCCACACTATCGGTCCAGCCAACCATGTTGGTGATTGGTTCTTGGCATGACATATTTACAACTGTTATTAATCCTTACTCTATAAAGTCCTGTAAACCTAAGAGGAAACCGAATAATTAGACAATCTTTGCTTTTGTCGTCGTCAGAAATTCTATACAGTCTTTGGGGCTGCAAATAATTATTCTAGATCCTAAGTATCAATAATATAATAAATGTAGAAATTAGTTTTTAAATAATAAAACCCTTATATTAACATTAAGTTGATTTAAAAAGTAGAACACCAATTCTAATTTCAGCGATTTTGGTTCAAACATAAGTTTTTCGGACTTTTTTTATTCACACATTCGTTCATATTTAGCTCATTCATTTATCATCGATTGATTTATAGTGTGAAAATGTTTGAAACCCTTCCACTGCAATTATAATAAGAGATTACTGTCCCACTTTTTTGTTCGTTTTACTATTAATAGAAGGGTTTTATAGTGTTTAACTTCTTTTTAAAATAGTTTTTACTTTATAGTTTTTAAATGAGAGTGACTTAACTGTATATAGAGTGTAGTTAATATAGTAGAAGGATTTTAAGCCTTGAGTTTTAATAGGTTGTTGTAACACCAGAGCTGATTCAGCGCACCAGGTTTTAGCTTGCTAAGTTCATTAGAAGCAGATGAAAAAGCCGGTTACAAGCTTGAGAAAATTTACATCACATTACCAATTGAAGTTTACAGAAGTGTAGAATTCTTTTAGTGGATGAAAGAGCCAGTCAGGGATTTAAGAAAAGCTAAATACCAAGTGAAGTTAATAGAAGGGTTTTGAAAAGGACTAAATTGATTACAGTGTGTGTGTGTTTCCGTCTGATGACTTTTGAAACAATTATTTAACATATATCGATTTTTAAACACTAAAAGGCATCACAATACACTAAGGAGAGTTTAGTTTTATTATCTTCCTGTGGTATAATATTTGGAGGCATTGATGTATATACTAAAAAATAAATACTTTAAACATATTTACTCAAATGAACGCAGCAAATAGCGTGCAATTACTGTGATAAAGTTTACTTATTTTTATTAGGTATTACAAACTTTGACAATCAGTTAAAAGTGCTATACATATTTTTAAACAAATTTGATATTACAGTAAATTAAAACAATAGTACGTTTAATGTAATCATATTTCAAAACACTGTCTTATAGTCAAGTGTATAATTAAAAATTGATGATTCTGTCAGTTCGTCTTGGTTGTATATAAGTTTGTGAAGACGTTGAATATAAACATGTTTTGTGCTCAAAGTACTAATATTAGTTCAAATACACTGTAAAGCCTTTAAAATATGCTAAAAAAATAAGAAGAAGTTACATTGAAATATAATACATGAAGATTGGGTCAAAGCTATGTCACAAGTTTACAAAATGGTTAGTTTTAAACTATTATAACCAAAGTTTGTATTAACATTATACTCCTTTAGAAAAATAATGTAGAATTAAATTCTACTGTGACGCTTATTTATTGGAGCAGATAACCAAATTTTAAAAAAAAGGTTGAATAGTAGAGCCATTGAAATAAAATAGTTCTGTCTTTTGTTTATTTGACTCCAGGATAACCCAAATATTAGTATCAACCAATCTAGATTTCAAAAAGTGATTTGGGCATACACTTACAGTCATCTTTATATACGGTGATATTAAATTAATCTGTTTAGTTCCTTCTTTCATATATAAATTTTCCAAAAAAACGCGTATGAAAGTAAAATGTGTGAAAGTTGAAAAATACCGTTACATATTTACATATTACAAAGGGTTTCCGTTTCCATAGAACTGGAACTTATGATGATATTCATAATTATAGTCTAAAGCAGCTGTTCCGAAACTATGGGTCGCGACACATGTTACTACTTTAAAGAAAATAAATCATGAAATAATATAAAATAAACAACTAGGTGCGTGAAAATACAGTTTTTTACCAAACAGTCAGTCCCATACTCTCATCTCTGTCTAATATTGGTTACTCTGTGCGCTGGACACACTCCCCCGTCAGATGGCGTCTGTGCCCAAGCTTCATCCTATCAATTTAAAACCTTTTAATTATCATTTTAAAATGTTATTTTATGTTATACATTCATTAATAAATTTATATTTTTTCTTAAATACGAAAAAAAGAAATATTTGTTTAATGATCATTCCACACTCACCTTGGGGTTACCTATCACAGTCTTTTCGTGTATATGCTTTGAACGAAAGTTCGCCTTTTTCAACAGGATGGAAATAGATTATACAGAAGGCTATATATACATATTAGGCTGGTCGCGAAAAATTTTTAAACTTCAAGTTGGGTCCCGTAACAATAAAGTTTGGGAACCACTGGTCTAAAGGTTTCGTTTTTTTGTTCAAGGGAAATACTGATAAGTACAAGTGTTGGTGTAGGAATGCATTTTAAAAAGTGTTTTTATGTGACGTAAAGACTGAAAGATATCATATTAATTTGTTTTTGTCAGAAAAACTCAAAATTATTCAAATTTAGTTAAACTTAAATTACGTTTTTCATTATCTGAATCGAACGTTCACAGTAAAAGTTAAAAATTGTGAAGCGTTCTTTCATACGGAGCTAAATACGTTGTGCCGAATTGAGAAAAACGTGTCTTCATTTTGTATTGCTACTTTCCAACAGGGGGTAAAATGAAATAAGTTCGGAATTAAAATGGCTTTGTTGTAATTAAAAATACTTCGGTATTATAGAAAAATGTGGTGTTTGAAAAATCTACTGAGAACTTTAAAATATAAAAATATTTTTTAAAATTAAATATTAATATCTAAAAGACATTTGTTTTTAATTTATATTTTGCCACGTCTCAGTACCAGTTCGGGCTATACGCACATGTTAGTAACGATAATGTAGTAGATATAAACTACTTTTTAGCACCATGTCTTACTACTCATTTGGATTTACTAATTACGTTAATGCTTTTAGGGATTAGGAAGGTAAAACTCTGAGGAAGTGTACCCTCATTTGCGTGGAGAGAGGGGAAAACATTTAGGGAAAGTCCCCCTAAGTACCCGACCGGGATCAAACCGCGATCTCCCCGTCATCGGCAGTCTAGTCTATTGCGAGAGTACGTCTTAGACCATGTGGCCACCAAAGCGGGTGATATAAGATATTTAAAGTTAGAAGGATATGTACAGTACCAGCGTGGAGGGAGAGGGACAAATCTTTTAGGTAAAAACACCCTCAGTAAACCCGAGCAGGATTAAACCTGACACCCAGTCACCAGAAAACCAGACTAAATGAGCTTGACACTTAGCACACTGCATGTATCAACATTAATTCAAACTACCAATAACTGAAATTGAATTTATTGTGTACCGATATAAAATTTGGGCGAATCTAGCTGGTTATAAAAAATTTAATTGGTATTACATAAATAAAAGCTCTAGTCAGTATATAAATGTCAGCTATTTGGTTTGTTTAGGTAGTTATAGTTTCCACTAATTTCATCATCAAGTTTTTCAAAAAATTCGAAGGGATGTACACCAAAGGATAACTTGAAATTTGACATTTTTACCATTTTATGAGAATAAGAATTTATTTTTCTATTTTTAAAATTAAAAATGCATTAGCTCTACCATTATTATTGAATGGTATAAATTATAGTGCTGCGATAATAGATGAATTTTAAATAATAGCAAACAATTATTTATATTATAGGCCTATAGTATTTTCTAAAATTTTCGAAATCACTGTTAGAATTTTGATTTAATGTGAAAATGTAATTTTTTTGTATATTATAAAAATAGTAATTTTACTCTCAGCTTTAAAGATATTAATTTAATTTATAATAATTGTATTATTATTATTATTATTATTATTATTATTATTATTATTATTATTATTATTATTATATTAGTATTATTATATTAAAGCTTAACATAAGTATGAAAACATAAATAAGAAAGTTAATCCCTTCAAAGATAGATAGTTTAGCAAACCACCCTCAAGCCAAATATGCCCTTATTGCAAGCTTCTTGACTGTGGCCTTGTGAGTCACTTTACTTTTGGTTTGCAACTTTACAATTTAAAAATTGTACATGTGTTTTTTAAATTACGAATATTGTTTAGTAATTTCAAAATTAACAAGTTTCTTTACATTTCAATGAAAGAAAGTTGAAATGTAGACTTCAATTCCTTAAAAAATTATAAACTTTCGGATTGGGAAAATCCTTAGTATGTATTATATGATTTGCTTTATTGTAGAAAATTTGTCTGTGTACTAACTACTTGATTAACTATGAGCCACCACTGACTTTGAATATAATATTATTTACCAATACCAAAATGGTTTAAAATTTAGGGACTCAATAAAGAATAATGATTAATGGAGTCCTTGAAATGCATAAAATTTTCATAAACCCAATTACTATTTGGTTGAAATATTGTTTGTCATAAAAGATGTAAGCCACTTACCTCATTTATTCATTCGTGTTGCCTTAGCACTGAATAAAACAACAGACGTCTGGAAAATAGTAGTAGCCGTTGTGAAGTACTGCCAACAAAATGCCAATCATGTCCATTATCCAAATTTAAAGTCGCTATTCAATTAATTGTTTTATATAATTATATTTTTATAAAATAAATTCAAAATTTGTCAGCATATAACGTAATTTAAGTGATCCTATTTTAGATTTGCAGATCAAATACTTTCAGACGAGCTTAATTACCCCACGTGCTCAATAAATGTTAAAGTAAATTGAATCATACTTCTTATAAATTAGAATCATAGGAATGTGCAAAGGGTACAACATTTAAAAAGGTGTAATTAATAAAGCCTTTTAAAATTTTTTTAAAAGAATCGTCAGATATTTCTGCCAGCAACTTAAATTTGTTATTACTGAGGATAAAAAATGTATCAATTATTTAACTATTTTAAATAAAAATTATACTGATAAAAAAGTTTACTGGGCGGCGTGTATTGAAAAAAATCAAGGGTTGTAGCTAAACACAAGAAAGGCGGTCTTAATTTTAAGACACCAGGATTTCGTTTCATGTCCTACCTTGACACTGCACAGGTATACCCATTTAAACGATGGGACCTTGACAATATTTTAGTCACACTAACTGGTATTTTTTGTTTATTTGGAACTGTATTATTTGACAAAAAATAAATTAGTAAAATAGTTACATATTTATTATAAAGCTACGATTTGCCATTGATAGGTATAAACTCCGCTATACCCACCGAGCGGCCGCCCCATGTTGGCGAATATTGTGCCAACATTTGCGGATAGAGGGTGTCATTTGGTCAGTACGACGAACGCTCCGGCCGTTATTCTCAGTTTTCTAGAGCGAAGTTGTTATTTATTCATTAAAGTAGCTCATTTATCCTCACGAGGCTGAGCTGACCCCATTCCGGACCCACTGCTTCACAGAAAAATCTGGAAGGGCTGGGAACGAGCCAGGACCTCTGGAAATGTAGCCAGGAACTCTGACCACTAGACCACAGAGACGGGTATATGGTAATAACATATGCTAATAGAATATGGTAATAGTTTGGACAAAATTTTACGTTGTTTCCTACAGGAGAGCATATTATTAAATATACTGTTGCAAATATGATGAACAAGTTTTTTAAACACATAGCTATTAAAGACAATTTGTTTTTAACCAACCTAAGACAACAACGCATAGTAATAAACATCAACCCCTGATAGGTCACACTTCACAGTAATGTTGGACAATTTGGAAATCTGAAATTTTAGTGAAAATTAGTTCCGTATTCATCCACCACGCCAATATATTTTCTTACTTTTACAAGTGAAGTAAATTTACAAAAGACTTTGATTTGCGGATGAATACAGAACTTGTTTTAGTAACAATTCTTCTGTCATTAACTTTATATCTAGAAAAATAAGTCACACACAAATAGTATAATCCTTTAGATAAAGATTATAAACACGTCAGATATAAGTGTTGCTTAATCCCTCAACCATGGAAAGAGTTTAAGAAAGCTCCCATTTTCTTAAATAGTGAAACAATTTAAATTTGTAGCGTCTCGATGGTGGGGCTAAGTTGCAACTAATCACCATAGTCTACGTGGACTACAACTCCCGAGTTTACGCGCAACTCGTATTTAGACTGGCTTGTACCACGCACGGCGGGTACCACGCCCAATTACGGATGTGGTATCGAAAGAAAAGTATTGATACTGTACTCATTTAAAGTATCGGAAGAAAAATATCGATATCGTAATAGTATCGAAAGAAAAGTATCGATAATAGTAGGTATCAGTATCGAAATTTGAATCTGGAAAAATATGTTTTCATCAAGTAATAATTCCAACTTTTGCATAGTAATAATAATAATATTTTCTTAGTTATTTAAACACCGAAAATTATAATGATTTAACTATATTATCGTATACTTAGGTCTATTGCGATATAATATGTGTTGAAACTTTTAAAGTATTGTATAATGGATATTATAAAAGGTCTTACTATACCAGCTTTCAAAATGTCTATGAAAATTTAGCTGGTGGAACGTTATTCATTAGCTAGATAGGATTAGTAATATATTTTTTCAATCTATTTTGTACTCTTCTTTAACCATATTAAACATTTAATTCAAGCATGAGTGAAGATAGCAAAAAAATTTGTTTCTCTCGATACCGCTCCTAGTGTGAGAACTAATATCAGTAAACGTATAGGAAAAAAAGTATCGAGTAAAAAAAATACTAGTATTGAAAGGAAAATATCAATACTAGTAAGGTATCGATACTTTTTTTAACATCCCTAGTAGCACAGCCCAGAAACAGTTCAGACAGACGTTTTGTAATTTTTATATAACTACACAACTCAAGATACTTTATTTTTTAGAGATCCCAACAACTTGTTTCTGTTATTACGAACCCTGTCATAAAAGCGCCCATAGATTCACCAACTAACGTAATATAGATGAAGAGATTAGTAAAGGATCGTCAAAATATTGCAACTACTCAATGAAATAAATTTTTGATATAAATATTTATTGTTTTCCTCCAGAAGTTATTCTTTGACATAATGGCGTGCCAGCAAAGACACAATTGCAGAGTTTTTTTTAAAATACTTTCTATCACCATCCTAAACATCCTTTGATATCACGACTAAGTTGAATATTTTATTAAATTCAAAGCCACAACCTAGTGAAGTTAATTTTTTTATGAAATAAAAGGTGTTTCATTACTAATAAAATAATGAAATTTCATTACTAATAAAATAATAAAATTTAACCTATTTACACAAAACATATTTTACCAGAGATATAAAAGAGAAGGAGTTGCAAAAGCCTTGGGCATAACAGTGCTCCTATTAGCCTGCATTCAAACACACAGGAATGAAAGGAAGACCCACAGGAACCTTCAAATCATCTACTTTAAGCAATAGCCTAAATCTAATAGTTACAGGACTTGTTGCGTGGATAGCCAACTTGAAGTAGTACAGACTTAACCTGATAAGTAGCGCTAAAAAGCTTCATTTTGAATCAATGTGCCAAGTTTTACTTTAGTACACTCAAGTGAATTTTTAATTTGTGTTTTTATGCATCGTTGTAAGTGGTGTTCTGCTATTTCTGAGAGAAGATATGGCAGATATGAAGAGCAGAGTGTATGCATCAAGTTTTGCTTGAAACTCAGCCCCACGTTGGACACACACTAAATATTTAATCAAGCATTTGGTTATAACACTATGGACAGAACATAGATTTCAAGCGGTTCTCGCGGGTCAAATGTGGGCAAACTTCGATTGAGAAATATGAACGTCCTGACAAGCACTTAGCCAGCAGGATGGATGAAAATGTTAAATAAAATTGGTAGATCATGCACGAGGACCATCGGCGAATAACTAACGACACCTGCAGTATCATGCCTATCTTTCAATTCATACTAACGAATTCTAACAAAGGAACTCAATATGAGGTGGATCGTTGCCAAATTTGTGAGGTGGAACGTCCTGACAAGCAACTGACGCATCCAAGACTGACTGTAGCATCAATACAACACATCGGCCTATCCCTCTCTGTCTGTACCATCGATAAGTATCTTTCCATGGTAGACTGGGACGGCCATATCCACCCATCTACTCGTATTTCTACCCACAGAATGTGCCAATCCAGCATTCCTTCTTATATGGATCAGAGACTAATTAAAATTTAACTACCCAAAACCATGATCGACAGAACATTACCGCCATTATGTGGGGAACATTCACCCTATCCCAGGTTCCCTTAGCCCACTGAGGTAGTATTTTCTGACCATCCCTTTCATAATATCTTGGGAACACCACCCCAACCTCCCTATTCCCCCCACACGTCAAATCCTGACTCCAGTGATGGGGTAAGTTGTCACTACCATACGTAGCAGCCTGAGTTACGAAGTAGAGTACTCAGCCTAAGGGAATGTTGGAGCGCTACCCTAAGTTGACCAGCTGGGATCTCATGGAGATTTCCAGACCAATTATCCCCAGCCAAAACCGGGAACGCATTACCGACCGCTTCGTGCACCACGGGCAGGGGATATACCTCCATCACCTTTCCTCGCCCTGTCACAGATGAGCTCTCAGTGGTTTAGCCGTCCGCAAAGGTGGCCAGCCCAAGCGGACGTTGCCTGGAGATGCCATGAGGAGGTATCCTGCTGGGATTTGATTGGCATTGCGTGTAGGACCATACCTCAAATAAGTGTACCAAAACTTTTCCATCTGGAGGATACCGTGACCGATGGGGAAGTCATGAGGCACAGCCCATCTCAATAAAATTCCAACTCCAGCCCCGTGTTAGCCCTCGCTCTGTCTGTTTAGTGGTTTACGAACAAAAACAAAATATCAGTAGTTAAAGGTGACTCTAGTCTACCGTTATCAGTACTCAAACTATTACTTCAATAGCATCTGTCTACAACCATTCGTGTATGATTACTCGGAGCAAGATAATAAATAAAAGCTGGGCTGGAATTTCAAGAAAATCAGGCAGAGCAAGCTCATGGAAGTGGCTGGGCGGGAGGTCATTTTGTGACAGATCAATAATTACAAGGACAGGTAATTAAAAGGGAAGGAGAACGAATTTCAAAGTCCCATAGGCCATACCAGGTCCAAAAAATTGGTGTTTTGGGGTGGGGGAGATGACGGCTTGGAGGTGCATAAACACTCCATACTAGGTTCGATTAAGTTAAGGAGTAAAATGTACATAACAAATGAATGTAGCTTACAGTATAACTTTATTTATATAGCAATATGTGTAATCACTTTCTCTTAGCTCTATTAATAAATGGAGTAAATGAAATATTTAGATTTAGATTTTCTTTGAATGTCATCAAAAATAGAATATAAGCAACTCTCCAATTAATTCAAGACAACATAGAGATGAAAATAATGATATGAAAATAGATGAAAACATCTCACTAGTCAATAACATATAATTCTTAGGCATTTCTCAGTCATTCCCCCACTCTCTGGCCTTAACGAACTCTTAAGTTCATGGCCACCACAATGAAAGCTCGCCATTCAACCCTATCTTGAGACACTCGCATCCAATCCCTAAAAACTGACACCCAATCTTCTTCAAATACATTTTCACATTATTCTCCCATCAACGCCTAGGCCTACCAAGGGGTCTTGTATCTTCAGTTTTCCCAACTAAAATGTTGTGTGCACGACTGTAATCACCCACACGCGCCACATGACCACCTTACCTCAACCTCTGCGCCTCGATTGCCATTAATGTTTGAGGATGCATACAAATCATAACATTTTTCATTAGATAACTTTCTACAATCTCCTATTTGTTTAGCCCTCTTGTTTTCCCTTTAGTATAAACAAAGTTTTATTCTTGTCATAATATAAATTATATTAATTCTTCTTATGCCTAAAGAGGTGGCATAAATAAATAAAACAAACTACTTCATAATAGGAACATATTATGTAAAATTATTAACAAGAGAATTAAGGCCTGCGCAGACCAACGCGGGACGCGGGAATGGGAACGGGAGCGAAATTCGCACAAACTAAGAATGCCATTGAGGGATATGGGAGAGCATTAACCGGGGCGAATAAATCCCGCGTGTTTGCGGGACTGCAGCGTCGTCCCACGCGGTTCGCTGCATGAATTGTTTTCCCGCGTCCCGCTAGTAGTTTTGGTTGCAAACGGTGGTGCTGTGTGAGTACTATCATCATGTCTACCACAGAGCAGTTTCTAAAAATTGTGTACACTTACCCCGTGCTTTACGATTTAAGTCATTAAGACTAAAAGAACATCAAGAAGGACCGGATATGGAAAGAGATCGGGAAGGAATTAAAAGTATCTGGTGAGTAAATAAAAGTATCTGTTGAGTAAATATTCTACATATGACAGTCTTTCTTTATCAATGACATGCACCCATTGCTTCATTCTTTTATCTTCATCTTCAGCTACAGCAAGCAGCCGCAGTATTTCTTCATCTGATGAAGTAAATAAACAAAGCTACAAACTTGTCTACACATTATTAATGTAATAAACGTGTACACTAAAACAAACTCAAGAGACACAGACCTGCATACACTGGTATCCTTCCTTGAACCATTGCGAATCGCTTTTCGTCGTTATGACCACACTCAATCCCGCCAATTTTTTTTCCCATCATAAATTCCCGCGTCTGTTCCCGCATTCCACTTTCGATCCCACGTTGGTTTGCGCAGGCTTTAAACTCGTATTCATACAAAAGAGTTTGGCTGGATAGAAGCTGTGATATTTTTTTAAATGGAAGAAAAACAATACTTCAATAAATGATGATACCAAGGGATAATTTACCAATTTGTAGGTAATGTTCAAGCAAACCAGATGAAATATTGGCTATCAATAAACGCCATTCTCACATTAATCCTAGTTTTCTCTTTTTTTTTTTGTCACCGTGTCTCACTACCTGTATTGGTTTGTCCCCATAATTAATACTTAAATCAAATTTAAATTGTATAGTTTTCCTCTTTTCACTTCCCATGTTACTCCATTCCTTTCATGTGGAACAATAAATCCTAATAGTTTTAGTTTCTAAGGGAATTGTGATCAAATGAAACACATTTATATAAGGTACTAATTGAAATAATATTCTATATGGCACACTTATCGAGGTGTATTCACCGGGAAGCCCGCATCGGTGATCGCATGGTCTAACGCGTCACTCTCGTGTTAAGCTTGATTGCCAGTGACAGGGAGATCGGGATTAAAATCCCGGTTGGATATAGTGAGAATGGCTTGTACTAAATTATTTACCACTTCCCTCCACGCAAATGTGGGATAATTTTATATAAAATTATCCCTCCTCAGTATTTAATTAGCCTAATTAATGTATGCTTAAAACCCGAAAGTATACTAAGACGAGATGAAAAAGAAGCGTCTGGAATGTCTTCACAAAACTTGTAGTAAAATTAAAACCAGGAAAGGGTTTTTTTTAGCACCACGTCTTACTACCCGTTCGGTTTATAATCTAGGACAGAGTATCTGAAATTTTCTATTCCTAACATCATTAAGTCTAATGTATTGATAATAAACAAAAAAAAGTTTTACATATGAGTGTAAGCCCTTAAAAAAAATTGTTTTCTTTCATTAAGAGAAAGGTATGTGTATAAACGTAATACAAATTGATACATTCATTGAAGGATAGTTAATTTTAAAATGTGCTTATTATTTTACAGATACAGAGTATACTTGAATTAGTCTAGTATCACATTGCGTAGTCATGTTTGTTTTCACACAGGCATTAGCCTATCATCATATTATGTAATCATATATTTTTTCACGTAAGAATTAGCGTGCATCAAAGCTGTGCTGGCTTCAATTCGGTGAAAGGGGTGATTAGTTTTGTTTGTGGCAGAATTTAAAGATATGTCAAAATTACGAGTATGTGAGTTTGGTATTGTTTATAAATATAGCTCACTAGATAAAATTTTCATAAACCTTCTAATAGTAGGAAGAAAAATCAATCATCTTTAATACAATAAGACTTGAAGATGGTGAAAAATCACTGAAACATGTCGTTGTCATAGAAGAAAAGTATATAAAATAAGGAGAATGGAATAAAAAAGAAGATATAACCTTCCTATCAAACATAGCTAAGCCTAGCCACAATTTCAATTGACCTATGGATTTTTTTCTAAACGAGATGAGTAAATCAGGGCCGCCGAACGTGGAGCTAAGAACTTTCAAGTCGTGTTCATGGTGGCGAATTGTACCTCTCGCTGGACTAAATTTGGTCCAGGCATGTTTAGTGAACTAACTATAGTCAAACTAGAGATGAGGTTTATTAAAGATGACTATCTTGAACGCTAATAAAATTTACTATCGATGTTGCACAAATCAAACAGTAATAAACTGTAGGAAATATTATTTTGCTAAGAATTTTGCTTATATTTACTCGACATTTAATTTTGAAAATTTTTAATATTCTCGTAGAGTTTAATCCAATCCAAGCAGTTATTTTAAAAAGGTAGATTACATGTTTATCAATTAAAATATATATTTACACTTTTTACCAAGACGTGTTTAAAGTATGGCAAAATTAGCATTAAAGTATAAGGCAACATACAAACAAAGTTGAATATGCAAAAAAGAAAGTGTTTTTTTTGAGAATAGTCGTTTGATTTTGTCGAAATAACTAGAGTGGTTATCGTACGATGTTTCATAAAAAAAAAAGTATGAAAATAATTATGATTTAATATCTTACTGTTTTATGTTTAAAATTCAGAAGTCTGGTTTTGCTTTGATTTTAAATCAAACGTCATAAAATAAACCTAATATCACCAAAAATTAATCAAATAAAAAATTAGATTTTACAAAAAAAAAGTTAGGGCCGGTACATGCCTAGAGAAAGATAATAATTTCATAAAATATTAACGTTCAAGGCTATATTATTCATAAAAAAATAGTCTTTCAGCGGGATGGCATCAAAATGTTTGCTCACCGAGGCGTAAGATCACTACATTTGATGGTGTGGTGGAATCTGGTGGATGGCTGTCGGCGGCAGCTGGTGGGCCCACAAAAACACCCACTTCTAATTCAAATAAGCTTAAATTCGTTGATACATTAAGATGCAGACAAGCACTGGCATCTGTTTATTATTTCAAGATGGAAAGTGAAAACGTAAGGCGTCAAAGAAGAAGGGTTGGGATAAACATTGCATAAAATATAAATCGGAAGTGTGTATGACAAAACAAGTCATCTGGCACGTATGAACACGGTACATTTTCTATATTAAAAATATTTGTATGCATAGATCTAGATGTGCACTCTATGGTTGTCTTTCTCTTTCAGAATAAAATAGCTATCTTTATTCTCTAAAACTTGAAACATGTGTGCTTTAACTATGGGCTTTATAAATAGAATTGGTACTTCACAAGGACAAATTGATCGAAACTAGAGGAGTACCGATTCAGTAAAACCTATTACCAATACCGATTAACAATTATTTAAAATAATTGTTCACGTTACGATTATTTATATCGATTAATCCCGAATTTCGATTATTTATTAATAACTATTGGGAAATATGGTTAAGAGAATGATAACAGTTAATGTAAATGATACAAAAAGATTGTATGCATACACAAAGATATTTCATGATTTCATGCATAGTCGGTGAAAGTTTGAACTAGATTATTAGTTTTATAAACAGTATGTGCTTAGATTTCTTTATCTGGTTATGTAATTTTTGCATAGCCCGCAACCCAGATGCGGTGTGCATATTTAGTGTTTTATGTGTTTTTGATCACTAAACTCCTACATAGAAAATTTTGATTTAAATTCTACTTTTAAAAAACAACGATTAATTGACATAATAATCGCCGGTCACGATTAAATGCCGATGTACTAATAATCGCCCGATAACGATTCATCGGTATCTTCATCGGTACACCCCTAATCGAAACCAACTTTTAAATAGTAAATGGTATAATCAACGGTAACATAAATAACGGTTTTGATTAAATTAGTTAAAGATAAGGTATGTTTGGTATTTCTAGGCTTGGTTGCAAGGTTAAGTGAAGTCAGCGAGTTGAGGTAAGGTGGTAAGGTCATGTCTAAAATTAGCTATCTCATGTAAAGTATGAGTAAATTATGATAGTCCAAGCAAAGCTAAGCTATGTAAAGTTAAAATAAGTAATCTTGAAACTTACCAGGATGGTATATCCATTACGATCACAAAACTTTAACCTGAATATCTAACCTAAGATATCTTAGTCGTGATGAGTAAGATAAAATAAAAATATTAAAAAAAATGTAATTATAGAATAAGGTATATGGTGATTTTTACTGATTACAAAATTAACTACTTTAGAAGTCAGAACTATTGACTCAAAAGTGTTTGGGAACTGTCATCCAAGTGTAAATAGACATTGACCGAAGGGTCCATGCCTAAGTGATAAGAAAATTGTATGTTTGAACATTGATGAAAATAGTAATGTATCATGTGTCTAATATTGTAAGATATGTACCACCTTTGAACTTAGACATTAAATAGTTAGTAAGCCATGTAAATATATTTGTACCAAATGTTAGAGAGGTGCAATAGCGCTTTAGTAAGTATGGGGGAGATCGTCATCCCCTAACCTTCTCAACAGGGTGTTTATAGCGCACTTGCACCCCCAAGGCCAACCGTTGCTCTTTGTCACTTCATTGTTCGTACCCGAACGCTAAATGTTGCTGAACCCCAACGATCTCTTCGTAGACAATCACCACAAGCCGACTAAGACCAACCTAAGCCTACCTCTTCGTGTCCACACGTTATTTCTGAGTCCTTCTAACTACCCAACAAGGGGTATAAAGTTAGCGACGGTCCTGTCCAATTCACATTTCACAGTTCATCTCTGGATGTTGTGCAGGCTGCCACTGCCTAGTCAACGACTAGTCTGGGAGAATATCCCAGGCGTAGGTGCGAACACTTCAAAGAGAGGTGGGCTGGCCCGGTGAACGAGAAGCTTCGCTATCCTGAAAGATTATCCCGGGAACAGTGTGATTTCCTTCTCGGCGGCCAAGGGCCTACTTGCGGTGAGGTTGTGTGTTGTCGGACTCGGTCTCGGATATTTGCTCAGCAGTGTAAGTCCTCACCATAAGCGAATTCGGGCATCGTGGTGTGACTCAGCGGTATCTTTTATGAGCAGGCATCAACAAGAGTAGCGATGCTGGGTCTGGACGGTGGTGTACTTCTGAACCGCTAGTGGTGT
The DNA here is from genome assembly GCA_033556935.1 of Timema podura. NCBI lineage: Eukaryota > Metazoa > Arthropoda > Insecta > Phasmatodea > Timematidae > Timema > Timema podura. The sequence goes on along the minus strand of JAVRXN010000010.1, from coordinate 94,990,170 downwards.
TCTCGGTTGGCGAGGTGTTTGACCACTGACCTGGAGAAGTCTGAGATCGGGCTTATTGTAGGCAAGGTCTGGGATTCTCTTCTTACCGGTCTGGCTCTGGTTTTCTGACACAGTTCTTGGGGGTTCCTTGTGTGTAAATAGACTCCGATATATCCGTTTTTAGGAGAATCTTGATTACGGATAGTGTGACCTTGATCTGGGGAAGTTCTCCGTAGTTGACCGTGTAGGTCAAGTCCCAGTCAGAGGAGGAGCTGGCTATCGTACACAAGTTATTCGACCTTTACACTGTACTTTTTAGGGGTTGGAGGCAGTCATCAAATCACACACAAGCACGTTCCAATTACACTCTCTCACACACATACACACACACACACACACACAGACAACATACACGTATTGCCTCCCGCCCCACCTAGCGCACAAGATTAGACGGTAATGGGACGGGTTCTGTGGGGAGCAAGGGGGGGATCTGGTCAGGAAAGTACTGCAGTCCTTATTGGGGCCGAATCCTAGCGTTACTCCAATAATAAATGTCATGGCCTCAGCCGTTTAGCATACATACAAAATAATATAGTTTTATTTTATTCAGGCAACAACTGTCACGTAGATTTAATTAGTTCCCTGACATTTCCCGTAAACCACCAACGCTACTGGAGGTATAGGTCAAACCAAATCCCTGGTAACGGAGCAAGAACCTTGAACAATCCTATTGCAGGTTTTAACCTCACTTATATCGAGGTTTTTTTTCCCTGCTCTTACTTCCACTCAGTGGGATGTCTCCGACATTCTTCTTTATCTAGTCTGCTTGGAGTTGCCCCACTCTACTCTACTAGAGTCGTATCTTTCTTTCAAACTATCACATATAATAAAGTGCATAGGTTTTGACCTGACACACAATTAGTACCCATCCGTAACTTAGCAAAGTTGCACATGTGGAGGGAGCAGAAGTAAAGTTGGCTCTCACATGTAGCAGTGTCTGCTCCAGGAGCTTGTCGCTCTTTCTACTCTCCTCCCTCTTTTTTAAACAAATTCTCAACTTCAAAAGAAAAAATACTAGCTATCGAGGGTCTGAAAGATTTGTATGCTTCTACTGTAACTAGAAAAACTATAAAAGGTTCACAAAGATTTGACGAGGACGCTAATAGCCAAAGAAATTAAGTCCCGACTACGGGTTCAAACGACCGTCAGAGCCGTACCGCTAAACCTAACAGTGCAAACCGATGCGGCTCATTGCAGGAATGGCATGGTGGGAAGCGCCCCACATACTATACCTCACCACACGCCACAAGCCTGGCCTCTGTAGTCTTGTGCAAGATGGCCGTGGCAACAAGCAATCACACTAACACCACAACAACACAACAAACCCTGAACAAGTCACGGACCAATAGGAACGCCAAGTTCTCCAACTCTGAGGCAAATCGTGAGACTTTTGACATAGAGACCAACCATTACGAACAGAGCAACTTCACTCTAGTCGACAAACTGTGGAGGAAATGAAAGTGCAAAACAACACAGCCATGACTCGACTACTGATAATTTTCGTCGCTCTTGCTAAGACCGACGGCCACGCCAACATCTTTGGCATACGATTCATTAGCCAGAAACAAATTGTAATTGAGCACCATGTCCCAGCCTCCCCCATCCTCCCCGGACAAAAATGTGCAATTTCATAAGTGACAACGTCATCAGCACAATTAGAATACTTATTCAAATCAGCCCAGAGGCGTAAAGTTTCTGGTAGCGCACCTCACCCCTCACTGCCCCAAAAAAGGATAATGCGACACTTAAAAGATGCATCAAGTGCAAGGGGCAGCATACAGTCAAGTCCTGTCTATGTGCGACCAGACTCAACCAACAAATAATGAAGCAGACTCTACTCGCCCCACGGCCACGTCTAACACCCCCACCAACCACATGCAGGAACTATCCTCCAATACCATCTCCACGCTCCACTGTTCAACCAATCTCGAGTCAAGTAGTAAAACAAACCACAGAGGCCACCAAAATCTAATTCTCATCCACCAATGTTGCCAAGGGGAGGCTACCACATCAAGAGGACACAAACTCGACACTATTAGACTTGACTATTAAACTCATTAAGTTCTTCAAGGAACTGAAAATTAGAAACCTTATAGCGGGCCAACCAGTCCGGCCCCGTACTACCTACTACCTAAATCAGCTATAGAAAATCATTTCTTGAAATAATATATATATGGATTTCTAATTATGTATACATAATATCTATAAATAAATAACTCCATTTGTTACATACCACGCCTCGGGAACATCGCTAAACAATAATGGCTCCATCGGAAGAGTTAATTACTCTCGCGCCCCATTCAACACTGGACTTGACTCTCCCGAGCTATCTAATCAACTGACCGGAGTTCGGCATGGCCCACCAGCGCATAGGTTCTGTGGCTGGTGCCTATGTGCTGTTTTCAACGTCAAGGGGTGTCTTCCCCCTTCCTTTCCCATGGTTTATCAGGTTCAGCCCCTATAAAACTCCACGGTTCACTGGGAACGACACACAGTATCAGTAAAATATTATTCACGTTCGACGTATCTTCGTTCAGCCGAAACTTCATAACTCAGTGGTCACGACAATGGTGCCGAAGGACAGACCGGATAGACGGAAATAACACGCCATAATGTTTGAACTTTCAAATCAGTAGGGAGTAGGTGGCTCAACTGCCAGTATGTAGAATTTAGGGATATTTTCCATGCCTGTTGAGAGTGTCTGTCGCTCTTGTGGTTATTATATGTGTTATTAGGTTAGGCTTTTATTAATTATGACATGTTGTACATGCCATGAGTGATTTCTCACATCACATATTTTCTGCTCGGTCCTTAAGACCAGTGGTTTAGTTAGAGGTGTGTCTCACTCCTCGGCCTGCATGACCATGTTTTAGTCAGCAGGACCTTCAGGTGGGAAAGGGGCTGTTTAGGTTGTTCCAGGCCTGATAGTTATAAATAATTAGGTATTGGTTTGCATATCTTGGGTAATCTGGACGCCTCACGCCATGTTGTCCACCTGTTTGTGGACTCAACTTGTGGGTTGTTTCTGCCCATCTGGCATGGCTCGCGTTATATTTGTTATTTAAGTTGTGTTGTTCACCTGTTGGCGGTGCTCAATTTGTGGGTCGTTTCTGCCCATCTGGCATTGCTCGCATTCTATATGTTATTTAAGTTGTGTTGTTCACCTATTTGCGGTGCTCAACTTGCGGGTCGTTTCTGCACATATGGCGTGGCCCGCATCCTATTTTACTTTCAAGTCTGACTTCCTTAAGGGGCTGTTTGGCACCCTCTTCATTGATTATAACCCTTATATTGTTGTGTTTCTCATGATTCCGGCTTAGACTAATTGGTTGCTTGCCAGCCCATGATAAATTAAGGCCTAGAACCCTGAATTGGAACTTTCCCTGGATATTAGGACGGTCCATTTATTACCGGAACAAATATTTAATTGTCTGATACCATTGTAACTTAACTTAATAGGATCAAGCTAGCTTCACTAGCGTATATAGTCCTCGTCTCTTAAAATAGGGTTGTTTATATAATATTCTATTTTGGCCCCGCTCACGTGTATTAGCTTGTAAGAAGTGTGTTGCAACAAATTAACTATTGTCATGGTATTGTGTAGAAAGTCTGGATCTCCCGACAAAGGGGGAATTACCTATTATAACCTCATAATTGTATTTATTTTTCTAGCTAGTATAACAATTACTTTTAAGAGGAGGATTAGAATTATATTGCATTACCGGGGTTGTACCCGTTGTGCCAAACCATTGGCGCTTAATGCCGAGTTCACTCTATGAGAGTATAAACATTTTAACTTGCAGTTATGTTAATTATCTTGGCCAACACCATAGGTAATTTTAGGAAATATCGGATTGTGCTCTGATGTTACTCTATGTATTAGTTTATTTACTTGCTTCATTAAACTCATATGTCAACATGCATTTCTATCTTCTACGTTCAAGTGTTCTCCTATCATGTTTGTTTTCCTTGTTCATGTAATTGGCGTCTTGAGAATTATCTAGAGCGCCGATGCAAACTCATAACGCAATTTCCTTCAGACCTTAGCTCACTCAACTTATAGAAGCCACAAACAAGACAGAAAAACTTATAGTTTTGCTAGAGGGAGCGACCGAATACTTCAGGATGAGGATGGGGATGACTAAAACTAACGCGACGGGGACAACGCATATACTTTGGTTTTTTATATGGAATCCGAACGGACTAATTATGCAAGCTAAAGAGCTAGAAGATATTTTTTAACTTATTCAATTGATAGTTCCCTAATAAATGAGACCCATTTAAGCCCAGAGAAAAAAATAATATTTTTATGATTACACTATTTACAAGAATAATAGGCCACAATGCAGGGGGATGTACTTATGTAATGATCAAGAACCATTTGCCCCACTACCAACATTATTTTCAAAATATCCATAACATAGAAGATACAACAATAAATGTAAATATTAGTGGCGTGAATGTCCGAGTCGTGGCTATATACGCACTTCTGACCAAGATGCTACTGGCACAGGATTTAGATGAAATTACAAACGTAGACACATTTTTTTTTAGCGGGTGATCTCAATTGCTAAAACACAATTTGGAACAGTAGGAACGGACGAATATTAGCAAATCACGCTAACATGCCTGACTACGTAGTAGTTTTTCCCTAACGAACCCACTTATTACGCCTCAAACTATCAACACAGGCCTGATGTCATAGTTGTAGCAATGACTAACATTGTTATAACCACGGAAGACCTAAGAGTTTAAAATGAACTGGACTGAGACCACAATCCAATATTGTGTGAAATAAAGAAAGACATAAACTTTTAAATACATGGACTCACACATAATTATAATAGCTACATGCGACTGGGACGAATTTAACCACACACTAGAAGACGCTACCTGGACCACTGGACATAGGTCCAATAAAACAGGTCAACGCTGCATTGCAACTATTCAGAACAACGGTGCAGGAAACATTTACGCCAAACACCATCAGAAAACCATTCCGACAAGACCTCTGGCAACAATACCCAGATTTGGAATCTGTTATAGCCCATAAACGGGAAGCAAGAAGAGATTGGAAATTCACAGAACCCCACAACACAGGACAAACTACAACTGACTCAAATCCAAGTGAGGAAAAGAGTAAAATATATTAGCCTAAATAATTTAAATACCTACGTCACTGAGGCTACACTATACAGGGAAAAGTTATGGAAACTAACATGAACACTCAGGGGGACAACCAAGAAAATGTTGGTATCAACAATCCACTGGGAATACGGCACAGTTTACGAGAGCACGGATAAGGCTGAAGCCAATACCGATGAACTTGAAAAACAATTTAAACCTAATGATGTACCGCCGGATTTAGACTTCACCAGACACGCAACCAGAGCAGTCATTGACTATCTGGAGGAACCAAACGACAAACAAGCAGAGACTATTTAATCTGGTAGAACTAAACAACACTATGAAAGATCTTCAAGAAAATCACCAGGGCACGACTACCGGACGAACAATATACTTCATCACTTGCCAGAGAGAGCAATACTAGAACTATTAGCAATACTGAACTCACTTATGACGTTTTACTATTTTCCGGAAGATTGTAAGCTGGCTAGAATCATAAGAAATCTCATATCAGGAAAGGACCCGATGTTCCCCCAGAATAAAAGGCCGATATGTCTACTCACTACTTTAAGCAAAGTGTACGAAAGAATAATACCAAACAGACCTAAATTAATTAATGAAAGACTAGGAATAATTCCAAATCTTCAGTTTGGAGTTAGGAACCACCACTACACTACTCATCCGACAATAAACCTAGTATAGAACGTGATCAAAGCCTTCACTGAGAAAGAAATTCGTAAAAGCAATATTCCCTAATAATGAGAAAGTTTTAGACAAATTTGACACTCTGGGCTAAATCAAAAACCTATATAAATCAACTAACCCTCATGGTTAATTCCAATGATAGTCAGCTTCCTCAGACGGTGGAAGTTCCAGGTGGTAATGTATGGCAGGAAAGCGCAGACTCACACAATTAAAACAAGGGTACCATAGGGTTCAATGCTGCTGGCATCATATATATATATATGATGCTGGCATCATATATATATATATATATATATATATAATAATATAAAAGATATTCCCATTCATGATCACGTCAACGTTAGACATTTTGCGGACGATACTATGCTCTACGTAGAAAATAAAACATCAACTACGTTTTCTCTGGCAATGCAGACACGCCTCCTTCTCCTCCAAGACTGTCTCAAAATTGGAGAATCAAAATAAATCCCGCTAAATCTGCAACCCTAGTTTCAACCAGAGGTAGGAAACAACCTCTGCCCCACTCACCCTTTTTGACACAGATATCCCAATCAAGGACGAAATCAAGTACCTTGGGATCACAATAGACAGGAAAATCACATGGATGATCCACATGTATAAAACCAATAATATGGCAGTAGGCAGACTCATCCAACTGTACTCTCTGTTTAAAGGAATACAGCACACAAAAACCAACACCTACAAACTTCAAGTAACCCAAAATAAAATCCTAAGAACAATCACTGTGCCACATAGACACACTAGAATAATATACCTTCATACAATGACGAACTGCCGCCAACTACAAGAAATTTAAAGACAGAAACAAAAGTTTTACGACAGTCGGAGACACACACAAACTAATTTGTGAGAGGAATCGGACATTACGACCTGACTGAATCACGACACCACAAACAACCCAGGCTGGTGTGTTTGATCATTAGTTTAAATCTAATGTTATTAAATTAATATAATTAAAATAGCCTACCTAGTTATAATTAATCATATAAAACCTAGATGTAAATTTCTAGTAGATTTTTTTTCATTATTGGCGATCGACTACGCCAGCACGACAACAGAACTGTCAGTCCATATCATCCATCATCCTACCTACCTCATCCCAGGGCGAAAAAATCCTTCCTTGATCCCGACCTTCATGCACAACTCGCGCATTCCAACCACAAGAAACTTTGTGATGCCACTGGGATGACCAACTAGAATTTTTAAGAGTCAGAAGGTAATACTGGCGCCGGGGTCAGACTCAGATGGTGAATGGACAGAGTAATTACCTCCAAACCAATTCCTAAGAAAATAATCCTACCAACACTCCTACCCTTTCCGGACTAAAATCAAATAACCACCTTCATAAATCCCTCACAACCACTATCATACCTTAAACTCCCCACCTGTAAAAAATCCTGAGGAAAAATAAATCCTTCCCTAACCAAGATCAAAGCATCATCAATCCAATTCGCCCGATTTCATAAATCAATGGGACACTAACCGTATATGTGTATTTTACATCATCATTGTATCGACGCCACTTGATTTTTTTATCACCATAATTCCATGAGTATAAGGGTCTGCGACTGAGCCCTGTAACTCAAAAAGCAATATCAGCCTTATTACTCCCAACTCGACTTTGCGCTCCTGCTAAATTGATGTAAGCGTTGGGACACATCCGAAAGGCCCATTTTATATTCGTTACTCCAGCTCCGCCCTACCAATATCACCTTCAGGGAATAAACGGGTGCCTACCATACCAGTGTGTTTATTTGGATCAGACCAGCATCCCCATCTCCTTTACCCTCCTTCAGCTCCCCTCCGCTCACTGCGATTCTACGCCGAGTAACAGCAGAGGCCACAGCAAAATATAAAACAAATTTATTTAGTAGCTACTTTAAAGGGTCAATAGTTTTTGTTTTTTTGTTTTTATGGTAAAATATTTCTTGAAGATAATATTTTTTAACGAAACTAACCGCATATTCTTTTTTTCAAAAGCAGGGGGATAAATAAAGACCCGCGGTATATCTGTATCCATAGTATAGCCGATGACGTTATAACTGGGGAGTGGTGTAAGCAGATCCGTCTTAAGGGGAAGGGGGGGACATCTCTTAAGAGTGGGACTCTTAAAAAAGTAAAGGTTAAACATACACTTACAAGTGAAACATATTCATGAACTACTAGATATTTAAAAATAAAGTATTTATTAAGTTCAGAGAAAGAAAATTTAAATGGGATTGAATAAGCATAAATATTCTGTAGCAAATGATTGCATAAGGTGGATGTGGATACGAGCGTGGATCTTTGACATTTCACTACGTCCGTGCTAATTGCCATGTCAAAGAACACGGAGTGGACTGAGAGATAAAGGCCACTGCCAAAGAGCCAAATAGGAAGTCAACATTTTTACACCCCATATTTTTAGTTTAAATTTTTCTTCTTGTTTACAGACACAGTGACACAAACAAGGCCAACCAAAAGATTTCAGGGGGCTGGGAAGATGTAATTTTAGGGGCCTACTTTCACATACAAAAATTAACTTGGTTTAGTGTTTAAATAATATGTTAATAAGACCTAATAGAACTATGTGCATGGAATAAATAATAAAAGTTTTCTTAAATTGTTAATCTATATTATTTTTATCTTTAAAATACTCACCCCTCCAAAAAAATTGTTTTAAAAAATTGCTTTTTATGCACGTGTGTTGTGGCTGCGGAAGACTTGTTTCTGTAAAATAGAAAAGCGTGTGTGGTTGGAGACCTCTAGAAGTGGGACCCTGGGTAAAACAGCCCCATTTAAACCTCCTTCGCCTCTGAAACATAGACTACTCGCTCAGCTGGTCGAATCCCCCATTTATAGTTTTTTGTCTGCGTAGTATCTTGTATGTACTTGCTATCAATATATATTTAGCTAAGCTAAGATTTTTCCCTTATTGATTTCTCGCTGATTACTTATTGATTTTATAGTGACTTTATTGTGTAACTCTGGCTAGTGGCAAAGTTATAGCAAATGATTCTCCTCTAATTTTATATTTCATAGTGGTAAATTAAATTTAATAACGAAACATAATTTTGAAGATTGTGTAAGTTAAAAAAAATGGGACCATACAATCGTTAATAGTTTATTAGAGATAGAAACAAAATTAAGATTTAGCCTCTAGGTATGATCATATCGCATTAAAATATCAAGCTTGAATAAAATTCATTAAACCATTTGAATGTATCACAAGGTACAGACAGATATTTAGATTGACAAACAGAATGTAAGATTCACATGTTTGAGTTCGAGAGCACAAAAAAGGTCAAGTTACATTATACTCTCGAGATATTACATTTTCACGATTAGAATACTAAAAATTAATGGTAGGGAACTCCACACAGACTTTCTCACTCAATTGTTTAAAAATGGAGATATTTACTCTAAATTCGTAATATAATATACACTAGCGAACCCGATAACAAATTGCGCTATACATATGTAAAACTTTTTTGACTCACGGTTTTAAATTTTATAATTCTGTTTTTAAAAATTAACGTTTTTATTTGTATATCTAAACCAATAAAAAATATCGATATTGGGTTCCCAAGGTTCAACACTTCGTATTACAATTTTGACTTCCGGTTAAAATTTTCGGCATTTTATTAGGAAACCAACATTTTATGGTTATCGCATTGCTACTAAATTTATCTTTTATAAATTTTGACCAATAAAATAGGTAATTATTGACTATTGAGTCTAAAATGAGAGAGATAGATCATTGCTGTACCAGGGGCGGATCCAGGAAAGGGGAATGGGGGGGCGCGCACCCCCTTAAAGAAATTAAACCAATTAAATCAATGTTAAAGTCACTACTAGTTTTATTGTCACGTAATACTATCTCACTAACAAGATTTCATTTTTTTAAATTGTTATTGGTAATATTAAGATTTAAGACAATCACATTAAGTATTAAAGTGGTGAAAATAGGCATTAATGAAATTACCCAAATATAAGTTGCGCGCCTCTCATCTTATTGCACAAAACCTGTTTAGTTTTAAATGTATTTAATAATTTTTTTTATTAATATTGCAATGATTAATAATAAATGAAATATTTAAAATAATTATTTTTAAATAACGTGCTTTAAACAAAATCTTTGAATAATACCACACACATAACGTGTTAGTATGGCTTAGTGGTAGAATTTCGATTGAGAATGAGAAATAACTAGCTATAAAATAGAATGGAGTTAAAGTTCGATTGTTCGAAATCTGAATAATTCCATCTATTCTGTCTAATTGAATGAATAGCTAAAAAACTATTTATATAATAATTGTTATTATGTTTCAAACTTATTTCCCCTCTTAATAATCACTATTTTATTTGTTGATATTCTTATAATTGCCTATGATAAATGTCAATACTAATTTCAAATTTCGAGTTATACCCTTAATTAGGATTACTCCAAGTTTAGCGTTACACTGAAAAATTATTTAAAGATTTGCTTTCAAATTTTGAAGTATTTTTATGTCAACATTTCTTGAGGTGCCTCCCCTCCCCGATCCCGATGGGACCACCCACTTCCCTCCCACCCCCCTCAAGAAAATCCTGGATTCGCCCCTGTGCTGTAGAAACATTTCCCCTAAGAGGTTAAAGGAAAAACAACATCAACTTCTTGAAAGACTTACTTATTTGCTTACTCTATGGTATTAGAGAATTATTATGTTTAAACTTAAGTAGTATAGCTTCACAACTAGAGCTCACAAAATTGTATTAATATTTGCCGATATATCAGAAACTATTGGTTTTATAAAAATATATTTCAAATAAAACTGTTTTATTTTTAATGTACTAACATTTTACAATGCTAATTTATTTAGAATCTCAATAAGTTGTGGAGATATAGAAATTTTTCGTTCTGTAAGGAACCTAAAAGTCATTTTGATGGGAAAATGAAAAAAGCCACTTTGTTTATAATCTTAATCAACGCCTAGATACGAATTTTAATCTAAATCGTTATTGCAGATTTTGAGAAAATTGATTTTTTTTTCCTTTTCATCCTTTAGTAAACTGCTCTTAATTTTAGGGTTAGACAGACACACAGACAGATGGCGTTGCAAAAACAACTTTTTAGGGTTCGGGGGGTCATTAAACGTCGACATCCATCAACATCTCGGGTTGGATTTTTTTGACGGTCGTAATACTTTACCTTAAAATGTTGGAATATTTAAAATATATATAAATTTGCGTATAGCTTGAAAACTATTGGTTTTATAAAAATATATTTCAATTAAAAGATTTTACTATAAATAGATCTACATGTATGCGATGATAAGTAATTTCATATCTCAAAGACTTACGGAGATAAAACTAAAAATTAGAATTTACGCTTCAGACCGGAACCCTTAGAGTCATTTTGACGAAAAGTTGAGAGTAGCCATTTGGTTTGTTAATATTGATCAAAGCTTATAAATGAAATTTAAAGCTGATTTTGATAAAATCGATTATTTTTCTTTCCGCCCTTAAAAGAAACTACCCTTAATTTTAGGGTTGGATATCCTATTTCAAAAATTTCTCGGGGTAGCCCGATGAAACCCCAGATAACAAGTTTTAACCCAATCGGTAAAATAGTTTAGGCTCTAGTCCGAGGTACAGACTGACAGGACAGATGGACAGACAGACGCCATTGCGAAAACAACTTTTTAGGGTTCGGGAGGGTCATGAGACGTCGACATCCATCAAAATCTCGAGTTAATTTTTTTTTACGATCACAATACTTTCTCTACCTGTAAGGGAGTAATAAAGTAAAAATATTGATATTGGCTCACCAAAGGTCAACACTTCGTATTAAAATGTCGACTTTTGGTTTAAAACTTTTGACATTTTATTAGGGGTTGCACATCTTATGGTTATTGCATTGCTTTTAAATTCCTCATTTATAAATTTTGACCAATATGTATCATCGCTTCTCCTATTTGATAGAAGAAGAGATTAATACATTTACATTACATTTTTAAAGAAGGAGGGTAAGGCACAAGCATAAGAGAGATATACAAGTTAAACAAATTAGTTTATTTAAATTTAAACAAGTAGATAGAATTAAATATGGTTTTACGAGATATTACACAAGACAGTCCTTTGTTTGGTAAGATAATTTAAATCAGTTTGTTGAGCTTTTGACAAATGAGTTTCTTTAATTAGAAGCTAGTCGAGAGAATTACATATGGAATGAAACACCTAGGTTGTACTTGCAATCAACACAAGTAAGGAAGAGTTTATATTACTAATTGGAGTAGCTCGTTAAAATAGAACTAACACACATTCTACTACGAAGGTACGTCTGCCTCAACACAACGCCAATTTAAATAGGAAGCAAATATTAATTTAAGGTTAAGCCACAATACATAACAACTATCCAGCCTAACGGCTACTAGACTTAGATCTGAAAGGATTTTACATGAATAATAGCTAACAATACTAAATTCTAGAAAGTCCTAGTTTAAAGAGTTACAGCGTTGGTAGCTAAATGAGCTAGATAGTATGAGTTAACCCTATAGTGAATTATGAGTTACAAAGAATACGCTCCTAGAAGAGGAATTATGGGTTTACAAATAGTTAATGGCGAGTTACCAGGAATCTAGGCTATTAAGATACAATGGCCGGTCTATTCCTCATTAGTATTGCCTGGTCAATCAATAGTATATTTAACATTCTACACATGTCTGGATCACACTATATATCTATTGCAAACAATTATACATTAAATAATACAAACGGCGACTGAAAGGGGCCGGACAAAATAAACAATACCCCGTGGGACACTACTCTAGACTAGTAGCACCTCAACAGGTTGAGCACCGAAGAAAGGTGTATCATTAGACATTTTATAGACTGGTATCAGTCAAAGACCCAACTAGGCCATGGAACAAAGCGATAGATAACCTGATTTCCACCATAATATGATCCTAAGCATTAAGTTAGCCGGAGCATGGTTATACAATATAGGGCGTATGGCTATTGCCCAGGTATTTACGATTATGTCTGATGGACATAGAAAAATAGAGCAAGATCTCTAACATTCTAAACTATGCCTTATGAGCATAGAAAAACTAGTCAGAAACTCTGACATACAAAACTATGTCAAATGGACATATAGACAAAGAGTAAGAACTCTATTATTCAAAACTATGCCTGGTGGGCATAGAAAAACAAGTAAGAAAATCTGACATACTAAACTATGTCATATGGACATAGAAACAAAGAGTAACAACTCTATCAAAGATTACTAATAAAAATACTCATAGTGACAGACGTAGATACATCTGTGGTGAAGAGGAGGAGAGACCGACGCCTTAAACATCGTGATCACCAGTAGCTTAGTTCGTAGATCCTTGTTTTAAGTCCAGGCTGTTCCTCCGACGAATCGTTATAGTTGAATACAAAATGTGAAGCGAGGGATGGCTGTTTTATACAAAAAGGACTGGCATCTTCGGGAAGGGCGTCCACCTGGACAAAAGGGGGAGGGAGTGAGTTTGCAGAATTGTGTAGAAAGACAACTATCGCTAGAAGACGGTGCTGAGCACAACACAGAAAAGCAACTCTGTAATGTCATTGAAGTAGGACCAGCGAGTAAGATGTCCTTTATTGAACCTCCAGGAACTGTCAGCTCCTTTCCTCTAGTTTGGGCGTTTCCAGCAACATGATTCCACCGTGAGTTAATATCTGCCACACAGTATTAGAATTTATTAGTTCTTATATTTATCGTGTTAATCATATATATGGTATTTTGAGTGTATGTGTTAATACTTTATTTAACACATTACAAATAAAAGAGGTAAATATTGACCATTGAATCTAAAATGATAGAGATAGATCATTGCTGTACAAACCTTTCCCCTAAGAGACTGAAAGAAAGAGAACATACAATTTTTGAGAGACTTACTTATTTCTTACTCTATGGCATTAGACAATTGCCTTAAAACTTAAGTAGTATATCTTTACAACTAAAGTTCACAAAATTGTATTAATATATTTGTCAATATCTCAGAACCTATTGGTTTTATAAAAATATATTTCATATCAAAGTTTTTTTATTTTTAATAGTACTACAATTTTGTAATGATCTGTTATTTAGTATCTCAAATAGTTGCGGAGATACTGAAATTTACGCTTCTGTAAAGTACCCTAAAATTCATTTTCATGGGGAAATGAAAATAGCCAGTTTATTTATAATCTTAATCAACGCCTAGATAAGAATTTTAACCAAAATCGTTAGAGCCAATTTTGAGGAAATCGATTTTTCTCTTTTCGCTTTTTATTAAACCACTCTTAATTTTGGGGTTAAAAAGACCCACACACAAACGGCATTGCAAAAACCACTTTTTAGGGTTAGGGGGTCATGTACGTTGACATCCATAACATTTCAGGTTAGATTTTTTCAAGGTTGCAATACTTTACCTTTAGTGTTCGAAAAGTTAAAATAAAATATAGATATTTGCATATAGCTTGAAAGCTATTGGTTTTATAAAAAATATGTTTCGAATAAAATATTTGTAATATAAAACGATATAAATTTTTGAAATGTTAAGTGACATCATATCTCAAATAGTTTCAGAGATATGATAAAATAAATGGTACGGCGCATCGCACAGACTTTCTCTCTCTTTCTATAAACTCGTAAGATTTCTGAACGGAATAATGTAAATTGTATCATCACCACTCCACATAAGAACACGCATAATAATAATATACAATGATAATAAATCAATGAGAAAAGAGGCGCATCTTTGTCCACCTAAGAGCATTTCAAACAGTTTAATGTTTTAAAGACCTTAATAAAATGTTATTTGAACCATTTGCTGACAGCTTGGAAACTCGGATCTGCTTATGCTAATACATTAGAAATTGGGAAGGCTGAATTTACAGGAACTGAACCCGCATTTGAGTGGAGAATGGAAAACCATTGATGAAAAACCACCCCAATTCACCCGACCTAGATTCAAACCTTGATCTCCCCGTCCTCGACAGTCAAGCTCAGTATGAAACTAGCGCATTAATCTCAGTACGAAACTAACGCGTTAGCCAACTACGCCACCGAGAAGGGTAACAATATAGAAATTAGTTTTATGTGTCAATGTGCCCTATAAGGTACAGACAGAGAGAGGGAAATTCAAAAACCACTTTTTCGGATTCAGAGATTCATGAAACGTCAAAATTCATCAAAATTTCTGTTTTAAATCCTATATATTTATTTTTAAAAAATGAATGTCCTCATTTGTATGTTTGGACCAATAAAAAAAATTAATATTGGGTCCACAATGGTCAACACTTCGTATTAGAATTTCGATTTCTGGTAAAAATTTTAACATTTTATAAGGTGTTGTACATCTTCTAGTCATCGCATTGATATTTAATTAATTATTTATACATTTTGACTAATAAAAAATGTAAATATTGACTATTGAGTCTAAAATGGAGCTGGATCATTGCTGTGCAAACATTTCTCCTAAGAGCTTTAAGGAAAAATAACATACTTTTTTTAGATACTTACTTATATTTAATTACTCTATGGCATTGGAGAATTATTGCGTTAAGACTTAAGTAGTATATGTTTACAACTAAAGCTCACAAAATTGTATTAATATATTTGCAAATATCTCAGAAACTGTTGCTTTTATAAAAATATATGTCAAATAAAAGTTTTTTATTTCTAATAGTCCTACAATTTTGAAATGATAAGGTGTTTAGTTTCTCAAATAGTTGTGGAGATACGGAAATTAACGCTTCTGTAAAGTACCCTAAAAATCATTTTCATAGGAAAATGAAAATAGCCAGTTTATTTATAATCTTAATCAACGCCTAGATACGAATTTTAATCAAAATCGTTTGAGCATATTTTGAGACAACTAAATTTTTCTCTTTTCGCCCTTTATAAAACTACTCTTAATTTTAAGTTTTAATAGACACACAGACAGACAGAATTGCAAAGACTATTTTTTAGGGTTCGGGGGGTCATGAGACGTCGACATCCATCAACATTTCAGGTTAGTTTTTTTTACGGTCGCAATACTTAAACTTTAATGTCCAAAAAGTTAAAAAATATATATAATTGCGTATAGATTGAAAGTTATTGATTTTATAAAAATATGTTTCGAATAAAATATTTGTATTATAAATATATATAAATATTTGTAATGCTAAGTAATTTCATATCTCAAATAGTTTCGGAGCTATTATAAAAAATGTTAATTTACGCATCAGACCGGAGCCCTTAAAGCCATTTTGCCGAAATATTGAGAGAAGCCATTTTGTTTGGAATATTTATTAATGTTCATAAATGAAATTTAATCAAAATCGTTAGAGCCTATTTTGAGAAAATCGACTTTTTCTCTTTTTTCCCTTCAGTAAACTACCCTTAATTTTAGGGGTAGATAGCCAATTCCAAAAACCCCTCGGGGCAACTCTATGAAAACCCTATATATCAAGTTTCAGCTCAATCGGTAAAATAGTTTAGGCTCTAGTTGGAGGTACAGACAGACAGATAGACAGACAGACAGACGAAAATTCAAAAACCACTTTTTTGGATTCAGGGAGTCATGAAACGTCAAGATTCATCAAAATCTCGAGTTCGATTTTTTTGACGATCACCATACTTTCTCTACCTGTAAGATAGAGAGAAAGTAAAAATGAGAATTTACGCATCATACCGGAGCCCTTAAAGTAATTTTGCCAAAATATTGAAAGTAGCCATTTTGTTTGGAATATTTATAAATGTTTATAAATGAAATTTAATCAAAATCGTTAAAGCCGATTTTGAGAAAATCTACTTTTTCTGTTTTTGCCCTTCAGTAAACTACCCTTAATTTTAGGGTTGGATAGCTAATTCCAAAAATCCCTCGGGGCAACCCTATGAAAACCCTATATACCAAGTTTTAGCCCAATCGGTAAAATATTTTAGGCTCTAGTCGGAGGTACAGACAGACAGACGGAAATTCAAAAACCACTTTTTCGGATTCAGGGAGTCATGAAACGTCAAAATTCATCAAAATCTCGAGTTCGATTTTTTTGACGATCACAATACTTTCTCTACCTGTAAGATAGCGAGAAAGTAAAAACACATTATTTATAAACAAGGATCTGAATATAAAACGGAAAAAACTTATGTTCCTTTATATTCTTCACTTTCTTCTAACATTCTAACAATGACAATCTAGTTTCCAGAGCCAATAATAATAATAATTTCAATTTCAATTTCAATTTCAATTTCCTTTATTATAGTGCCGACCAACAGTCGTAAGACCTATAACAGGCGGGCACTGAAAAGCACACAAGTACATACCCTACAATACATACATTTACATAAGAAAACATGATAGACAAAAAATGGCCAAATAATGCCATATACCGATAAACAACCACGAGACAAAAAAGTAGTTAATAATGATAAGAATAAAAAGTAACCTTAAAAATAAATAACCAAATAGTGGTTAAAAGCAGTAACATTTTGCAAAAAATAAATCAGAATATTGTAAACTTAAACAATGTAAACTTAAATAGTATTAAATAATATAGGCAGAACCTCTACAAGATAAATTATTGATATGGGATATCCTTAAAAAACTCTCTGAGTTTAGCTTTCCTTTTATGATAAAAGTCGAATTCGACAAATCTAGAATTGGCACTATGGATACAACGACCTATAGGGCTTACCTTGTAAGAGCTATTAAGAAAAAATAATTTTTGATTACGAGAAGCCCGAGAAGGGATAAGAACGCCTACATGATCAAGGGCAAATTTGCAAGAAATTATGTTATTGAAAATATTAAAAACAAAAAGGGCATCACAATAAAGTCTACGCGAGAAGAGAGTTTGGAGCCCTAATAGGTTTCGAATTCTATCATAATCATAATAAATCCGGTTACTAAAGTATTTATCATAGCATGCAGCAACAAATTTTCTTTGAACGTTTTCTAACCTAAGAGAGTCAGTTAAGGTAATTGAATTCCAAGCAACAGTAGCATATTCTAACTTAGATCTAACCAGGGCATAATACAGACATAAAAAACAGTCAATTTTCTTAAATGATGAAGTAATAAATTTAATAAGCCCAAGTAGTTTCAATGACTGGGAAATGACATGGTCAACATGATAGTGGAAATAAAGTTTGTTATCCAGGAGGACACCAAGATCATTAATACAAAGGGTGCGAACTATGTTATCACTGCCCAATGTATAAGTAAAAAAGAAAGGATTAGTTTTCCTAGTGAAAGATATAGATTTGGTCTTAGATTTATTGATAGACATTCCATTTTCCAAAGACCATTGTAGAATACCATTTACATCATTTTGTAAATCTATACAATCTGCAATTGAATTGATAGTTTTAAATAATTTTACATCATCAGCAAAGAGTAAATAACTAGAAGAGTTCAAATATTTACCAATGTCATCAATAAACACATTAAAGAGAAGAGGACCTAAATTAGACCCCTGTGGTATGCCACAGGGTGCTAAAAATGTATTTGAGCTGTGTGAATCAATTTTAATAATGAATGATCTTTCATGCAAATAACTGCTGAACCAATTTACATATGAGTGAGAAAGTCCAAAATTACCAAGTTTAGCGAGAATAATATTATGCTGACATAAGTCAAATGCCTTACTTTGGTCAAAATAAATAGCATCAACCTGACCTTGGGCAGAGACTTGAGGGGCAACATGCCCAAGAAATTCTACTAAATTAGTTACAGTAGATTTATTTTTTATAAAGCCATGTTGATTATCTGAAAATTTATTTTTAAGGTGGTGAAAAGTATGCTCATGTATGATTTTCTCGAATACTTTGGAGAAAGTGTTTAAGAGAGAAATTGGTCTATAATTACAAACATTTGTTTTTACCCCCTTTTTATAGATAGGTATGACAACAGATTGTTTCCATGTACGAGGAAAAGTTTCATTTGACAGGCTAATGTTAAAGATATAGGCTAACAAAGGGCTGAAAATGCTGGCACAGCCTTTAACAATAAAACTTGGAATTCCATCTGTCCCGGCACATCTAGAAGAACTCAATTTTTTAATAGCATTAGCAACATCCAAGGGTGTAATGTGGCATGGATACAAGGGCGCGCTAGTTTCAATAACGGGGCAGGGTAAAACAGGAATAGCTGAATTATAAACGGAATGAAAGTAGGTCCCAAACTCATTAGCAATTAATAAAGGATCTGCTATAGATTTGCCATCAATTTCAAGGTTGGATGGGAAAACTTTATTCGTACGATTATTTTTAACAAATTTCCAAAAATCTTTAGGTTTGCATTTAATACTATTTTCAATTGAGTTCATCCAATTGGCTCTGTCTATAATCAAAGTAGTTTTAACTAATTTACGAAAGTTAGAAAAATGTGAATAGAATACACTATTATTTGTTGTTTTAAACTTTTTGAAAAAATGGTTTTTTTTCCTAATATAGTATTTGAGTGTAGAAGAAAACCAATTAGGATATTTAGATGAATTAAGAATATTAATTTGAGGAATAATAATAATAATAATAATACGAGATGGCAGCTTCCGAGTAATCAACTGACCAATTCAGGCTTTTGGGATTTAAAGGATCAATCTCGAGAATGCTGCGGGATTTAAAGTCTCTTAACTTTTTACAACAAAGATTCAAACTTCTCGTATAAACAAGAAAAAGTCAAAAACAAACATTGAAAATTGTTTATTTATAATGATTAGCTCATTTATATAAAATTATGAGTTACTGGCTATTTTTCTTTATTTTGTGTTTTAGTTTTTGCAGTAGTTCTTAATGGTAATAATTAATGTGAGAAATTTAAAATGTTAAAATATATGCATACAATTATTTTTAAAAATATGGGCTTCTCAAAAATCGGGGGCCTCAAAAAATTTAAGGGCACAGGGCCTCTAAATTCCTTAAGACAGCCCTGGGTGTACATATGTATCGATACAAGTAATGCAATTTATACCCATTGGGACCACACATCTCCTAGTACAGTATTTCTCAAATGGTAAGCGTTTGATGAACATGCTGATCACCCATCTTAATATACTTCCTACCCGTCTCCTTAACAAATCCAGAAATTCTATTATTTTATGTTTTTATCAAGCAGTAAGAGACAACCTTTTTACTATATTTTGTTTCTTACGCAACTTTCACTTCTACTTATGGTACAAAATATTGTTGACTTCACCTGTCAATCTCGCACTCTTTAGCTCTTTCACGTATTCTTTCATGTCAAATCTAAGCCGATTTTAGCCAGTCAAGCTATATGCTTACTATCTTATTTTTTAATGTGTATTTTCGCGTTGGATAAAGGTAGGTGGTTTGAACAAAAAGTAATTTTGGTTTGTTTCCTAGAAGATAATAGGTAAATCCTTAAAACGACCTAAAGCTTTAGGTTAGGCAACTTGTGCACTTCTCGAGTACCGCTTCTTGCTTATGTTCGTACCGTAAGGTACAAAGTCTAGAAGAGACGTTTATGAACTTAGCACACTATACATATAATTATGGGTCTTAACATTAGTATTTTTACACTTTATTCCTTTTTTACGGCTAATCAAAAGGATAACTAACTCTTACGCTCTATATTTATATCTCAGGAACATTTTTCAGAAATGTGTGACGAAACGAACAATATTATATCTATTTACTTCGGTGGTAAAATGGTCTCTAAGGAGTCACTCTTGCAATAGAATGGAGTGCTGATGATGGGGAGATCAGGGCTCGAATACCTTAAATGATTTTCCACTTTCTCTCTCTCTCTCTCTTTCCCCCTCCTCCAACCACGTATATGCTGGTACACTTCCTCTAAATTTAACCTTCCTCACCCCTAGCACATTAGCTTTATTATTACACATGCGTATAGCCCAAACTGTTGTAGGAAGAGTGCTAAAACCATATATGTTTAATATATCAAGCGATTCTTAAGACCTACCTAAGTAGTCTTCCTTGTATTTTAATCAATTTCTCTCTAAAAATACGGTTTATATATGACTTCTGCTAAACCTTTTCCTGGATATTATTTAATATAATATATTTACACTGCCTTCCTTTTTTTATGGAAGAAAGCTAACGCACGTGCAATTAATTGTACAGAATTATCGACGCTTGGGAGATCGAAATTATCTTTAGGGTATGGATATAACCGTCTCAAGTATCATATTCGTAAATTGAAATGAAATATTAGTGAATGGTTACCATTTTCACGTAACGAATACTGGATAGCTCAGTGGTACAACATTGGCCCGCTAATCCAAGGTTCCCGAGTTCGATTACTGTATCCATGTGTCATTTTTCAATTTACAAATACTTCCTTTTTCTATTATGTTGTGATTTATTTTTTAAAGTAAGCTAGAGAATCCTCAGAATATTAGAAAACCCGTGTGCTAAGTATTATCAATGCCCCATAAAAGGATGCACTCTTTATACACTTTTCTTACATTCTTCCAGCTAACACTTAAATGAGTACGGTACATATAACCCATACCTTATAAAATCATATCTATTAAGAACGAAAATCTTCCAAAAATAGCGTAAGCTATGTATAAACCCCATGGTCATAAGGACCAAACTCTTTTATTGCAACGCCCTCACGCAAGGATCAAGATAAAATAAAAAAAAACACGCCATATTTAGAATAGTGACGCAGGAACAAAAATTTTCAACCCTCGCAGAACGGTCACGGCAGAGATGGGGAGGGAGAAATGCCTTGAAATGGTATATGGAGCGATACCGGCCGGTCGTAGTATCGACCTGGTCCTAAGTTGACGGCACACGTCTCTAAATGGAGGGTGTCGTAGAGCCCGTTTGTCGTAGTAACGATTTAACCCTATTAGTCCTTGTATATACCGATTAATAGAAAGGGCCAATGATGAAATCATACTAGTCATTTTTTCATTTCATTTATTTGAGGTATTTAACGTGCACTTTTTGAACCGACTGATAATATCAGCACACAAGAATTTATATGAGCGAGCGTGAAAGGACCCACCAATTTTGTCGGGAACGGTATTTTCACATACATTTCAGGGTTCTTTTACATGCCACAATCGAGATGGGAGCTACGGCTTTACTTCCCCTCTGAAGGAAGTTGTGCTACGGATATTTATCGGTCTAGAAATATCCGTCAACCTCGGTTGGGTTTGAACCCACGAACATCGGGTCCTTAAGTGAGCACTTTACCCCAAGATAGCTGAGGCCGACTTCATATTAGTAAAATATTATATTGAAAGAACTTCAAATATACTAAATATTGTTTTTATTACTACTAAACTGTTTAAGTCAATGTGCTGACTTTGGTGGTTTATCATAACTTATTTTTAGTGGAAACACCAGTAATTTACTAAATAGTAGTTAAAGCGAAGACATCAATTTTATAAGTAATACATTTCAACTCTTCGGGAATCGAATCCAGGACCGTTTATTGATGTTATATTTTTACATAAATATTATAAAGTTAAAGAATACGTAGTATGCTTAAAATACATTTAAATAATTTAAAAAAAATTACGATGATGCCAAAAAAAAATTGCCCGACCGCATTGAAGAGAGACAGGTTGAAGTTGGTTTGCGGAAGAAGGCACGCAAAAAAAGTGAAACGCCAGAGCCTTTAAAAATAACAAACAGCTTTTGTAAAGATAAATATCTGTGAAACAAGATCAAATAAATTCACTGAAGCGTCCTGTTGGTGCTAAAAATATGGTGTTCCGGCAAACTAAGAATTCTCTAACAAAAGAGTTACAAATTTTGGCTAAAGAGTTGAATTATATCTCATGGTTTGGCTGGATGATGGGTGATTGGTTTGTGAAATATTTTTTTTTAGGGATCGAGCCCAGCGAAACACTTCGAATGGAATAAGATGCTATCTATTGCAACAGCTTTTCCTGGACACTCACTATTGTAGTTGAAGTATTTATCCTTGTATTTTGGTTTGATATAAACTTAAATCACATGAGTTCTATCCTGATTTTGGTTGGAAGAACAGTATATAAAATTCTAACATTCATTTGCGGTCAACGTTAATAGCACTTTACTTTAGTATTTGTGTTATTTTATAAGCATTGGCAATATCTATCAAACGTGACAACTGCAGATGACATGACTTGGTGTATGAATATATTAAAATTGTTTTAGTAACTTTATTGACTGACTTCTACTGTTATTCCTACCAAAATCATACTATAGGTGATTATCTAAGAGAGATTTGAAGTTTCTATTACCTACTTCGGTGGCCCCATGGTCTAAGGCGTCACTCTTACAATAGATTACACTGCCAATGACAGGGAAATCGGGGTTTGAATTCCGGTCGGGTGTAATGAGGGTGTTTTTTTTTTCCAAAATGGTTTTCCACTCTTCCTACATCCAAATGCGTGTTCACTTCCTTTATACTCAACCTTACTCATCCCTAACTCATTAGTGTAACTAGAATATATGCGTACAACCTGAGCGATGCTTAAAACAAGTTTCAATTTTTAAAAGTTGATTTGCTTTACATTTGTATATCGTGAGTTAGGTGGTTGTGTGTGTGTGTGTTTGTGTGAAAGAGAGAGAGAGAGAAATCGAGAGCTATAGAAAGAGAGGGTGTGTGTGTTTTTATGTATCTATTTTTGCGTGTTGGTTTGATATAAACTTAGACCCCAAGAGCTTGGTGGTTGTCTGATAGAGAGTTGAAGAATATTTTCTTGCATGTAATAATTTATTTACGGCACTGATTTTAGAGAGCTCACACTATTTGACGATTACGTTATGTTAGGAATCTTAACTATGCTCTGGTTAGTTTCCGATCCTACTTTTCCACACTCTCTGAAATTTTTTCGTTGTTTAATTTCCCCCGTCAGGCGTAAGTAAATTAATTAATGTTTTAGTTCACTGCAGAGATAGAGATAGACTCATCCAAATAACGATTTTTTTTTACCAAGTCTCCCTACCGGTTTGTGTTAGACGCATTTTAATTACACTATTGTGTGACACCTTAGTTCAGTCGGTAGCGTGTCTATCTACTGAATTAAGGGTCCCGTGTTTGATTCCTGGCATGGCCCAAAAAATGATCATTGTTAGAATGTGTGTTTCCCCTTTCACAGTGATGAATTAACGGCTGGGGGCTGGGTGTTGTGTCTGTTCTAGTCTTAAGTTAATTCATAAGTTGTGTGGGGTTCAGAAAGTGCACGTTAATACATCGAGTAGATCGAATAAGCTACGCTATTGCGGTAGTCACGTGTGAATTAAAATATAAAGTAAATACACCCGTTGTTGCGAAGGAAGAGTGAGAAACTATTTAGGAAAAACCACCTTCAATACATACAGATGGAATTCGAATCCCGATACCCCCGTCTTTGGTAAACCAAATTAATTGAGTTTTACTTTTAGTCAGTAGCGTACACAGGATTTCTAAGTAGTGGGAAGAAGTGGCCTCAATGAGGCTTTGTGGGAAGGTACCAGAGGCATTTTTTTTTACCATTATTTACACCTAAAAGAATTTTTTGGAAGGTTTTTTAATTGGCATTTGTTAACTTGATCATTTCTATTTTTACTATTATAAACGTGATAATCTAAGAATATAATAAATAAATAGGCCACGATTAAATACATTTGGTGATTGATGATCTGCATAGATCTCGGGGAATCTCTAAATTACGGTAAGGGGTGGCTCGAGCCCCCTCAAGCCCCGACTTTTAGTTCACGTGCCTTCCGATGCAGGTGAGTTTTAACTAAATAACCATAATTAGTCCTAAGCATTAGGACTTAGAATATTCCCTCATATATTATTTTCTAAATTACCTATTAAAATCAGTAAATTTGTATTATAAGAAACATCAGATTGGATAGTATTCTTTTTTTCAGCTGTTTTTGTTAATAGTGTGATAGCTTTCTATTGTTTTTATACAATAATAATAATATTTGGCACCACGTCTTACTACCCGTTCGGGTTATACGCTTAAGTACTAATTACGCAAATGGGTTAGGAATTGGGAAGGTTGAATATAGAGGAAATGAACCCGCATTTAAGTGGAGGGAGAGTGGAAAACAATTTAGGAAAAACCACCCCCAGTTCACCCGAGTGAAATTCGAACCTCGAGCTTCCCAGCCTCGGCAGTCTAGCTCATCACGAAACTAGCGCGTTAGCTAACTACGCCACCGAGGTGGGTCTGTTTTTTTATACAGTATACTCAATTAATCTTTTTTATTTACCAAAATTTTTTTTTGGTCGCCGTATCTCACTACCCGTTCGAATTGTACGCATATGAGCCAATTACGCTAATATGGTAAGGACGAAGAAGGTTGAATTTAGAGGAAGTATAACCACATTAGCGTGGAGGGAGAGTGGAAAACCATTTAAGAAAAACCTACTCCGTACACCCGATCTGGATTCGAACCCCAATCGTCCCGTAATTGGAAGTATAATCTTTTGTGGGAGTGACGTCTTAGAGCTTAGACCATTCGACCAGTGAAGTGGGGGGCAAAGGTGGAATGGGCACTGCTTTTGTCCACAGGCTACCACCAACATTTCCCGCCAAGGTGGCGGACACTACCATCTTGCAGGACGATAACCCCCCCCCCCTCCCCCCAAGGTGGGATTGGACACTGCTACCTTGCAGAACGATTTACCTTCTAAAGTCAATTGAGCCCAACCTAAACTAACCTAACCTAACCTAACCTTGCTCCCCCGTCTCACTAAGAATTAATTTTTACCAAGGGCATACTTTACGGAGTAGCTAACGTTCAGAATGATGGCTTATACTGAACTGTAGTCTGTTACATTTTATTAGAAAGTTCCCAATACACCTGTTTATAGTTTTTTTCTGGTCGAGTCAACAATGCCTAATCGAACAATCTCTAATACAGGAAGTAGCCAATCCACCACCACCCGTAGTGCGTCTTTGAAATTGTTTAGCTTGCTGATGAGAAAATGAAAATGATATCAGTATTTAATCTCGTCCCAGACTTTATGTAAACATATGTGATGACAAAATAAGTAAATATATTGTTTGCTTAGTCAGTTATGATTGGTTTTATTTTGAATTCTATAAATATTTCCACACTAATTCATACACAATTTTTGTATTTTCAACGTTATTTTAACATTTACATCTAATCGTCGGAAATTAGATTATTGTCCATGTTATAACTTAACATACTTGTTTTAAAACGTTTTATTTCATATTTTCATCTTAGCATCTTACAAGGACTTTAGGCCTATTTTCCATAAGATTTTGGAGGAAATATCAATTAACTTGAATTAAACTTTCATTTTATAAAGTCTCTCAAATAAACTGCCATAAAAAACGTATTTATTAAAATAATTCGGGTATTTTTAAAATGAAAACTCCTACGCTCGTAGCATTCTGAAATAATTTCATCTAACAGGATTGCCAACTATATAACACCAGCACTTCTAGTCTTATATAGTAAAACCATTTTTCTTAAAGCCAGGTTCGATATTGATCAGGTGTATTAAAAAATAATAATTTATGGTTTTCCATTCTTTCCCTAAATAAAATCTATTGCATTCCCTTAAATTTATCCACCTCGTCATGTGTTCTTCAATTAGTAAAATGTGGGTTTCTGCTCCTAAACTAGAAGTGAGAAGCATAAACACCAAAATGTTTATAATAGTAACAAACATTCTACCACCAATGTAAGCTTTAATTACATTTCTGACCCGCACCTAGTCTAGTTTGCCGGTGGCGTGACGGAAATTCAAGGTTCGAATCCCAGCTGGGTGTGCCAAGGGTGGCTTATCCTTAATTATTTCTCCCTCTTCGTGAAAATGAGGTTATATTTACTCTTAATATTACACTCCTTATTCCTAACCCATTAGAGTGATGAAATGTATATATCCCGGAGGCGGCGCACACAATCTGCAGCATTGTTAAGGTGGAATGGTAGAGACTGCGAGTTAAGGGCGGTGTTTTTGTAGTGTTCATAGAAAACAATATTTTTCGGTAAAATAAATAAATAATTTCTCCAGTAGAAACATGGAGTTTAATTCTTTACACAAAGTAATATCAAAAGTTCTTGAATATCTGTCAAGGATGTCCTAGAATTTAGAAAGTTGATCATCAAATGCCAATATGCTCATTACAAATATTCAAGAATGGTTGAGAATACCATGTGAAGAAAATTAAACTCTATGTTTATACTGGAGACATATTTTATTTATTTTGCCGAAAAAATATTGTTTGCTATAAAAACTGCAAAAATGCCTTTTCTCGCGTCCCCTTCCATTCCACCTTAAGGTCGCCGCCTCGGTTAGTGAGAAAGTATCAATCGCTGTTAGGCCACAAGGCTTAAAATACAAGGGTATGTATCGTTTTCTGGAACTGCTTATATATTCTGTCCATGCTTATACTCCCTTATCCCTTCACCCTTCACCTACAACCAGCCTTTGTCATGTAAATAAGAAAGAGAGGAAATAAAACTAGGAAACTTTTTATCTCAAGGTATCGAGAAAAGCTTGCTGCTAGTTCTCAAATATCTTAACATTTTCTGTTGCATATCTATCAAAAAACTAACTTACTGTATTTGTTAGAGGAAGGCTAATTCTAGAGCCCCTTTTCATCAAGCCTAGTCTCATAGTTCTGCGAATATGTTTAAAACAATTGTTGAAAATGAGATAGTGTTACATTTTCATACTTTTTTTAACTAATAAAACTCAAAATATAGGGTGGTTAAGGAAAAAGAGTGCTTTAAAATATCTCTTGACTTTATTTATTTTGGGGTGAAATATATTTTTTAAATAATGCATCGTAAAATTAAATATTGCATTAGAACTGAACGTCTGCGTGGACATTTTTCGCTTATGCCCAGTCTACAAGTCGCAACCGGTTGTCGGAGCGCACTCGTAACGCACACTCGCAAGTGCTGTGTTTGGCTTTTGCCTAGACAAAGACTATTTACAATAAAATGTCTGAACGTAATTTCAACCAATATGACTCCATCATAAAAATCGTATTAAAGTTTACAAACATAAGTTTAATAGAATCAAGCTAAAATATGAATAAATTATTAAATTATTACTCCTATTAAATAATATAAGATGTAATAACTTCTACTATATATTTTCACTATCATTTATCCTTGACCAAATATCTAATTACTTTATTTGAATACAGTAGTTCACCTATATTTGTTTCTGATTGGCTGAACGTCCCAAAAGGGGGATTGTTCCTATGGTCACCATAGTCCAGTTAATTAGGCTTTAGTAAGGTTCAAAATTTCCACTGGCTACACACCTTCATAATCACATAATCTCATTGCGGGTATGACGTATGGACAACCCCCGAGATTTACTCTGGGCAACGTTCTGTTCCCACAGGGGCGTTGCACGAAATATATTTTGGGGGAGGTGAACCAGTGTTTTTCGCAACTTTAAGCATTTCGTAATTAGAAAAATTCCCAAGTAGCAAAGAGAATGTACAAGGGCAATGTTGAGAACGGGGGCGAAGGGGCCGGGCGGAAGGTGGGTAAGGCTCCCAGGAAATTAAAAAATTTGGGGCGATTATCAAGCCTTGTGAACCAAGCTTTTAGGAAACTGTATTTTTAAATTTATTTGTTGATCCTAGATTTTTCAAGCTACAGGTTTTTTTTTCGTGCATAAGGAAATAACTTGAAATAACTTGAACTTATTTACCTGAATCTGAGCTAAATATCCAATTGAGCTTAAATATCTTTATTTAGATTTGCAGTTATCGTTTAAATCTTGTAATTTTATATTAAAGAATACAAACTGACTTTATTACAACGGTTTCCAACATTATATAGTTTATGACCACAACTTTTCTCTCTGCGGCCATCGTAATCCTTTGTTAACTTAAAAGCATTCAAATCCTAGTTTTTAAGTTTTTCACTGTTTTTTTCACTACCAGCCTGGGCTACCTATATTTAACTACAACAGTGGGATAGGTACAATTTAGAGTAAATGTACCCTTATTTGCATGTAGGGATATTTGTATAAACTACCCCAGGCAAGAATTAAAATCCTTCACCAACAAACCAAACCAAAAGAGCGTGACATTAAGCCCGCATGTTCAGTAGTGTTTGTTTTAATTATTATATATGCTTATAATAATGATTATATGCGACTAATATGTAGTAAAAGAGAATTAACAAGCCCGGGGATGGGGGAGGATTTTATATTATGCTAGCAGCATTACAAGGCTGCCACAGTAAACCAACTCGGCAAGAAGCTATCAGAATGGAATAGCCAAAAGGAACCTAAGCAGTAACTTGGTAGTTTTTACCACTTTAACAACTTACATTTCTATTAGAATTTCGCATCTTCCTATAATCATTAAAATCTTCGATAAAGTAAATATAAAGCTAGAACCTCTATATTGTGACCCCACCCAAACACGCCGCGATCTCCAAGTTGGAAGCCGCTGCTTGAATATAACACACTTGGAAGCAATATTTAACTAGTAAGCTCCCTGAGATGTAGAAATCGCTCGTCAATTTATCAAAGAATTAGCAATTTGGCCATGTTTATTTAAAAACATTTTCAGCTGTAAAATAAAACAATAAAAAAAAGTTGAATTAATCGATATCTCTACAGTATTTTGATACTTGTCTACCAATGTCCTGCTTCATAATCTCATGGAAGTTGCCCCAAAATGTTAATACTGGTATGTGAATAAACTATTCAAAAGTATTGTAATTTAGCGCGTGAGGGTGAAGGGGCTTCCCCTGAAATTTTATGAAATAACTGATGACAAATTCGAAATCAGCACTCTAAACAAAATGGTTATACGAAATTGCATGCAAATTACACACTAAATAACGAATTAAAAATGTACCGCAAATTTTAAAATGTTAAAGAGTGAATAAAAAACCTTGTTTTTGTTTAATGTAGCCTACTTAATCAAATGAAAAATTATAAGAGTTGTAACATTGTAAAATAGCCCTAAGCTACTCCTCTTCCTTCATTGTTGCCTTGAGCCTATTTAAATTGCTTTCATAAAAGCCTATTTTAATAAACAATGAAATAAGACACATTAGTACTGTTCAATTCAAACTAGTATGGATACTTACTAACAAGATTAATGTGTATTTCAGAAGTAAAACACTAACACTAACCTCAATGTCCTCATTTCATCAGTCAGAAATAAGAAAACAATAAAATGTTGCGTAACATTCACTGCAGTTATGCCTTCAAAACTGAATAAAGCCCTAATTAAGGCATTGGTTGTACAACAGATAATAATTTGAAAGATAAAACTGATACAGTCTAGCAGCCACGAAAGTCACAACTAAAAACACTAAGCCATAAACAAAACTTTGGCTGACAATGCTGCCACTGCAAGCCTTGCTGACTGAGTGAAATTTTGCTACTGGGCAGTTCATGTTCCCTTATGATTCGTTTCCATATCGCATTTGGCTACACTCACTGATGGCGTTGTCTTTCCTACTGACAACGGCGCTACTAGACTACTAACTTTCTACAATCTACTACAGAGGCAATCTCCTTTCGAGGTTTGATAATTTTGAAGTTGGGATTTTTTTTAGAGTAGGTATCAGCAGTTGGGAAATTTTAAATTGTCTGTACAAACCTGTGGTTAAGTACCTTCATAAGAAAGTACTGGGGTACAGAATAAGCCTAGAATTTCTCAACTCAAGGTCTCAAATCTCACAAAATTCCCAACTTTCAAGCTTTTAACCAATATTGGGAGGGGTGACACCACCCAACCTCCTCCCCCCCCCCCGGCGCGACGCCCCTGCCCACAGAGCAGCTAAAAGTCTACATACAAAGGCGACTTTTTTTTCTTCTTTTAGCTAATTTTGACCGTGAGAAATGCAGTATCTAGATACTGCATTTCTCACGGTCAAAATTAGCTAAAAAAGAAAAAAAGCATGCTAATGTATTAAAATAAGATTTATAACATGGTTTTGAAAAAACTTATATCGTCCCTGTCTTTAACATATTAATTATTTCATAAACCTAATATTTTATAAATAACTTTATTTTTCTTCTGTCCATTGAATCAAACCATTTTATTTGATTTTATAATATTTTACTTTCGAAAAGTCATATTCTGAATACTTTTAAACAACACATATTATTCAAATAATACAAGCTAACCATTTATTTAAATACATATTTAAAATTGCATCCTGAAGTTGATATGGCCCCTTAATTTGATTTTAAGGCCTGTGTACCCGTTCGGGTTATACGCTTATGCACTAATTACGCTAATGGTTTTAGGGATAAGGAAGGCTATATTTAGAGGAAGGATACCCGAATTTGCGTGGAAAACCATTTTGGAAAAACCTCAGTACACCTAACCAAGATTCGAACCACCATCTCCCCATCAATGGCAGTCTATTATACTGCGAAAGTAGCGCCTGAGATCATGCAGCCACCGAAGTGGATCTGAAAAAGTTAACAAATCAGCTAGCCCATCCATAAAATCATTTGTGTTATCCTATACACAGGGGCTGTCAAACTCGTTTGATCATAGGGACTACTTTGAACATTAAAAATACTGAGGGGGCCACAATAAAAATAAATGGTACGGCGCACCGCACAGACTTTCTCTCTCTTTCTATAAACTCCTAAGATTTCTGAACGGAATAATGTACATTGTATCATTACCACTCCACATAAGAACACGCATAAAATAATATACAATGATATAAATCAATGAAAAAGAGCGCATCTTTGTCCACCTAAGAGCATTTCAAACAGTTTAATGTCTTCCACAAGGGTCAACACTTCGTATTAAAATTTCGATTTCTGGTTAAAATTTTAACATTTTATAAGGTGTTGCAGATCTTCAAGTCATCGCATTGATATTTAATTATTCATTTATACATTTTGACCAATAAAAAATGTAAATATTGACTATTGAGTCTAAAATGGAGATAGATCATTGCTGTGCAAACATTTCTCCTAAGAGCTTTAAGGAAAAATAACATACTTTTTTAGATACTTACTTATATTTAATTACTCTATGGCATTGGAGAATTATTGCGTTAAGACTTAAGTAGTATATGTTTACAACTAAAGCTCACAAAATTGTATTAATATATTTGCAAATAACACAGAAACTGTTGCTTTAAAAAAAATATATGTCAAATAAAAGTTTTTTATTTCTAATAGTCCTACAATTTTGAAATGATAAGTTGTTTAGTTTCTCAAATAGTTGTGGAGATACGGAAATTAACGCTTCTGAAAAGTACCTTAAAACTCATTTTCATAGGAAAATGAAAATAGCCAGTTTATTTATAATCTTAATCAACGCCTAGATACGAATTTTAATCAAAATCGTTTGAGCAGATTTTGAGAAAACCTATTTTTTCTCTTTTCGCCCTTTATAAAACTACTCTTAATTTTAAGTTTTAATAGACACACAGACAGACGGCATTGCAAAGACTATTTTTTAGGGTTGTGGGGGTCATGAGACGTCGACATCCATCAACATTTCAGGTTAGTTTTTTTTTTTACGGTCGCAATACTTAAACTTTAATGTCCAAAAAGTTAAAAAAATTCATATAATTGCGTATATATTGAAAGTTATTGATTTTATAAAAATATGTTTCGGATAAAATATTTGTATTATAAATATATATACATATTTGCAATGCTAAGTAATTTCATATCTCAAATAGTTTCGGAGCTATTATAAAAAATGTTAATTAACGCGTCAGACCGGAGCCCTTAAAATCATTGTGCCGAAATATTGAGGGTAGCCATTTTGTTTGGAATATTTATTAATGTTTATAAATGAAATTTAATCAAAATCGTTAGAGTCGATTTTGAGAAAATCGACTTTTTCTCTTTTAGCCCTTCAGTAAACTACCCTTAATTTTAAGTTTTAATAGACACACAGACAGACGGCATTGCAAAGACTATTTTTTAGGGTTCGGGGGGTCATGAGACGTCGACATCCATCAACATTTCAGGTTAGTTTTTTTTTACGGTCGCAATACTTAAATTTTAATGTCCAAAAAGTTAAAAATATATATATAATTGCGTATAGATTGAAAGTTATTGATTTTATAAAAATATGTTTCGAATAAAATATTTGTATTATAAATATATATACATATTTGTAATGCTAAGTAATTTCATATCTCAAATAGTTTCGGAGCTATTATAAAAAATGTTAATTTACGCATCAGACCGGAGCCCTTAAAGCCATTTTTCCGAAATATTGAGAGTAGCCATTTTGTTTGGAATATTTATTAATGTTCATAAATGAAATTTAATCAAAATCGTTAGAGCCGATTTTGAGAAAATCGACTTATCTTTTTTCTCTTCAGTAAACTACCCTTAATTTAAGGGGTAGATATCCAATTCCAAAAACCCCTTGGAGCAACCCTATGAAAACCCTAGATATCAAGTTTCAGCTCAATTGGTAAAATAGTTTAGGCTCTAGTTGGAGGTACAGACAGACAGATAGACCGACAGACAGACGGAAATTCAAAAACCACTTTTTCAGATTCAGGGAGTCATGAAGCGTCAAGATTCATCAAAATCTCGAGTTCGATTTTTTTGACGATCACCATACTTTCTCTACCTGTAAGATAGAGAGAAAGTAAAAAGTATTGTAATAATTTACATCTATTATTGTTTCCAGCCTGGGTCAGTTTTTTATTCAAGTCTTATATTTTTCCACTACCAGCTGGCTAGGCCTGTCAAAGCTTCATATGCCTTATATTCTAACTTAAGACTAGGACTGGCACAACGTCCAGTCCCCAACCGTTAATTTATCACTGTGAATAAACCCATATTTAACCAATGATAATTTTTCAGCCATGTCGGGAATCGAAACCGGGACCCTTAGTTCAATATACAGACACGCTACCATCTGAGCCAAGGTGTCGGATTGTTATAATAATCTTGATTAAAAATAATTTCAACTTATTATCTTATTATTTCAAAAGAAAAGATTAGGCCCTCTATATACCAAAAATTTGAAACCTTATATGGTTGCAAGAATGGTTTTATTACCGGGCTTGGAATCCAATACCAAAGTCACTTTCATAACTGTTGACAAATGTGGGTCAGAGAACCAAAGTCTCTGGGAGTTTTGGTTTCATTTCATCTGAGAAAACGATCTGTTAACATATGTATGTGCTGCCAAACGTTGTACATAAGTGTTGCGCAAATTCAACGATTTTTGTGTCGCATTGTATGATTCATCATCAGGACCGTGGCCGCACAGTCTCATGAATAGGGCCGCGAGTTTGGCATGCCATTATACTTGAACAACGGATGCTAATTATTAGTACTCTTAAAATGATTTACTAAATAAATGGCATTGCTTAGTTAATAACCACGAGGATGTTCTAATAATAAGATTCAAAATGGCTCTTAAATGAATATAAATAATTCCAACGTTCAAAACTGAGGTAGTAAATAATGTTTCTCACGGTTCCACCCAATGATAAAACTAAGTTTAAATCCTAAGAAACCAAGGTCATGTTAAATAGATTCAATTTAACTTTAGTTTACTTGCAGTTAAAAATAGAAATGTTATAAATTAGAATCCATACCTAAACCAACTAGTTTATTTATAATTGTAAATTTATTGAAACTGTTTCGCAATATTCGTGGATGCATCCGATCATAAAATAATATCCGTTAGTAAACACATTTGCTACTTTCCAGATTAAATTATACTGATTGCTTATAGAACAAGCCAGTTACGTCCGTATGGACGCTAATTATAGTTTTCTAAACATCACAGGACTATGTCGCTACAAATAGAATGTAAGCACTATAGAGCCTACGGTGAGCTTGAAAACGAGTCAATACGGTAGGGTTATCCCACAACGATTTTAATTTATTGAATTACTCTATTCAGGAAGCTACTGAGTAATTAGAGAAGATTCTTTTTAAAAATAAAAAAAAAGATATTAAAGTTTTGGTTTTTCATTCTAGATAATGTTTTATAGTTAGCCTAATTTTGTCGTGTTTTGAGTAGTTTTCATGTTACACTAATATTTTGTTTTAAACTTATTATTTATAATGTTTTAAATTGAACGATATTGTTCTTAGCACGTACAAACCAAAGGCAACTAATAACTAATTCGAAGAGTGCGGAGATGAGGAGGGTAATATAGAAGAAATACATAAATACATAAGTGTTTGCTTGGAGGGAGGAGGGTAAATATAAACATCAACGTGCACCTGGAAGAAATTCGAAATAAATCAAATCCTGAGCTGAAACAGTCAAGCTTGCAAACCTTTTATACCAACCGATCGGTAATCAAAAGACTGAGTTCTTATCTGAAGAAAAATGTTAGTTTACTTAAATTAAAGATATGATTAGAACTAATTGAAACATTTGTCAAATCATAATAAAAATAAATAGAAATTAATGCTAAATAATTTTGTTATTGTTTCCTAAAAAAATTGCAGTTACTTTTTAAAAACCATTATCAATAATCCATGCCAACAATTGGTCATCAACTGAGTGTTTTGTTTTCCTGACAGAAAAAATTCAAAGTAAATCAAGTAATTTAGTATCTATTTCTGGAAAATATGCGGTATTAAGTTTATTTCACTAAAGATACATCTATGATGCCTCATAGATAAGTTTTCAGACGATAATTCAAAATAAAATAGTGACTGAAGGTATTTCTGAATTATATTTTGTTTCTTACGCGTTAGCAATAATGTATTAAGGAAGCTTTTGATTGGCTTTTATAAGTAGATATAAAGTTAATGCATAAGGGCTCCTGTGATAAAATATAATAGATTTCCTAAGTAACAAACACATCAGCTAAACTTTGACTGTGGGTTTATGTTGTACTGCCATAATCCTTATAAAAGGACCATTTCTCGGCAAGTGCTCTGGCCCCCACAGTCAGACATTTAAATTGATTTTAATTTAATTATAATTGCACTTTCAAGCAAATTTAGAAGCTTGCATACTAAAAAATTGTCAAAATAAGACTAAATATACGTTTTAAAGTAAAATAGTACATATTCATTTTAAACATATTTAGATTAGAGTTGGGGATAAAACTTTTAAGGAAAAAATAGATAAATGAAAATGTTATAATTTTCCTTAATATATTTTAATATAGGTTTTATGATTATTAGTTACTTAATTTATAGAATTCACATTAAAAGGTAAAATTTAAAAAGCATGCATCGGTATATCATTGAATAAAGTTTGAAAAATGTTTCTTTCAGATCTTGAATCGGAGTAAAGCACAAATGCGCACACCTAGCACCAGTGTATATACATTTTAACATTCCTTTTTAAAATATAAATAAATCATAATTTTTCTAAAACAAGTATTATTCTGCAACTATATTAACCTTGCCCAGGCCTTGGCAACTTTTGAGCCGAACGAGTGAATAGAAAAATAAACTGGAAGCAGGGGCAGATCCACTCACAATACTTTTTACTTTTACGCGATCAGGCCCAGGGGATCGCCTGCGGGTCTAGGTAAATTTTTCGAAAACAAGTTATTCGAAAATCAATTTATCGAAATCAATTCACCGAATACAAAATCATCGAAAGTAATTTTGTCGAAAATCAATTTTTCGAACCATCAATTTTCCGAACGCTATGTTTGTCGAAACCACATTTTTCGAAAATCAATTGCCCAAAAATCAATTTCCCGAAAATCAATTGTTCGACAGTCAAATAATCGAAAATGAATTTTTCGATCAATCAATTTTTTGAAGAATCAATTTTGCGAATTGCAAATTATTATTTTTTTAAAATCAATTTAGCGAACTGTGAGTTTTCCGGAAGCTATTTTATCGAGGACTGGGAATCACCTACCCCTACCCTCACCCCCCTATAGGGAGTATTACCTCTAACCTAACCTAAGCTAGAATTTTATTATAATTCGAACTTATCGTTCGAAAAATTTATTTTCGAAACATTTATTTTGAAAAACAGATTTGAGGTAAATTCATTTTTGAAAAATAAGTTTTCGAAAAACTTCTCGTTCAAAGAATTTCTAGATCGAAAAATTGGTTTTCGAAAAACTGCATTTCGATTAATTTATTCTCGCCTGATTGATTTTCGAAAAACTATTAGTTCGAAAAATTGCTATGTCAAAAAATTGGTTTTCGAAAAATTAAACTTCGAATAATTGAATTTCTAAAAACTGATTTCGAAAAATTGATTTTTGAAAAATTGCTATTCGGTAAACTCGCCGGCTACCATCGCCTGCTACTACATGTCTACAGTAGTTGCAGTCACATATGACATGTTCTAATGCTCCCTGAAAAGGAGCACGAGAGCAAATTATAGCACGTACCGACCAATTGGTCACACCGTGTTATTTGCGGGATTAACAAACGGGATGTCGCATTTCGCGAGATTCTGTAGGCCTAACAAATGAAATTATTATTATTAATTTGGGGGGGGGGGGGGATGGAGTGGTAAACCAAATATGGGTTTCTAGAGTTACGCGTGGAGACACTACTCTATGGGGAGATGGGTGAGAGACTCCCACTGACTGGCCACTGGTTTACACATCTCGCTTATCAGAATAGGACTTTGGGACGTCGGTTGCACTCTCTAGAGTCGATGACGTAGTTCCCATACAAGTTTCCTCCACTCGGTCCTGTCTCTTGCTCTTTACCTCTAATCGACCCTTATGCCAATTTGCATCAGGTCCTCACGGAGTCCATATCACTCCACCTTTTCCTGGGCCTACCCAGTGGTATCCTTCCACAGAAAACAAAATCCAGTAGCTTCACGGGCCACTGATAGGGGTTCATCCACGTGACATGCCCTGTCCACACGAGGCGTCCACTTCTCATCAAGCCCACCATGTTCAAACTGCTGTACATTTCTTCCAGTTCGTGATTGTACCAGATCCGCCATCCTACCGTGGTCGCGTCTTGTATCGGACCGAAGATCTTCCTTAGAACTTTCCATTCGAAAACGAGGAGATTGTTGTAATCCATTAACAATAATAATTTAATAAAAGTTAGCACCACGTCTTACTACCCGTTCAGGTTATACGCTTAAGTACTAATTACGCTAATGGGTTAGGAATCGGGAAGGTTGAATTTAGAGGAAGTGAGCCCACATTTGCGTGGAGGGAGAGTGAAAACCCATTTAGGAAAACCCACCCCCAGTTCACTTAACCGAGATTTGAACCTCAATCTCCCCATCCTCGGCAGTCTAGCTCGACAAGAAACTAGCGCGTTAGCCAACTACGCCACTAAGGCGGGTAATTAAAAAATTAAATATATGGTATAGTAACTACTAGTTGTACTATCACGTAATATCTCACTAGCCAGTTGCTTCTTAAGTCAACCACTGTCTAATTGATTTATATTTTTAACACAAAGACCCCTAATTTATTTATTTTAAAAAATTAACCAAAAAAATTAAATACACAATAGAATTGTATGCTTTTTTTTATACCAAAAAAAACCTCTCAAATTGTCTCTCGAATTTTGAAGGATTTTCCCACCAGAATTTGCCGAAGGGGAACCTCCCCCTCGGTCCCATGAGAGAACTCCCCCCCCCTTGCCCCCTCACAAAAAAAAACTGGGTCCACCCCTGACTGGATAGTGGGCCATGAAAGATGGTATTTTAAATGATTTATTTCTAAAAAAATTAATATACATAAACAAAATGTATCCATAACGCAAAAAAATAGTGAAACATAAGCATTATAATGTTTCTATAAAGAGTAATTAGTCTATTTTAATGATATGAGTGCAATTGTTTCAAATCATTTGTTATTTTCTTCGTATCTGGTTGAAATGTTATGTTTTAAATTTATTTTTCATCGATAGTTCATGAGCTGCACAAAAAGAGGAGCCGCAATTTTCCTAGGCCTGCTACCCGTCCCTTGTGATAAGCCGTTCAAAAAAACCAGCCTCGCGGTATAGTGGTCACAGAGCCCCTAACTGCTAACCTAGAGGTCCCGGGTTCGATTTCCAGTTGGTACGGGGGGATTTTTCTCGAAAATGAAATAATTCCCATGGTCACCAGGGTTTGGTTATTTAGGCTTAAGTTAGGTTAAGACCTTCATTGGCTTTACCCAGTCATATTAACTATCATCATCCCCTCAACTTATCGGAACATGGAAATATCTTCCATAAAAAAGAAGTACGATTAGCACATTCGGGCCTCCCCTGGGCAACGAATCATTGGTACGGACTAATCTTTCCGCAAATTTAACTACAGACAGACACCATTATTATTATTATAACCAGTCCCTCCAGATGCAAAATAACATTAACCCTTACGAATTGTGTTAACCTGGATAACTTGCTTCAATGGTCGCATGGTCAAAGGCGTCCCTCACGTGTTAGACTAGAATGCCAATTGCAGGGAGATTGGGGTTCGAATCCCTATCAGGTGTACTGAGGGTGGGTTTTCAAAATGGTTTTTCACTCACCCTCAACGCAAATTTGGGTACAATTCCTCTAAATTCAACCTTCCTTATCCATGACTCCCTAGCGTAATTAATAATATGCGTATAACCTAAACACGTAGCAACCCGCGGTGCTAAAAAAAAAAACAGGATAATTGTATGTTTGGGGAGGCGGAGATGGAACATTATGTAAAGGTACTTGCATCAAGTGATTAATAACATGCATTTTCTAACTGTATTATTTTCCTAGTTTCCACTATATGCTAGAATGCATATAGCTTATAATATGACAACAACTTTTAATGTCTTTGTGTTATCAATTTTTTTAAAAGTAAAATATGTTAACGTGTTTATCCAGACCACATATTAGTTATCGATACTATTTATATAAATCTAATTTTAAAAAGTTGTGAAGCTCTTCAATACGAGGGTGTCGAGTTCCCCCATTGAGATAAGTGGGCCTACTTCAATAGCAATAGTATAGTTCTTCCACGACACCTTACGGAAGCGATCGGAACTGGTCCTAAATCCTCTTCAACCCCCCAAGGAAGCGATGTTGAGTAGTCCGATAGCAATAGCCTCCTTCCTACACATTTATGTTGAGGATTAAATCCCCTCCGTTGCATGGAAGTCCACGGAAACAGGAGGAGCTTCGCACAGGTTAGTTACAAAATTAAACAAGAACAAATTTCATTAATGTATGAAAGATTCGCTCAAGCTAGATGGGCAAGAACCATAATCATGCTTATATAAATTAGGGAAGGTTTGAAGGTTAGGTTTGTAATATTGCACTCGGACTAATTGTAATCCTTGAGTTGTCGTGGAGGAACTCGACCACGCCCCTTCAATATTATATTTTTCTAGCCAAGCAATTTTTTATGGTTCAGAATTAACAAGATTTCCGGCTTTTAAATAAGCGTGCACAACACGCACCGATGGACACGTGGATTGGGGCGCCAGTCTTGTTTGCCGTTGACTGGGGATGTTAGGGCTATAATCTCGCTCAAGTGTATTGAGATAGTTTTTTTCCCTAAAAGGTCCTGACAGGGTATAATTTTAGACCCTGTACTAATTTTGAATCTATTTTAAGGAGGTTTATTTTTTACGGGTAGTACTTTCTTTGTGTGTCATTATTTATAGTAACAATATAGTAGGACCTTGGGTGGAGAAGAACGTGCTAACTTTGTTTCAGCCAACAGTTAAACAGGTAGGCCTCTTCTATATATTTATTTTATAGGTAATGATACTACCCAAATGCGGTGGAACCTTATTTGTGTGGTAAAGGCTAGTAGCAAAAAAAAAAGGGTGTTTCAAACGTCTTGACCCCCAAGCTAAAGTTATTTGGAGTGATGCACACCCAGAAGATTTTTTAAAATTTGGAGTCTTATAAAAGTTATTTAAAGTGTTCCTCACCGGGAAATCTATTAAAATTTAATTCCTGTAGATGCTATTTAAAATGGTCTTCACCTGACAAATTTTTGAAAATTAAATGTCTCAATAAACTTTTTGGAGTTGTTATTTAGTAGCTTTTTTTTTTTTAATTTGATACCTATAGAATATAAATTTTGAGTTTTTTTTAAATCGTTATAAATGTTATAAATTAGAATCCATCCCTAAACCAACTAATTTATTTAGAATTTAGTGCACACAACCAAGAAAATATTTCTTATAAAGACCCGTGGCATATACATAGAGTGTATATGCCACGGGTCTTACTGAATTCTAGGGCTATACACAACTCACAATATAGATACTATAAGTGAAGGGCGTAAAACACCGGGAGGAAAACATTTACATATCAAAACGTCTTCCTATAAATTTTAATCGAGGGAAAATCTCCCAAATACAGATAGAATGTTCGTTTTAAAGTCTTAAGTAAAAGCACAACTCTTGATGGTTCGCATTGCAAGTCAGTTATTAGTGGTAGTCTACGCAAAACAACCCATTACAAGACTTTTGTTGTTTAGAACATTTTGAAATTATTTTGAGCCTCTCAACTGATATCCTACATACTAAAATGTAACTTAAGCCTAATGATTAAACATTGGTACTACATTCTGGTTTATTTTCACTTTAAAACGTATTATTAAGGGTAGTGGCTGATTAAAATTTTAAACTCGGTTGATTTCTAATCATACAATTTATTTTATTTTAGACACATTCATACAGCACTGACAAGGCCTACACTTTACAATTCCATTACTTCACCGTGTTTTTCAGACCAAAGATTATGATATGTACTTTCACAGTATCTCATAATAAAAGCTATACACACAAAATCTCATAATTTGCATTGCCTTCTATTAAATTATTGTCACAAAGACTATAAAGAAATCCTTATTATTATTATTATTATTACTACTACTATTTATCACCACGTCTTACTACCCGTTCGGTGCTATACGCTTAAGTCATATTATGCTATTAGGTTAGGAGTGGGAAAGGTCGAAATTAGAGGAAATGAACCCGCATTTGCGTGGAGGGAGAGTGGAAAACCATTTAGGGAAAACCACCCCCAGTTCATCCAACTGAGATTCTAACCTCGACCTCCCCGTCCTCTACAGTCTAGCTTAATACTAAACTAGCGCGTTAGCTAACTACGCTACCGAGGCGGGTAATAAATCATATTAATTGGGGGAAAAACTAATAGTATAAACTTGGTATAGTGCTCTACTTTGTATTTCACAAATTATGGCAAAAAAAATAATTAAATAACATTTTATAATTTCTCTGATTTCTCCTTGACTTTCCAATTACTTCGCTTTTACAGGTTTTCTCTGTTTTCCATGTACACTCCGTTTACCATGAAATGTAACAGTCTTACTTAGTCTCATGTGAGTGGGGAGGATTTAATTTTGTGAAAGTTCAAAATTGTAAGTTTATGACGACTTATTAGAAATAAGAAAGTTATTTTAAAAAGTGGCGGTGGAGCCTTATTTGTGTGAGGGGAGAAGGAGGGGGATTGATAAGATTTTTTCTTTTTAATTTCTCTCCCTCCCATTAAATGAATGAAGATTGGATGCCCTAGAACGTACTTGGAAAGGTCCAAAAGTGGAGAGTTTTTAAAATTATATTATTTTAAAAGAAATTAATTAGAGTAGACCTCCCTCCTTTTTTATTAATTTAGATAATCGTAGAGGTTATTTGGAGTAGTCCTACTTCAGCAAATTTCGGAAAAATTGGATACCTCTAAAAGCTAAATGAAGTGGTCTTCCCAAGGGAAAAAAAATCGATAGCCTTAAAAGTTATTTGGAATGATTTTCGCCTGGAATTTTTTGAAAACTAGATGCCTCTAGAAGCTGTTTGAAGTGGTCTTTGCCCAACACATTTTTGAAAATGGGATGCTTATAGATGAAAAACTACTATCTCTGAAGACCTGATTGCAGAATAAAATTAAGATAAATAGTTTCACAAACTGACTTCTTTAAACACTCGTTTGCTATCAATACTAAACATTTCGGAAAATTTCGAGGAGATGTGGGGGTTTGAACCCCCCTCACTATGCCCATGCTATATTTCTAACGTATAAGCTATGCCATAGTTGAACCATGCAAGGTTAACCTGCTACCTATCAGAGTAAACGAAGTTTACGTATCAACCCTGTCAAGACTCATTATGGAAGGCAGATTAATGAACCTTCAAACTAAGATTGATTATATACTTAATATTTTGCTTACAAACCACGCATACAAATCAAATATACTATCCCAACAATGTTTAAGGTAGGTTTAAAAATAGTAACATATTTTATTCAAACCATAAAAAGAAAGCTTGATAATTTTATTGATGTCCAGATTTTTAATTTTAGTAGGTGGATAAAAGTATGGCAAAAATAAAATTTGAACTGTGGTCGAAAAACTGCCTCATGTTCAAATTAAACTTACAGTTCAACTATGAAATTTTATCACTTTTTTCTTCTTATCTGTGTCAAAAATGTAAATAAGTATTACCTTTTGGCTTTACTATTCTAGTGTTTTTTTATTTATGGCAATCACCAATAGGCCTAATATTAGTTGCTATATTTTTGGGAAAGTGTTTTTATTCGTGTGAGAAATAAATAAACTGAAAAATTATGGCATTTCCTTTTCTATTAAATTAATTATAAATGTATGTCTCCATTACTTATAATTACTAGATTGATGCTTTTATACATGGGTTTTGAATTTACTTGCGAAACATTGGTTTGGGGGGTTAAGATAGTCCCAGCCCCCCAATATAAAAATAAGGGGGATGGCTCAAGCCACCCCAACCCCCCTGTCCCATACCATTTATTTTTAACATTCTAAACCTTATAATTTATGATAAATAATCATTCATATATGTTGACTCAAGGTTGATACATATTTCCTTCTTCAATGTAACTTGTGTCTACCGAGGAAAGAAATACAGCATAGTATGGATATTTCATATCTATCCTTTAGCAGGCCTATTTTAAATCTTTGTATTCTTTGTGATCAACATTCCTTCATTCATTTTTATTACGAAACTTTAGGGATCCCGCGGACCATTTGATAGGC
This sequence comes from Timema podura, assembly GCA_033556935.1. Classification (NCBI taxonomy): domain Eukaryota; kingdom Metazoa; phylum Arthropoda; class Insecta; order Phasmatodea; family Timematidae; genus Timema; species Timema podura. Next base: position 94,946,472 of record JAVRXN010000010.1, on the reverse strand, counting down.
TGCCGTGGATCACATTTTGAGAAACACTTGTCTAAAGCATCGAGATCACTTGCCATTGACGGGAAGATTGGTCGAGTTTGGAATTTCAGTCTGATACCCCATCGAATGAATGGTTTTCCATAAATGACTTATCACTTTGATATTCCTATGGCCCCTTCCCACAAATGCGGGTACTTTTATTAAAATTACCTTTCTCATTCCCACCTCATAAATAACTCTTGTGTTAAACCACATACACTAAAATAAATCGAACGTACTAAAATAGTATATCATATAATTAAAATAATAATTAAATTATCGTTTAAACATATATTTAAAACTGTAGACTACTAACCCATCTATATCGTTATTTACTACAATTAATTGCTAAGTTTAACACCAAAGTTATTAGACCCTAAATTTGAGGTGATATTCAAAGGACGTTCCACGTTGTGTGCACCCATATTAGCATGGAGGGGTTATGGGAAAAATCACAATAATAAATCACATGTGGAAAACTATCCTTACTGCACCAAGCAAATCGAAGCTCAACCTCCCATCCCCGGTAATCCAGTCGACTGCGAGGATGACGCACTAGACCGTGCTTTCACCGATGTGAGAGTAAGAAAGAGAATAGTAAAATAGGTTTTCTTCTTCAGGTTCAACTGTCATGTACTAGAGTAGCTTGTAGTAGCAGGTAGGTAGGTTGGTGGGCAGGTAGGCAAGTTGGTGAACAAGTATATAGGCTGGTGGGAGGATAGGTAGGTTGGTATGAAGGCAGCTAGGTTAGTGGTAAGGTAGGTGAGTTGGTAGGAAGATAGGTAGGTTGGTATGAAGGCTAGGTAGGTTAATATGAAGGCAGCTAGGTTGGTGGAAAGAGAGGTAGGTTGGTATGAAGGCAGGTAGTTTGATGGTAAGGTAGGTGAGTTGGTGCGAAGATAGGCAGGTTGGTATGAAGGCATATAGGTTGGTGGTAAGGTAGGTAAGTTGGTGGGAAGATAGGTAGATTGGTATGACGGCAGGTAGGTTGGTGGTAAGGTAGGTAAGTTGTTGGGAATATAGGTAGGTTGGTATGAAAGCAGTTAGGTTGGTGGTAAGGTAGGTAAGTTGGTAGGAAGATAGGTAGGTTGGTATGAAGGCAGCTAGGTTGGTGGTAAGGTAGGTAAGTTGGTGGGAAGATAGGTAGGTTGGTATGGCGGCAGCTAGGTTGGTGATGAGGTAGGTGAGTTGATGCGAAGATAGGTAGGTTGGTATGAAGGCAGGTAGGTTGATGGGAAGATAGGTAGGTTGGTGGTAAGGTAGGTAAGTTGGTTAGTAGAAAGGTATCCGGATTTTGGTTGGAAGAATAGTAGAGAAAATTCAAACATATTTCATTGCGGCCAACATTGATAACATTTTACTATTTTATTTGTGTTATTTAATAGGTAAAACCTATCAAAGTGACAGCTGCACATAAAATGACGACTTGATGTGTGAATATATTAAAATTGTCTTAGTAACTTTAGAAACTATCAGATATCGTTCTTTCTACCTAAATTAAGGTAGTAAGGTAGGGAAGTAGTAGTTTTGTAGGATGGTAGGTTGATTGGAAGGTATGTAGGTTTGTAGGGCGGTGGGTGGATTAAAGGGAAGGTAGGTAGGTATAGCCTGAGTTTGGGAGGCAGAACAGTATTCGGAAGTTACTAAAAGAATTTTAATACATTCATACATCAAGTCATATTATCTGCAGCTATCACGTTTAATAAATATTATCAATACCAATAAAATAACAAAAATAATATAATGTTATCACTGTTGGAAGCAAATAAATGTGTTTGAATTTTCTAAAGTGTTCTTCCAATCAAAATAAAAGTACCGTATAGGTTGGTAGGAAGCGAGGTAGTTTGGTAAGCAGGTGGATATGTAAATAGGTAGATATTTGTTGTCATCTCAACAAAGTAACAAAACCTAGAGAATCTAAAATTAAAAATAAATATTTATTTGAAATCTTCACATTTATTTTATAAGCACAAAGATTACTCTGCTTGGAGAGAGTAGCATAACCTAAGTTGCCTATTTTAATATTTGAGTATAATCCCTTTATGCAATGTGATAATTTTATGGAGACTGGTACATCGTTTCAAGAACCAAATGGCTGATTATATTTTTGTCAAATCTTTTTTTTTTACTATATCCAGACAGTGGCAATATTTATAAATCCTACCTTTTTTTCCTATAAGTTAATAGCTCATATCGTCCAATAATGACGTAGTAAAGATCCACATAATACAGAAAAATAAAAATTAAGGAAATTAAGGCAAGGTTTAAAAAAAATCAAAATTTAGCCATAAATAATGGCTATATACTTTCATTTAATAACATATCCTGGCTTAACTTGGCCTTAAATCGGATAACAAGACCAAAAATAATAATGATTTCATCCTTTATATTAATAGATTGCTTGTGTATAGCCCGAATAGATAGTAGGACGAAGTGATTTAAAAAAATAATTATAGATAAATGAATGAAAAATGTTCACCAAAACCATAAAATCCCTTCTTTCCTTTTTGAAAGAATACTTTTTACTAAAGGGAATTAACAATTTGAACAGTTTATTGGTCGTCTTTAAAATGGATATATCTATTTTAAATATTTACGTCTATAGTTTATATATAGCTATTGATATTTAGTGAATTAGGTTGTTTAAGTGGAATGATTTAGCTTAGTCTGTTAATAAACCAATCGAGTTTTAAATTCGTATGCGGTAACTGATACAGCAATATATACATATTCTAAAATCAATAACCTTTATAAAATAGCCCCAGTCTTGTTGTTTTTAGAGATATCGACGGGGGTGTAATATTGTAGTTGGATCGTGCCATGTGCCTAAGAAAGAATCATACACAACACTGCACTATGCAAGAACTGTTGAAACGACTGGCTTTTGGCCAGAACAGCCTCGTGGGAAACCGCATGCCAATTTGGCACCAACCGGACTATACTTACCCTAGTGTCGTCATCGTCACGATGGTATACCAAAATGCTGCAGGAATGGAAGTGAAGTTGGTGTCATCCACATTTTTCTCGGCGTAGAACATTACAGTGGCGAAAATAATAATGGCCATAGCGAGCGAAAAAACGAGGAACCCGAGCTCTGACGCGCACGATTTGAGTGTGTAACCCAAAATTCGAAGTCCTTGAGAGTGCCTCGAGAACTTAAAGATTCGGAACACTCGAAATACCCTAAGAGTGACAAAAGCACCGGAGACATCGTCATTGTCAGTGATCCCCAGACCAATATAATAGGGCAATATGGCGACCACGTCAATAATACTCATGACACTGCGGACGAACTTGCACCGATCTGGTGCTGCGAACAATCGCAGCAAGTACTCGGCCGTGAAAATCATGACACAGGCCGTGTCTAAACAGAAGAACACTATCTTGTAACGCTCCCCACAAGGCAACGTTCCAGCACGACCTGGCCTCAGCCCGCAAGGGACCGTCTCCACAACGTTAGCCATCACTGACACTGCTATGAAAAATCCTGTCACGTAGTAAAAGACCAGAGCAGCTGTCGATGTGTGAGGGTTTTCGAAGGCCCGCCACATTTTCTGTCGTATATTAGTAAGCTGTTGGAGGTTCTGATCCCCATTTTCGGACAGTTTATCGTCCATGAGTCTTTCAGCATTCTCGCGCTTCCTATCACGGTAATCTTCATAGCAACAGTCACCGATCACGTCAGGAAGAATGCCAAAAAAGGCTAGCTCTTCGTCATAGCTGGTCAAGCACTCGTGTTTAGGATAATGAAGCTTTCCTGTCCTGTAGTAATTTAGAATGTGTCGAAATATGTCAGGGTCACGGTCAAAAAAGTACTCTTTACATTCTTCGTCGTAGAAGAACTCCCGTTCGTTGGAGCCTAGTAAAGTATCTGGATATTTTTCAAGCGTATTTCTCCAAGTCTCGAACCGTCGACCCGACACGTTAATTAACAATTTCTCATCGTCCGCTTTCCGTCGATCTTTGGGGATAGGGGGAGGGGGGAGAGGGTGCGTGGCGATGGGGACCCAGCCGATGGCCGCCGCCCGGGCGAAGGGCAGCCAAGCGGCGACCGAGGCCATGCTGTGTGGTGGAATGTTCTTTTAAGGGTCACCCCAACGACTCGAAGCTAGGCCACGAGCAAGCACACGCCACTAGCAGCCGGTGTTTCCCCGCCATCTCCACGCTGTTCCCATCCAGCGACTCATCTTACTGCAACTCTACACACTACACTCACAACACAAGATCAGCACTACAGTGTAAACTGGAGCGCTCGTTATTACTGACGACCGAGCACTGCGACCATCTTGTCACAGACTGCAGTCAGCTTTTCAACATACTCCAATTGATTTTTCGCATTCACTCTGTACTTCTAGTCGGCAGAACCACCTAGCGGCGCTGAGCTAACCAGCCTCTGTTGCCTGGCAACTGTGACGTCATGACAGCGGAGGTCAGGCAGAGCTCTGATTTACAAAGTGAGACTATTTGAAACCACGAAGAACCTGTTCAACAAGACCAACAAAAGGTAAATATTGTTGTTATAAAGCCCGCTTCTTTCTTTGATAAAACAAATATTTGAGTATATTAAATAGCACTCAAAAGTCTGTAATATTGACGCATTCGAATGTAGGGCCTTGTTACATAAAATACGAAAATTTGTAAAAGAAAAATGCAAAATCTAGACAAGCCACTAATCAATAAATGATAGTTGTTCGTGCTCGCATGATCGTACACCTAAATACTTTTCTTAAAAAATAATAACTAAATTAATGCTTTCATCACTTCTGAATACGCCTACAAATTTATAAATAGTGTGAATGTCAGTACTATGCTCGCTAGACAAACCAAATTTGTATAAGACTATTTTCTTCTATAAACTAAAAATGTTCGTGACTAAACTAATAGTCTGCTCCTTTATTAAGTTATTTCATAATTGGAAGCCCATTATAGGGAGAAATTTAAAAAAAATCATGAATGTTTGACATAAATTAGAACTCTTGTACATTTGAGCAAATATGACCAATTAATTTCAAACAATCTTCTAAGACAAATTTTTATTTGTGCATATCATGCATTCAAAATATTTTCACTCGCAATCTATATCTCTCTATTCAGAGAAGTGTATAATGTTTGTAAGAGAAAATTAATTAATATAGAACATGAAGTTACAAATTGTCAATATTGGGGCATAACCTTGCAATTACTACAATTTTAACAGAATTAAAAAATTGGAACCGGTCAAAACGTACCTAATTTTTTCTATTTGATGTGAAGCTGGTATTTAAAGTCGAAAAATCTGACGTGCTCGACTAGCTTTGACACAGAAAGTCGGAATTCAATTCGAACCCCGACTGGGTGCCTTGAGATTGATTTTCCATATTTTCAGTAACACCTATTTTTCATATGAATTATGGTGCATTTATTCCAATTCCTACCTCTCAAGCTGAGCTTGTATTCTTAAGGTGGGGTGGAAGGGAACTCAGATTATTTTTACAATTTTTATGGCAAAATAAACCTTTTTTTTTACAAAGATACCCGCCACGGTGGCGTAGTTGGCTAACGCGCTAGTCGTGTTGAGCTCGACCGCCGAGGACGGGGAGATCGAGGTTCGAATCTCGGTCGGGTGAACTGGGGGTGGTTTTTCCTAAATGGTTTTCCACTCTTCCTCCACGCAAGTGCGGGTTCACTTCCTCTAAATTCAACCCTCCCAATTCCTAATCCATTAGCGTAATTAGTACTTAAGCGTATAACCCGAACGGGTAGTAAGACGCGGTGCTAAATATATAAATATTTACAAAGATCAATATAATATTGATTCAGTAGATAAGTTTAATTCAATTGTCTACAAAATCTCAACCATTCTTCAATATGTGTCATCAGCATAGTGGAATTTGAAAAAAAAAAAACTTTCAAAATTAAAAGAAACATTCCTATTCAGATTCTGAGATGCCCATGACTAGTATTCTAGAACTGTTGAGATTACTGTTTGTATAAAATTAAACAAAACCATTTACTGAATTAAATATTTTGGCCAAACTACGTTTTAAAAATCGTAAGAAAAATAAGGACACCAACCTTTATAGATGTTTGCAAACAATTAAGCAAATACTGTTTCGGTCCAGACTTCAATGATGGAACATTGTTTAGCGTCCATAGTTCAGTTGAGTAAAATAAGTTAAACCTTTTTTGTTCGCATACCCCCAAATATAATTTCTCTTCAACTTTGTACACCCAAAGTTGTCTAAACATAATGCACGCTATACATATTCTGTAATCTACAGTTAAAATAAGTTGCAAACAAAATAATGATAAATAAATATGTATATAATTATTTACATGAGTACATGTAATTTTTTAAACTTTACGTACCGTATCCCCCAAGATATATTCGCGTACCCAAGGTTAAATACCACTGTAGTAAAAGATGTTCGCCGAAGAGTATGTTGCTATGGCTTGTGCTTGTAGTTATGGACTATTCTATAAGACAGAGAAGAAGAAAACGGTGTTTGTACAGTGCTTCAAAATGGTTCCTACTATGCTAATAAGCTTCTGACAACTGATGCTACAAGACGGCAGTAGCTTTAAAACTTCCTTCGCATGTCTCTTACAGATTTTGAGGTTCTTCTATAAATGGTTGGTCCCAGGATATTAAACAGCTGACCTGGCCCATGTTGTTTGTTGTCTGTCGACAATGTTGGCAAACACGCAAACAATGTTTCTTGTAAACCATTTGAAACGGATGACAAGAAACATGGTTTTATCTTCGGTAAAAACAAAGGAAACACGAGTAAATGTTTGCATATTCTTTCCGAAAACACTAAAAAAACATTTCGGAAAGAATGTTTCCAAGTGCGTACTAAGCTTTATACAGCTATTTCCTTGCATACTCTTTTCCAATTCCGTGTCGAAAAAATGGGCCATAAAATAGAGTATAATGCGTGTATGTGTACACACACACAAACACCCATATATATATATATATATATATATATATATATATATATATAATAGAGAGAGAGAGAGAGAGAGAGAGAGAGAGAGAGAAATTTGTCTGAATATGATAAAATTATTATTTTAAAATTATTGCTCTACCTAGGACCTGATTTTTTTTTAAAATAAAATTTCATTTTCAGGTTTTAGTTTTTTTACCGTCGCGTCTCTATCAAACCTTACCAGCTTCGGTGGCCGAATGGTCTTAGGTGTCACCCTCGCAATAGTCTGGACTGCCAATGATGGAAATATAAGGGTTTGAATACGGGGCTGATGAACTAAAGGCGGTTTTTCCTCAATGGTTTTTTATTCTCCCTCTACGTTAATACGGTTACATGTCCTCTAAATTCAAACTTATTCATCCCTAACACATTAGCGTAATTAGTACATACGCGTACAACCCAAACGGGTAGTAAGGCGTGGTGCTAAAAATAATCTATTACATGTTAGATATTTTTATGTGTGTATATTTAAATAGTGCGTTGGCTTTTTGACAGGAAAACATTATCACACAATTTGTTCTACACTTGTGTAATGGTCAATAGATCTAAGAGGTTAGAACCGTATTCAAGGGCGTAGAAAGTTCATTTTTCTAGGGGGGATCCGGACCCCTTCTCCTCCAACCCTACCCTTTCTTTCAAACTTTTCATGGTTCGCAAATAATGTTTTGAGTAAGATTTGTTGAGATTATGGGTGGGAAAGGATAGTAAGCCTTCCTAAACAAGCTACAAACTCCATATCTGACAGTTCTGTTATTTAAGGTGGGAGTTAAATGCCTTCCACTCGAACACTTTAAATTCTAGCCTGGTGAATAGTTAGAAACCTTTTATTCACTCATCTACCCTCTGTGCCATCCACTACCTATTTCTCGGAAGGACGTCCTCTCACAATAGGTAACAACCCTATCACAGAATATCTCAAGCGCTGTTGCCACTTTGCAGACCATTCAGACACAAAAAAAGAGAATGTTGAACTTTGTATATATTTTAATTTTTCGGCGTTTAGAAAAAAAATTTATATATATAATATATATATAAACCACGTCATGTTACTTCAATGAGGTAGGGATGAGGAAGGAAGCATTTTAGAGGTAGTTTACCCGCATTTGCATTGAATAAAAGTGGAAGACAATTAAGGTAAACCCACTCTCAGTAGACCTGACCGGAATTCGAACCCCGATCTCCCCATCATCATTAAGCAATACTAACACAAGAGTGACGCCTAGACTAATCGGCCAATGAAGCGGGCTTTTCGACGTTTGAAATGACCCATTACACTTAACCAAATTGTACAACCAAATTAATTTGTTAATTAATTATTCTTTTAGCGCCGCGTCTTACTACCTATTCAGGTTATATGCCTATGCACTAATTACATTAATGGTTAGGGATTAGGAAGGCTTAATTTAGAGTAAATGAACCCAAATTTGCGTGGAGGGACAGTGGAAAACCATTTAGTAAAAACCAACCCGAGATTAGCGCGTTGGACGATGCGGCCACTGAAGCGGATAGTTAACTGTTGAATAAGGGGTACTAGCCAAATGGCAATAAAATGGGTTGATAACAAAATTTAGAATATAATACATACAACAAACAAATGAAATAAAATTGTACAAATACATAATATAGTTTTCAACTTTTATTTTGACATAACATGCGCTGAACAAATCAAAAGGAAGTTCCCTTAACAAAACCTGTTTAGGTAATCGAATGATCTAGGTGTCACTCTCACAGTAAACTAGACTGCCGATGATGGGGAGATCGGGGTTCGAATCCTGGTTGGATGTATTGAGGTTGTTAACCCCCTACGAAAAATGCAGAAACACTCCCTCTAAATTCAACCTTCATCATACCCACATCAGTGACCACATGGTCTAAAGACGTCACTCTCGTGTTAGACTAGGCTGCTAATGACAGGAAGATTGGGGTTCGAATCCTTATTTGGTCCACCGAATGTTTTTTCCTAAATGATTTCTCACTCTCCTTATAAACCAAAGGGTAGTAAGATGTGGTTTCAAAAAACTTATGAAAAATTACAATTCACGGAATCAAACACAAGGATTTTGGCTTCGCGTGCCACTGCTCGACTATCTGGTCATCCTGACTCATCTCGTATTTAGGGTCATATTTTACTAATTGATGTGTTGAATCTAGAAGTGGTAACTGGTCAAAGTAATATTAATTATTCATTGATATATCAAAGTGAGATCAGTAATCTATGGTGATAATTTAGTGAAATACAATAATAAATAGAAATGTTTAATTTTGTTTCAAATTATTATTTATTTTTTTAATAGGGAAAAGAACTGATGTGCTGATGCTTATTCATGTGTCTCACTCATAACTTCCCAACTGATATGTAGATATCGACCAAAATTTAATAACCACACACACATCCACCGGTTTTGTTTTTGATCTCCCTTAGGACTGCCTTTTTAAAGGCAAAAATATTCAAGGTAAAATAATGAATTATTTTGTGTAAGTTTAAAGCTATAAAAGTATCACAATTCTACCAGCTGCACTGAATAAATGTAATGAGCCTTAATCTGACAAACAAATATTAAAACCTAATGTGTAGAAACTAGTCTAAAGTATTATGGAACATAATAAAAGAACGGTGGCGAAAATGAACAAACAATTTATACCATTTAGACAAAACTTAGAAAGCATATACTAATCACATAGATCATATTTAATGTATTATGACATTTTTCATATCAGCTTAGGTGTCCAAAATTTGTTAAAATATTAATTTTAACATATTTGATATGATTTTGACCCAACTCTGTAAATAAAGATTCCCTTTAAAACAAATACATTATTTGGATTATCTTGTGGTGGCAAATTTTAATCATGCCAAGTGTATCCAAATCCGGCAAACTTTTTAGAGGGAAAAATAATTCTTCGATCCAATCTAATTACAATTAGTTGGTGACACAGTATTAAGTCCAATTTTTTAATAAAACGAAAAGTGTTATGTGGTAGCCTTTTTTTTAAAAAAAAATCAGTTTCATCTCATTTTAATGAAATCATGCAATTCGTCTCGGAATCAAAAATATATACCTACCTTTGTAACTTGCGTACAATGCCATATTTATGTCAATGAATTTGAGCATTTTTAAAAATAGTTCTTTATTAAAAAAAATTATATCATTCACAATGGTTACATTATTTTTGTAACCTATATTTACTGAGTCACCATTGACCAACCTAATGTTTTAGTTAGCCAATTTTAATTAAACTTTGTATACACATATTAAAACAATAATAATAATAATTATTATTATTACTATTATTATTGTTACTATTACTATCAAGGGTTCTGTCTTACGACAGGTCCATTCTTTTTGTCAGCCAACTTAGACCTACAATGCACCCTGTCCTCTGCCTTCTCCTTCAGCTCCTAGAATTTTCTTGCTTCCTTCAAGTCATCCAAAATTTGAATCCTCCTCCTTCCTAAGCTCCTCTTTCCCTCAACCTTGCCTTATATGACGTCATGTAAAAGAAAGTTCCTCCTAAGGATGTGTCCGATCCAGTTTGCTTTGTTCTAAAGAATCACACCCAAAATAGTTCTCTTCTCACCCACTCTTCTTAGGACTTCTTTATTCGCCAGCCTGTTTGTACATCTGATCTTTTCAATTCTTCTCCAGCACCACATTTTAAATCTCTTCAAGTATTTCTTTTCTATCTTCTTGAGAGTCCAATACACATATAAAACTTTAAATATATTAATAACACATTCAAATAGTTTTCCTGAAATTCGTATTTTAAGCAATTATGTTCAATGAATAGAAGAGTGAGTTGATTGAATTTCACTCAAGCATTGTATAGCTTACATTATCAATAACAAATCCTGTGTATTGGTAAACGATATGATTTTGTCCCTCCTGTCCATAATAACTGGTCCAATAGTGTAAGAGGTATATTATAAATCATTCAACTAAAGTAATACTTCAACAATTCCTTGAAGATAAACAAAATATAATATAATAGTAACTATTGGTTTTATCATCGCTTTTTAGGCTTAGCCTATTAACGTGTGATTTAAAGAATTTCTACAAATGTATTGTATTATATTATTTATGATACTCATACGAATAAAAATATTTGTACAACTGAACTACTACTATATACTGATTTTGGTTGGAAATGCTTGGAAGAGGCCTCATTTTTCAACCAAAATAATAGTGAATAGTAGGATACTATAAGGAAAAAAGGCCTCTCATAAGGCCCTTTCTATCAAAATCAGTCAACTCTATAGGAATTTGCAAACCTAATTACTTTATATCTTATTGTATTCTACTAACTTGGTTGAATTCAAAATAAAGTTCTGTTTTATAAATATTGTAATATTCTATAAAATTTCTTACATATTTAAATTAATCTAGTTCACCCACAAATTATACAATTATAACACCTTTTGATAGTACTTAGTATTTACACCAATGGATGCTTTAATTGTTTTTTTCTTTTGTGAAGTAATGGCGCGTTGCACTTCTATTATAGATTGGGATCCAAACATTTAAGTTTTCTTGGAACTATTCTAAGTACAATTTCTAGCAACACGCACTCCTAAAAGACATTTTTAACTTTTGGAGCAATTAATTGACTCCATCTTCATTTTTCTTTATTTCTTCTATGAAAAGAGGTGTTTTATCATCAATGACGACAACTAGATAGCATTTGTCCACCTGAGCTATGTGTAGCTGTCCCTGAACCTGAAATACACTAATTTAAATCTGGTGATATATTAAGTTTTTATTAGATGTGGAAATATAGTTTTTCTAAATTACTAATACATTGTCAACTATTTATAGAAAAGGAATTGTGATAATGAAAAAAACTGTTATCAATGTGTTAGGGATGAGGAACGTTGGATTTAGAGGAAGTGCACCCACAGTTGTGTAGAGGGAGAGTGGAAAGCCATTTAGGGAAAAGTACCCTGACTACACACAACAGGCATTGAGCCCCAATCTCCCCACTATCGGCATTCTAGTCTATTGCGAGAGTGATGCCTTAGACCAGTGGTTCCCAAACTTTCTAGACTCGCGAACCCCTTTCACAAACATCTGAGTTGCGCGAACCCCCATAGCCACGCACTTAATTTTATACCTAATTTTTATTAAATGTTTTTATTAATTGCAATCAAAAGGTTTAATACCTTAAATTAACCTACTATAGAACTGTGGGATACATCACCAAAAATAATGAATGAATATTAAAACTAAGTACAAATTCAAATAATTATACATTTATTAAAAAATTAAAACTGAAATTGAATAAGCAAAATAGTAACATTTTCTTATCTTTAATGTCACAATATTATCACATTTCAAATGGTTTTTTTTTAAGTGGTACTGTAAATTGATGCTTTGACATAACTGAAATCCCTTCCTGTAGTCACAAAATTCCATGCCGACTTAAGTTTCAAAATTGTTTACGAACTTTTAACAGTTATTCACATATTTGCGGGACTTAGTGAGAAGAATGCACTTGCTTTTGATGGCACAAAGCTTTAAAGTTAGGAACCCAAACGATACATAAAGTCAAGTCACTTTCAGCATTGAGCCTGTTTCTTTTGTGAAAAGTGAAACAAATTATTGGTGTGGGTGTAGAAAAAGTAAGCGTAGTTTTCTGAAGAGATAATGGACAGAAACCTCATTAAGTTCTTTGACTAACAACCCATAAACTTTAAATATTTCCAACAATGATAAATAGTCTCTTAATAAATAACAAGATGAATATAATTCCCTAAAGTATTAAAATAAGAGCTGGCAAACAACGTCATCAGTTTAATTGACCGTCCCAAGTGGCGGTACCTGCAGGGTAAAAAAAAAACCATCCGTTAAGCGGATAAGAAAAGTTCCCCATATGGATCATAATAAAGCTGAACAAATGATTTTAAATAACCGCCCAAAGATATTAAATATGATCATGGCTTTAAGAGCCCAAAATTTACTAAGTCCATTTAGTGCCAATAATTAATAAGTTTTAATTTTTACTAGTTCAGAACAATAATTTTGAATATAATACAACATTTTAAGCCAGAAGGGAATTTTGAATAACCTAACGTTTAAATCAGCCTCTGACAATGTCGCTCACCTTGTAGCCAGTAAGATGTGCCTACATCACAGACACACCATCATTATATACCCTAAAAATATGCCACGTGCTCTCTAGGCGCGGGAACAATAGGAGAGAGGGGAAGGGGGAACCATGCGTCGAAAACATACTATAACATGCTCCATGTCTCCAGATGCGTGCAGATGAACAGTTCTACAAGTTGACTGAGCGCGGCCAATAGAGCGCAGTGAGCTCGCGTATATCACTCTTCTTTTTTTTCTGTGGGCGCGGCCGGCACTTACGTCGGGAAATGAACCTTGGGCCTCGCTTCAGCCTAATGTTGGGCAGTGCTGTGATGTGTTGTGGAGTTATAAGTTTTGCTGAGACGGGTCAACTGGACCAGGATGGTGAGTGAGACAACCTCTTAATGTTTATATGTTGTAGCAAGGTTACAGAAAGATTTAAACAAAAAGTATTTAAACTAACTATTATTAACAAAACATTTTATTTAAAATATGATTAAGAAACTAATACAAGTTTTAAAGATTATTAGCAGGATTCTTACTAACTAATATTGTGATATAAGTTTATATTATACCATAGTTTTATTTAATATATTATAATTTTGACATAGAAATTAAATCAATGTTTCTGGAGTAATTTTTCGAAAAGTGTAAAGAAACTTTCTGAAGATATCACTCATAAACCTTACTATTTTATTATATTATAATTATAATAATAAAAGTTATTACCTTATTCGGTAGGTATTCTCTTCATACCAAATAGCTTCCAAATCTTGTATTCAATTGATGAATCTGTCGATTTCATATCTTCATTTAAAATCTCAACTCTTTTTTTCGGTAAAGTCAGTTTGTCTATCTTCCTCTTGTTTTGTGATTTTTTATTATTTTTTATATAAGCTCTACTACTTCTTTTGTGTTCACAGCCATGACCTTTTTATCATCTTTCTTTATGCCCATTTTTTAGCAAATATATTTTTTTATTAGGATATAGAAATTATTTAAACCAAAACTCAATGATTTAAATATTCAATATATATTATATTTAATGATTATATCATAAATCTTTTGATATTTTCCTAATCTCAATCTTTATGTAAAAAACTCGCGCTTGTGGAGCCCTGAACACACCACTGCTACTTCTATTGACACTTCTATTGAAGTCATCGCCGGATGATACATTTTGGTTTTGTTAGGAATTCTTCTCATTCATTCTCTACACATACTGACAACAGTGTAAAAGGTTAGGTGACTAGTACTAATAAAGCTTGTAACCAGTCAAGCAAAAAGGATGAGTGGGGCCAGCAAGGGCTTTGTTATGTTGTTCTCAAAGTAAAAGTAAAGAGAGCGGGGGGGGGGGGGAGGCGAGGAAAGTTTATTCATCAATCTTGAAGACATCCAAGTAGCACATGTTAAGCTCGACCGTGTTGCCACGTGGTGTCAAATGCTAGAACTATAGTTTAACATTGGTTCTAATGGAAGAATCGCGAGTGATAATTCTTTGCGTCCAGAGTATGCAAGGAAGGAATTATAAATTCCCTAAAATAATGGTTGTTGTTTATATAGTTTTTTCTAAATTAATATACAAAGTAGAAAACTTTTTTTTATTTCTTAATATAATTATAAATTTTAATTTAAAATACATGAAAATATAAAAATATATATATTTTGTTAATGTGGGTAGGTTTGAAGCATTAAGAATATCAAAAAAATTAAACTAAACGAAAAAAAAAGTTAAATATATTTATTTGTTAAAGTACACTAAGGCTGCACAGTTCTCAAACATAGTGTTACGTGAACAAGATTTGAAATAAGAACTGTAATAAAAATGAACATTTTTTTTACTTTATCTGATTGAGAAGATAGTCTATAATACACAAATATTTTTTTCAAAATCACGTATTTAGGAATTGATTGTTTTATACAGCCTAATATAATGTTATGTTTTCCTCATTTATTTTTGACTCCCTTTAAGCTGCTCTTTTCATCGGGTGATTCCACAAGTATGATCTTACAGGTGATATCAAAAATGTTTGCCTCATTTTCTCGGACCCCACTTACTCAGCTCATTCCACAAAACGTTTTTGTTATTCAATTCCATATGAATATGAAAAAAGTACAGCATTTGAAATGTTGACAGAGCTAATTTTACAATCGGAAGTTTTAAAAGGTGTATCTTGAAGGTGAATATTAAAATATTCACTAACTAATATTTGGTTGATGACATACATAATTAAAACTGTAGTGAGAGTAAAAAACTTAGAAACATTGGGTTTTTGTATATTTTTGTGGCCCTCCTTTAAGGGGGCATCCAGATAATACCAGAGGAGTTCGGACCCTTCGGACCTCCACCTTTCTACGCCCTTAACCGCAATGGATTGGTTCACGGTATGAATCTCGTCCGGGTGCATTTGGAGTTAGTTTTCAACGAAAGACTTAATTGTGTGGTCTTCTCATCCAATATCCACACTAATGGGATGCCATTGCTTTACACTATCTTAATTACCTCCATGGCTTAGGTTATGTCGTAATCAGATCTTGAGTTGAACGTAAACAGCTTCCTGGTTATAACGCGACTTTGCAGGGTAAAGGATACGACCCGCAATATAATTTATTAATTATTATTTTCTAATATTTTGTAAGTTATGCTAGCAGCGTCACTCTCCCAAACATGAGACTGCTACAGCAAACTAAGTCAAAAACCAACTGTCAAGGGTTGAGTAACCAAAAAGGATCTAAAACGTACCGGTAACTTCAGAGTTTTTGTCATTTTAATCGCTTACAATTATATTTGAATTTCACAACTTTCTTTAATCATTATACTCACTTATTCTAGACCACCACTGTGGTCTAGTGGTCAAAGTTCCTGGCTACATATCCAGAGGTCCTGGGTTCAATCTCAGGAGCTTCCATAATTTATTTGTAAAGCACCAAGTTTGAAACTGGGTCAAACTCAGCCTCGTGAGGACAACACATGAGAAGTGAATTGAATAAATAAGTAGTAGCTCTGGTTTGGCCACCTGATAATGACGCATTGTGCTGACAACATGACACCCTCTATTTGCAAATGCTGACACTATCTTCACTAATGACGGCGTTCGCACAGTATATAGCTCACTTGCGGGTGTAAATCATGGAATTTCCTACTAACTATATAGCATTAGGAACTCAATGTGCAATGCTGCACTTACAAAAGTACGCCACCTTCCTATTTTGAGCTAGTTCTATCCAGTCCACCTAATTACACCCTATCCTTATCTTGAGCTAGTTCCATCCAGTTCACCTCATTACAGCCTATCCTATATTTAGCTAGTTCTAACTAGTCCACCTGAATGCACTCTATCCCTATCTTGAGCTAGTCTAGTCCATCTCATTACACCAAATCCCTATCTTGAGCTAGTACTGTCCATTTCACCTCACTACACCCTATTCCTATCTTGAGCTAGTACTGTCCATTTCACTTCACTACACCCATTCCTATCTTGAGCTAGTTCTATTCAACCCACTTCATTACACCCTATCTCTTTAAAGTCCATTCTAATGTTATCCTCCCATCTGAGTCTAAGTCTTCATTACAATCACTTTAAAACGTAAACATAAGACCAAAACCTCAAAAAGTATTGTGAGCCCCTCCCCCGAAACCTACCATGACACCGAATAGTATCGTAACCCCAAGCTGGAAACCGCTGAGTCCCAGGTTTGTCTTGCAATAGACTGAAGTGCCTGTGATGAGGAGGTGGAGGTTATAATCTCAGTTGGATACGCTCTTCCTGCTAATGTGCATGTGTGATCCGGATCTCACTACTTTTCTGGGATGTCCATATATGACCCTAATAGGATAGGGATGAGGAAGGTACAATTTACAATAAATATACTCACATTTATGTGGAGGGAGTGTGAGCCATTTAAGAAAAAAATCTTAATACACCAAACTGGGATTCAAACCTTTACCTCCCATCACAAGTAAACCCAAACGGTTGATACCGCATCTTATTCCATGTGTCTACTAACATGGGTGCACTTCCTATAAACTACCTTACTGATAATATGATGAGCTAGAATAAAGTATTCAAATATTTATGTACAACTGGAGCCTTATTTTGTTTGGAATAGGGGGAAATTGATGTTTTCAAATTATTATTTTTTGGCAAAACTTGAACACTCTTTTTGACTCTGTTAATATATAACAAAGGAGAAGAAATCATTAATTAATTGTGATAAGCTACTTATTAAGTACAATGCAAGCATTAAACCCTGGTTTGTATTAATTAGATCAAATGTATCTTCTTTGGAAATGTATGATACATTCCACCCAGTTAGTATAGTTCGCAGATACCATTTTAGTGTTCATTAATCAAATGCAAGCGGTTTATATTGTATCTAACTAGTTTTGTTGAAATGAGATTTAAATTATATTGGTGTCCTATAGCATCTTTACCACTACTTGAGAAATACGATCGCTTGTAAATTACTTTGATGACTACTATATGGTGCGAATAACTCGAACGGGTAGTAAGATGCGGTGCTAATAATAATAATTACTATATGTTATGAAGTCATGTTTTGATGGATGCTGTGTAAGCTCACTAAGTCATTCTGCCTATATTGTCTAGAAAAGCGGTTCCCAATTTTTTTTTTAATGGCGTACCATCCTAACAATTTCAGTAATTTGGAGTACCATCAAGATAATGCTGAATATTGACTATTTCAGTACATTTTTAATGGTTACCAGGGATAAAAAAAAGGCATAGACTGTGTGGCCGCACCGGCTGTCTGAGCTTAAATCAATGTTGCCACCCCTCCAATCTCTGCTTACAATTGTTTTACTTTTGGCTAGACTGGGTCAGAATATATTTATAAGATTTGATGAGGCCCTATCTTTTTCCGACTTTAATTTGCTTGTTTTGTTTGGCTTCTCACGGCATAACACCGGGACTAGCTCTACGTACCACTGGAAACAGTTTGGAAACAGCTGGTATAGAACATTAAAGACTTTCAGAATAATTGATTCTGTTCTCGGAAGAAGGTAAAAAGAGGTGAAAATATCAGCGGATTGATCCTGCAAGCACCGACGTAGGTATCAGTGCATCATTAAATTACGTCATCGGCAGGGACACCGAAATTTTGCAAGACGTGTTTTTACGAAGTTTTACTTAGATCATTCAAACAGCTATCAAAACATAATATTTAAAGTTAATTATAGCACTTTCAAATAATAATATGTTGGGGAATCAAAACAAAAAAAAATCGAATATGTTTGTGAAATTGACTACTTGACCTTTTAAATGTGAATTATTATTATCAGCACGTCTTACTACCCATTTGGGTTGTACGCACTTACGCTAATGTGCAATGGTAGGGTGATTGTGAGATGAAATGGAGGACCTACAGTTTAACGTGAAATCCGAACCATGGTGGAGGCCTGGCATTCCATACATTCACAAGTTGTGATTAATACACGTCTTGTCAGAGGGGAAGGAAGGGTTTGGCAATCAGACAAAGCTGTGCTGGGACCGAGGATTGAACCTCGGACTCCAAGCACAGAAGTCCAGCACCTTACCCCTAGATCGCCATGGTCACCCTAAATGTGAATTGACGATATAAAATACCAATAAACAAAGAAAAGGGTACCCTTAGTCTAGAGAATGTATTTCTATCAACCAAAGAACATTGTTAAAATATGTTATTGAACCGGCTATAACAACCTCCATGATATTACCAAATGCAAATATTTAAAATTTCAAAAGAATAATAAAAATCAACAATGTCTAAGCAAATTAAATGATATATTTTTAATCTCCTATTTCTGGTTTGAATGATATATACAAATTTAGGCAGAAATCTTTTAATTTGTTGCCTGTTACCAGTAAAATACAAGTTTGTTACCATTTATAGCCGAAGAATCAATTTTATTTACCGAATTTATACACCCAAATCCGAATTTGTATCCAACAAAATCCAAATATTTATCTACCACAAATAAGAGGTATCTAGCCATAACTACCTTATCTCCTTTTCATACCATCTAGTGGTCTCTCACTGGTTCTGTTTGTCCTGTTGTTTGGACTATGTGTTTGTAAAACGGTATATTGTTGCTGTTATTAAACGTTTTGAATCATTTATTGTTAGATTTTATTTCCTCAAATTGTGGGGTTTAATACATTACTAGTCAATTGTAGTAAACCCTTGAGAGAAAGAAAATTTTAATTTTATTTATTTTAGGTATTTAACGTGCACTTTCTAAACCAACTAATTATATCATCACACAGAATTTCTATGAGCAAGAGTGAAAGGGCCTACCAATTTTTCCGGGAAAACATACCTTCCAACCTTTTTTTACATACCACAATCGACATGGGACCAACGGCTTTACTTCCCCTCCAAAGGAAGTTGTTCTACAGAGAAAGTATAATTTAAAAGAAGTGTATACCCACATTTGCATTGAGAGTTGGACCATTTAGGGGGGAAAACTCATTATACCCAACCAGAACTCGAACCTCCTTATCTCCATCACCTGCAGTCCAGTCTTTAGCAAGAGTGACTTCTTAAGGAGATGTTTCTTAAGAACTGTTAACCGTCACGACCGGCAGTTGAGGTCCAGTGATTTGCTAATCACGATCCAGCAGCATCGTTCAGTCTTTCATCATTCTAATGTCATGTAGAAATACTTGATAATAGGTCTTCTTGAAAACGATGAAGAATAATAATTATTATATACAGTCAACTCTGGTTTTAGTGAACAATCGGCTACAGTGAACCTAATTCATTGGTCCCAACCACATATATTTCAATGTGTGTTAAAAAATATGTTTATAATGAACCCTCAACTCCGGTATTAGTGCACAGAAAAATTGAAACTTTCAATAATAAATGTCATTCTAATATCATTCTTTAAAAACATAACTTTTTTTGTTGTTTAAACTTGAAGCGCTGATTGTCTACACCTGAGTTATTGTTTAGATAGCACAAAGCTTGACTGGCAGTATGGAATGTGGAGGACGGGGGGGGAGGGGGGGGGGGGAAGGTGGAACTTAAATAGTCACTATACTCAATGACCTGGCTTAAGTTTTAATACCTTTGTGTGCTGCAAGTAAAGGAAGACAGTCGACAGGCTGTGGCCATTTAGTAATTGTTTTCACTAATCCTTTTCTTCAAGGGTGGTATATGAAACTCAAAAAATTAGCCTTTTCCACTCAGTTTAGTTTTTTTGAATGTATGGATAGTGTGGAATCAAGTGTGGAAAAAGCACAGACTCTAGAAAAGGATCTGGAAAGAATATTAACTAAAATCTTATACAATAAACAGCAGTATATAACTGATTTTTTAAAATATTAATCAATAGATTTCAATAAAGAGCAATTGTATTTGAACTCTTATTTTGTTTGTCAATCACCACTACTTTAAAAAAAATATTTAAAAATCGGTTTTAATAAATTTCGGACAAAGTGAACAAAATATCTAAGTCTGTAGAGGTTCATTATAACCAGAGTTGACTGTATATATTTTTAGCTTCACGTCTTTCTACCTGTTCAGGTTACATGCATATGTACTATTTACGTTGATGAGTTATGGATAAGAAAGGTTGAATTTAAATTAAGTGTATACTGTCATTGGCAGTCTAGTCTAACATGAAAGTGATGCCTTGGACCAGTGTGCCACTTAAGGACTAGCAACATTTTGAACTAGTTTAGTGTGCCACCTCTTATTTACATTTTTACTTTCTCATGTCAAGAGAAAGTATTGTGATTGTGAAAAAACTTATGTTGAGATTATGACAAATTTTTAAGTTTTATGTGAACATGAACCCAAGAAAGTGGATTTTAAAATTCTGTCTGTCTGTCTATCTGTCCCTGGCCATGGGTTTTGGATTTTGTTCAAACTTATATTTAGCTACCATAGGGCTGTACCACAATATTTTTTTTAATCTAGCCCTTCTATCAAGGATAGTTTAATGATGAGAAATTTTTTTAAATTCCAAATTTTTTGAAAATGGCTTCAAAAGTTTTGTTTAAAATGCATATATAGGATTTGTTTGACATGACAAATATAATTGGTTTCTGGGCAAACATTTGTTGAAGGGTAGTTTACTTATGAATTATTTTTCAAAAACTTGAAATATTTTACAAATAGTTTTAACGATTTGATTCCAAATGGGTATCTTGGTAGTATTTGACATAACAGTTAACACTGTTTACTTGGTTTTGGGTAAAAACTCGATAAAGGGTCTTTTACTGAGAAGTGATTTTTGAAAATTTGAATTATTTTGAAAATGGCTATTATGATTTTGCTTAAAATGTAGCCTATACCTGGGGGGTGTTTGGCATGAACATGACAAATAAATCTGTATACTCATTTTGGGGGGAGGGAGCGGGGGGATTTGGTCATGGGTATTTGACTAGTGACTGTTTTCTTTATTTGAATATTTTACATAGGTATCACTAATAATGTATCTTTATATATTTATCTAAAATAAATTAATTTAAGGGTAGTTTACTTTCAAAAAATCATAGAAAATTTGAATGTTTTATAAATTGACCTTGAAGAGTGAATTCAAAATGGGAATTTGTGAATATTTTTTCATGATAAATAAGAATCGTTTTTATTTATACATATAACAAATAGTTTTAGGGTAGTTAAAAAATAATTTATTTTAGAAAAGTGAATTATGTTAGATATATTTGAACAATTTGGTTTAAAATTTATACATAAAGAGTGATTATTGTGATTAACAAGATGATGTGTTTGTTTTTATGAGTAAAACTTATTTACGGGTAGCTTATCAAAAAACTACTTTTGAAAATTTTATTTGAAACTATAATACACAATATGAGAATGTTTGTTTGATTGTGTCGTACCATTTATTTAAGCAGTATTTGAAAGTCAAAACGTGTTGAATATTATGCAACAATGAACAGCTCAACGTTGTAAATATTTAATGACTAAATTTTATAGACATAAAATTTATTAAATTGTCAACTTGAGTGTCATAAACAGTATTAATGTCACTAACTTAGTAAAAACATTGAAAGTAACACCTTCAGGGGGATAAAATATAAAAGTGTGTGTGTATGTGTATATATATGTATTGTATGTTTGTGTATGTTTTGTGTATTAGTGTGTGTGTGTGTTAAAATCAAAAAATTATATAATCTTTTCCACAATAGCTTGAAACGTGTTGATGTCTTTGCTAGCTAAGATATTTATGTTCGGTTCATAACTTTGTCTTCATGAGCGCACAAGATGATTACTAACCATTGATTGACTTCACTTAGTTTATTGTGACATGTGAATGACAGGACTATCAAAATATTGACTTAAAAAAAATAATAGAAATTTGTTAAAATTTATCAAGACAGTTACGAATCCGTTAGCGACAAGGAATTCAACTAGTCTATTATGCCAAAGTAAATGGTTGTGAAGACAAGGAATTCAACTAGTCTTTTACACCAAAGTAAATGTTTGTGATGACAAGGAATTCAACTCATCTATCACACCAAAGTAAATGGTGGCAACCTCTCAATGTCTAAAGTTTTTGTACTGTTTATAGCATTTTACCTTTAAGTATTAGTTACAAAATATTTTTAATGGCTCTTATTATAATATCAGAAAATATTTATTTAACTGAGCGTGGCGAGGTTCCATTTTAACTTGACCGTTTGGACATTTCATCTGTCTATTTGGATAGGACATTCTTTGAACTTAAACTGAACAACATAAGCCAACGGACACACAAGTATTTTCAATCTTATTATCTGTTTCAAGATGAAGGCCGCTCAAAAATCTGTCTATTGTTCCACAATAAATGCCAAATGTGTGGTCCAATTTTAACAAAATTTGGCAGGGACATTCTTTGAGCCTAGGTCAAACGATGTATGTACTTACATAGTTTTTTAATCTGGATATCTGTTTGAATATGGCAGCTTCTCAAAAGGCTTTTCATTCAATAGCTCATCTTAAGTGATTTTAATTTAAAATTATAAGCATTCAATTGAGTACTTAGAGAGTATATTTTTTAAATGTGGATATTATATATATATATATATTATATATTGCGAGACAGATATTTTAAAACACATGCACAATGGTTATTCTCTAAGAATATAATGTACTTCTGAATATGGTATTCATTTGTTTTATATATAACTTGATCACCAAGGAAAAATATCTACTTCAAATCCAATGAGAAATTATAGGTAGATACATGCAAAAGGTGAGGTTATTTTTAGGGAAAAAGTGGTGTTATTTTTCTCAAAAAGTGATGATATTATATGCTGAAAGTGATATTATTTACTAAAATTTGGGTCAAATTAGTATTCATTAAAAAAAAACTAAGATATGACTGTCTACTATTTTTCGTTCACATTGTGTATTTAACTATTTATTTACATATTCGGAGAAAAATCAAATATAATTACGACAAAACATCTCACGCTTAGTAATGTCAAACTCAATATCATTACCTTCCAGTTTTACAAATAGCAATATTGAAATAATGGATTATAAATTTATGTTTAGACCAAAATGGATTATAAATTTATGTTTAGACCAAACAGCCGAAACAGTTGTCATAGATGATGAAACAACTATCAAATAAGGAGAAGGGAATAAAAATAAAGAAGATATCATTTTGTCAAACATGACCACCTGTAGCTGGGTCATATATATTAATGTCCTTGCTTGGACCTAGCATGAAAGCTTTTAAAAGCTGAAAACAAAAAATCGATCTATCAAAATCAAAATTTAAGTATTGAAATGTGTAAAAGTAAAAATAGTGATTTTTATGTTAACCTCAATAAAAAAAGAACCTAGATCCATGAAAATACTTGTATATCCTGTGATCCCTTTTATACCTTTAAAATCAGCAAAAACTGATACTATTCGTACAAACAGAAGCCCTGGCGTAGCTTTATTGCCAGTGTTAACAAGGTAAAAATTATATTGGATGTCGTGGTCTACCCAAATTACAAAGAAATTGTGTTTATTTAGGAAAAAACCTTGAATTCATGTTATTCACGTGAAAAAGTAGAATTCATGTAAAATTCGCTTTATCGCAGACGTGAGTTTTGCATGTCCCTAACTATAGGAGACATTTCAACCTGAAACCCAAATATAAATCTTAATACTATTAACGATAATAACATGGAGGGAACAGTCTACTGTTCACAGAACTACTAGTAAGGACTGTAGTAACATAATAACATGGAAGGAGAGAGGTCTAATGGTCACAGAACTACTAGTATGACTGTAGTAATAGTAAAAACATGAAGCTATTAAATGAAAAGACTTTGAGAAACAGATAGCCAGATTAAAAAAAACTATGTAGGAGAAATATAGTTTTACGATATCAGTGTCTGATGTATTTTGAATTGTCTAAGTGCACATGCGTTCAGAATGCCATATTATAATGATACATATACATGTGTGGATCTCATTTTACTGGTCTCAGTCAGCTCAAGGTTTTTCCCAAGTAAAGTTATGTCTGTAATGTAGGCATAAACATTAAAGTATTTGTAACAAATAAAAACAACTAACATTCTGGTTATTGATGCAGTTATTCAACAGGTTATGGGCCCAGTCACCTTGAAATTTTGTGTGTAAAGTGATCAAAAAGGTGTATTGGTTACAAAGAGTCAGGTCGCCTTATTTTGGTACATTAAAAAATGCAGTCATGTGTGCTTAGTGAGAGATGGCTGAAGAAATATCAGCTACACACGTGACCAAGTTTGATGGACTAAATTTTCTAATATTAAAATTCCAAATGAATGTAGTGTTCACTGCATAGGCACTGGGAATTGTAAATGGGACTTAACAGAAGGTTTGAGAAATCCACCCAATGCAGCAGCATTGAAGTCATAGATAGAAAGTAATACAAGAGTAATGTTTTTGATTTCATCATACATTGAATTCAGGCAAATGGAGAGTTTTTTTGCGTGTATCACAGCCCATGAGATATGGATGAAAGGGAATGCAATACACGAGCAAAAATTAGCATCTAATAAACAAATTTTAACTCACATTTTCACAAGTATAGAATGAATCAGAGTGGCTCAGTGGTCCAGCAAAGGTGTAAAAGATGGTTCAAAAGCTTATTGATCTTGAAGAAAATATTTCCAGTGTGATCATAGTGGGGAAGATTCTAGCTAGCCTACCTTCAAAGAATAATGCGCGAAACACAATGTAGGACAATGTGGGAGTTGCTAGTCAAACAGTTGAGAATTTAACTGAACAACTAATAAAAGAAGAGATGAGACAGACTGACCGAGGACGACACAACAGCCAGTGTGCTCTCAGCCATATCTTGGGGTGTAAGCAAAACTGCAAAAGGTGAACAAAATGTGTCAGACAAATCAAAAAGCCAAGTCAAGTGTTTCTACTGTGGAAAGAAAGACATTTTGCGCAAGACTGTAGAAAGGAAAAGCAAGACAAGGATAATAGAGTAAGAAAGAAATCCAGTTGCAACAGACCATCGACATTTGTGGTGTCGTCGTGTGAAAATGGTAACAGCCATGAAAAGTAAATAAAAGTTGGCAGGTTAAACATACAGGTGGCAGTGTTGTGTGTAATTTACAAACAGAAACATAGGTGACAAAATGTGGAAAAACTACGAGGATTTTGCAACTGATAATGGAAATGAGTATTGCAACAAGGAAATGAAATTGTACATGACAATGAGAGGCATAGTCATGGAAAACATAGCACCATAAACACCAGAACAAAATGGTAAATCTGAACGAGACAACAGGGCAATGGTCAAGAGTGCCAGAACAATGTTGCAGCAAAATATATTCCAAAATTCTTGTGGGCTGAGTCCATAAACACAGCAATGTATATACTCAGCCATACAGCTACAAAATAAACTGTTGATATAACACTGTATGAGTTGTAGATGAAGAAAGGCCTATGTTGAAACATTAAAAGTGTTTGGTTCTGTAGCATACACGTATGTCCAAAAACAATTTCAGTAATTGCTCGATTCAAAGGCAAAGAAAGTGTTAATTGTTGGATACCATGGTTAATCGGCCTTTGTATGATCCAAACACAAAGTGCATCTTAGTTTCAAGAAATGTTATGTTTAATGAAAAAAACCATTGTGATATAAAGTTCCCACAGACGGCGGGGAAATTCCCAAGAAAACAATAGGAACAATATGAAGCAGATGTTGATAGTCCAGACGAGAGTTGGCCAAACAGTCGATCGCAATCTACAGGTCAATCGTTGCCACTAGTTTGATGGATCGCCTGGTCAATCAATTAAAAAAAATTTAGAGAAAGAGAATGAAAGGGGGAGTTTGCAGATTTTTCACAAATCAACATCTAAATATCGAAGTTAACTGAGTAATGACCATTTACAATCCTCTCTTCATTTATGACAGAGTAATTATGAACTCTCATTCAACAAACTATCCTAAGATTACACGGTGTCATGTATTAACTTCAAAGAAGTGTTTAGTGAAAAAATACTTTTTTTCATGGAAACTATATATATATATATATAGTATATATATAATTATATGTGTTATTTTATTTTATGAAAAACTCGGTTTCAGTGTGTGAAAGGACTAAGTTTTTATGTGCAATATAAATTTTCTATAAAACACAGAATGGGTTATTTATTTTTTACCAATGACACAAATAATATAAGCTTATGGTTCTGTAGTAGATCGCAAAGGATTTTCCTTCTCTGGAGTAGATCCCTAGATAAAAAAGTCTGGCCACTCCTGGTCTAGACTGTCTACTTGAAGACCCACAACGTGAACAACAAAAATCAGATGTCGGAAACCACCCAAAATGTCATCCGAGAGCAAATGCACACAAACCAGAAACCAATGCCGATGAGGATAAATTGATTTTGATCAAAGTCCAAATGTACCTCAACAAAATTAGAAATAGGAATTCCTAGGGGGTTGAGGTAAAATCAGGCAACAACCCAGATATTTCATGCCAGAAACATTTGAACAAGCTGTGAGTAGACCTGAGGCTCAAAAGTGGATTGAAGCAATTGAAGAACTGAAATCCCATGAGAAAAACCTAACATGGATAATAGTACCATAGATAAAACCAATAAGTTGAAAATAGGTTTTCAAAATTCAAAGTGATACTGCCGGAAAGATAAGTTGTTTTAAAGCTTGCTTATGTGTAAGAGGCTTTCTTTAAAAACAAGGTATAGATTATACTGAAACTTTTGCTCGAGTTGTTAGATACAATTCAGAGTGTTTCAGTAGTGGCACAAAAGTATTTGGAGCTAGTACAATTTGATGTAAGCACCACTTTTCTGTGGAGAGAACTTAAATAAACTATTTACATGGAGGTGCCAGAGGGACCTAACATCAAAAATCAATTCAATGTGGATTGTAAAATGCAAAACTCATTATATGGTTTGAAACAGGCTCCGAGGTGTTGGAACACCAAGTTTAGTGATTTTTTTTAAACAAAGACCCGCCTCGGTGGCGTTGGCTAACGCGCTAGTTGTGTTAAGCCCGACTGCTGAGGACGGGGAGATCGAGATTCGAATCTCGGTCGGGTGAACTGGGGGTGGTTTTTCCTAAATGGTTTTCCACTCTTCCTTCACGCAAATGCGGGTTCACTTCCTCTAAATTCAACCTTCCCAATTCCTAATCCATTAGAGTAATTAGTACTTAAGCATATAACCCGAACAGGTAGTAAGACGCAGTGCTAGATATTATTATTAATATTATTTAAACAAAGTAACACGGACAAGTGTTTATATTATGGCACAGTGGAAAGTGAACAAGTGTATTTAGTCTTATCTGTTCATGATGGATTGATTGCAGCTCAGTCAAATAAAATAATTGAGACACTTAAGCAAGAATTTGAAATAACAGTTGGTATTCAAATTGAGCGTGATCAAGAGAAAAGAATTATGTCGATACAGCATAGCATGTATACGCATCAATTATTGCATAAATTTAAGATGGTCAACATAAAAAGTGTAAGCTCTGCACACTATATTGAGTCGAGTAAAACCTGAAAGTTAAATGACAAAGTTTATCTTACCGAGGAGAAGCTGTGGGCTCTATAATTTTTCTTGTATTAGTTTCACGACCAGATATCTCATGTGTGGTAAACCAAGTTAGTAAATTTTGTAATAATCACAACAATAAAAAGTCATTGGTCAGCTATTTAAAGAATATTTAGATATTTAATTAGTACAGTTAATCTTGTATTAGTGTAAGAAAATAGTACCAAAGGTAATAAGTTAACTGTGTTTGGTTATTATGACGCTGATTTTGTTCGTGACATTAATAACCATAGATCAACCACAGGATATGTATCTTGTGTAAATAATTCACTTGTTATGTGGAGCTCACAACATCAAAGCCTAGTTCTGACTAGCACAATTGAATTTGAATATGTAGCAGCTGCAACTGCTTCAAAAGAGATTGTATGGTTAAGACAACTTTTACATGATCTCGAATGTAGCCACTGTAGTTCTAGAATACTATACGTAGACAGATGAAGTGCTATACGTCTGGTTAACAATCCAGAGCTCCATAAGAGAACTAAGAATATAGATATTAAGTATTATTTCATTCCAGAAAAATCTGAAAATAAGTAGATTAGTGTCGAGTTTGTACTGCCTAACTATCAGCAGATTTATTCACAAAATCATTAGTGAGGACTAAGTTCTCACAGTTTAAAAGCAATTTAAACATGTAAACAGTGGGAGTTGGAGAAATATAGGTTTACAATGTTTCATGTGAGTGTCTGATGTATTTTTAATTGTCTAAGTGTGCATGCATTCAGAACGCCATGTTGTTATGATACATACACATGCATAGTTCTAATATTACTAGTGTCAGTCGGCTCAAGGTTTTCCTCAAGTAAAGTTATGTCTGTAATATAGACATAAGCATCATAGTATTTGTAACAAATAAAACCATCTTAACTCTCACACCTAACAACAGAAAGTACACGTTAAATACCTCAAATAAATAAAATATATTTTGGAAACCCTCTATGCACTTGGCTGGGATTCAAACCTCGACTTTCTTGTCAATAGCGACCAAGTGTAGTATGAATCTTATGTCAAAGATTGCTCAGTCATCTTTAAAATAATTTAATGTATTGGAATTTAAAAAAAAAGAGAACTTGGAGCTTGTCTACAGTGTGGGAGTGTATAATGCATTCCCTACCTTAGTTTACTTGGATGACAGCTCAAAATGCTACTAGAAGTAGTCCCTAATATATCACCACGCCAACAGCTGACATCTATCACTTTGGATAACTGTAATAAAAACAGATGGTAATATATGAATGTGATAACTAACCACAATAATTTAGGCCAATATTATTTATATATTTATTTGAGGTCGGACACAAAACTTATTTATCGTTTTATTCCACTTAAAAAATTAATATTCACACCACTTTCACAAAAACTTCTAAAAACATAGCCTCAAAATGGCGACCAACGAATTGAAACCATGTGATTGAACATGTCAGTAAACAATTTTTTTACAATGATGCACCCACACAGTTGATGAAAATATTTTATTCAGTTAAATATTTTGAAATACGATAAAATAATCATAAAATCATTTATTACATAATATAAAAAAAGAAAAGTATTTTCTCTTTTCCAAGTAAATACGATGTCTGTATTAAAAGTTAATTAATGTATGCACTATATTACAAATAATCAATAACGTTCCAAAACAAAAAATAAGTCCTTTTAATTGTGTTTAAAATATTGTTTCGAGTTAGATAAAAAGAAATGATTAAAAGTAATGAAATAGTATGAGAAAACTAAAGTTTACATTATTTTAAATGTAAAATATAACAGGTAATTAAAAAACTTACATTTATAACAAAACAGTGATCTTTTACAAGTGTTGGCAACCCAAAATCTAAACATATGATTTTCGAAATGTCATCCAGGTAAAAACCTACCATGAACGGACTCTAGGTAAGCGACAACTAGCAGTGATTTTTACTGCAAACATTGGCTGAAGGTATTATTAGAATTGTCTGATAACACCTTTTATTGATAATATAATATTAATAAGTAAATAGAAACTATTTCCGAATAGGGTGATATAGTGAGTTTCCACCAACATTTGCAATAAAGAACCTTCTGCTGTCACTTACCTACACTCCTTCGGTAGATGATATATAACTGTCATAACTTTTTTCTTTAAAAAGAGAAGAGTGCTTTGAATAGAATATAATAATTAGTAACATATTACAAATCAAAATCAATTTATGAGGACATTTGAGCTTCTCAGCTAAGGTAGCATAAGGTATATGAAGCTGCCAATGAGTAAAAGAAGATATGTGGAAGAGGAATGGAATGTCAGATTAGGCAGACTTCAAGAACGACCATTGATTTTAGATATAACCCGCTTGCCCTGATCGCTCTGAACTCACCAAGTAGGCAATATAGTTCAGCTTGATTTTCAGAAATCTGCAGGGGCCGGATTCTTATGACATGTCATATTTTCTTTCGTACATCACAGATTATGTTCATGATCCCCTGGTTGTGGAAATATTTATTTTAAAGATCATTATTTGGTCATTTTTTGTGATTTGGATTTTTAGGTCATATGTTCTTGGTTTGTGTCATTTTGCAATTTGTATTGCATTAATAGGTTTTAATTTATCTTAAGATCTTATTTTCAGATTTTCTGTGAAGCAGTGGGTCTGGAACGGGGTCAATTCAGCTTTGTAAGGACAAATGAGGAGCTAATTGAATGAAAAATTAGCGGCTCCGTTCTAAAAAAAAACTGAGATTAATGGCTGGAGGGTTCATTGTGCTGAACCGACACCATCTATCCACCGAAGTTGACAATATCTTCAACATATGGCAGCCACTTCATCAGTTTGCTTTGATTGTGGCTGATAGCCTGGACTTTTTTTAAAGAGCTTATACAAAATATATTTATTTATACCAATGGTAGTATTTTAAAAAAAAGTCAGTTGAACCTGGTCGTGTAAATAAATAATAACATAATCAATTACTATCAAATTTTATTTTAGCAAGTAATAGTTTTGAATATTTGGGTCTATAAATAATTATATAGAAATGATTTTATTAGTTTTTAATAAAATACCATAGTTGAAATGTTTCACAAACAATTCACTAAATTTACAAGTGAGCGCACCCTTTAACATAGTATATATTACATGTGTCTATTTGTGAAAACACCCTTTCATTCTGAAAACCAATAAAGTAATTAATATCTAAAATTGACATTCCTAGAGACATATAAAAATTTGTTTTTTTTAGACAGATAATTATTTAGAAATGAATTATAGTTGACAGCAGTAACATACTTTCTAGTTTATCAAGATATGGGAATTCTTAATTTCCTGATTAAATTAACTTTAAACATAAATCAAATGGTTATTTAAATGCAATTTTGTTTTTATCTCGTTTGGATACAAAGTTAATAGTGACCACTTGCTTTTTCAGTCACCTGCATTATCAGTCATATTTGTGTATATTTCAAACTGCACAAGGGCTGTTGAAATATAGAGACCATGTGAACATTGGTAAGTACAGGCTTCATAAATTTTTGATGGATATAAGTGCCTTGATCAAAGTGATAGAAGGTGCCTAATACACCAAAATGTTCATGCTTGGATGGACTTAGGTAAGGCTTCTCTAGAGGTTTTCTAAATAAATTACAACAGCACACATAAATTTAAATTTATGAAATATACTCCAAATAAAACTAACATTTTTCACGGCACAGTGTATGTGTGTGTGCCTGTGTATAGTGTGTGACCTACTGGTTTAAAAATAGTTCTATAAACACTAATATTAACCAATCTTATCAACAAGTCAACATTAAAGGCACTTACAGATTGAATAGGAGACTTAACATATAAATGCTTACAACAACACCATTACCATTACTATTATATACATCAAACATCTAGCGTGCGATTCATTCTTCAAACAATTCAGTTACTTTTCCTAAACAACTTATAAAGATTATTGTCTCATTATTTTTAGATAGGTACTTATTAACTATAAATAGTTTTGTGACTGAATAAAATAATATACCCCCAGGGTGCCCGCCCCAGCTTTCCAAGTTCTTTAAAAATATATATTATTTTTAATTTCTAATGCTAAGATTGCAATATAAGTCAAACATAAAATTTTATAACAATTTTAAAATGTTTTTGGTAATGATCAATTTTCTTCAAGAGGCAACCATTACCTCTTTGTCCAATGGCAGCAATGTAACGTGTGAACTATGTTCTTTTCATTGTAAAAGCCATAATGTGTCCATCCCTTTTATATGTTTCTATCCACCTTTCCTATACCTTCTTCCAAATATAACAATTTTAATAGAAGGCAATTTTACACAATCTAATTATAAAGGAAATTTATCCAAAGTGGAGTTATTAGCAACTATGGGAATCTGAAAAAATAATACTTCTCCTAACAACATGTGAAAACCATGAAATTTCCACATAAACAGGATTTGAACCAAAATATCTAAGGGTTTCTGTGCAACATTTAAAGCTATGGTACCTAAAGAGTCCTGCCAATAGCCAAGGGCTGGAACCAGGCTCTGTCCAGTTGGGTGAGTGTGTGTAGAATGAGTATTGGGAATTCTACCAATATATTAGTTTTAGTAATAATTGCTCTATACTTTGTGCACCCAGTATCTGAGTAGTATGATATATGAATGTACATGTGTTTTTGTTGTCAATAAATGGCCTTAATATTGAGTGAATGATTTGTATCAACATAAATATAGCATATGGGACCACCATCTTGTCAGTTATACATCCTTGTGATATTTTAGCATCACTTATGGGCAATTCACTAAATTAGGTTACTATAGTGAGTAGAATTTTAGGCATAGGTGGACAGAGTGGATGAATATATATAAGTTAAAGGGATTGTAGGAAAACAAATAATATGAATTGGATGGGGGGGAGGGGGGGCAGAAAGATGTCTGGGGAGGCTGCTTATTATAATTCAACTACTTACTTTTATAATACTGTAGGCATTAAATAGAATAATAATGTAATGTGTGTGTAAACAACCAAATTTCTTAACTTTTCAAAAAACTAAAAGTTTCTAGATTTTCTTAATATTTGAGAGTAGCATATAAAATGGCATACATATTTTAATAAAGAATAACTAATAAAACTTAAAATCATTGTCTTACACTAAAGATTATTTTGAATAAACCAATGAAATATGGTTAAAAGTATGTGGACGTAACCACATTTACCTGGAAATACTAAAAAAGAAATAATGTAGATAAAACCCTACCAGACAAAAGCAAATTTTAAAAACTCCTCTAGCATTACTGAGGTAGGTGTGCTGGTTATATCAGCTACTTTTAACCATTTTATACTAAAAAAAAAAATTAGAAGTTGTGCTTTATGTTTAACATATGGGGACCAAACAGCATTATAGTAAAAAAATCAAACCAAAGTAGCAGAGGATGAAACATTTTGATCTTGATACCATGCTAACATGTCTGTAGATAATTTGTCCTCCCTACATTCTAATAAGGAATTATCTTCCAATGTTGCATCAGATGATATGGCCATAGTCCTGAAATTAAAATACATTGTTTAGATATCACTCCAACACCAATGAAAACTATTCTTGAAAAAAAAAAATATATAAAAGTAACCCTTTGAGTGCCAATGTTGATCTGAGCAATATGAGAAAAATCTGCTGAAAATGCTAGTATCACTTACATTAACTCCTTGATTTAGAGCCATGAATCAATATAGATTCAAAAAATGGTTAATGTGGTACAAAGGTAGTAATTTTTATTTTCTTATGAGGAAAAAAGAACCTGAATAAACTTCCCAGGAAAGTGTAACAAGCAAATAAGTAAAATCTATCTAGTGTAAGAGAGGTGATAAATGACAACTAGCAAAAGTTACCAGATCTACTCTCACCAGAAGGGAGGCGTCAGGGTAGGCAGGATAAGCTCAGCTATTCCAAAAGGTTTTGAAAAAGGAGAGAAAACATCCCTTTACACAAAACAGACATATCATTGAAATTTAATGGTCATTTTCTAAAGCTTAGTGGAATGTTAGCAATCACGCGAAGTGAATGTGTCAGTTCCTTTAGGCAAGATAAGCTGATGCCTTTCCGCCTGAGGCACCCAGAGAATTAGGCCTATGGGGAGCTATAGAGGGTAATGTGTGTGCAACTATTCATCTCAGCCAGTGAAGGCGACCATTAAGACGGTTATCCCTGACTCATGAGTGTTAAATTTTGAGCATTCTGATTGTGTTTCAAATGTTCAATTCAGTGTAGATTATTATATTTTTGTGAATGTGACTTGAATTTTATTATTTTATTGAGTTGTTTTAAATTTTGTATTATAATATATCAGTAATGTTTTAGGATTTAGTGTATGTACCATAGAAAAAAATGGGAGACGCTGTAGACATCAACAATGACTTTCGATTTAGTTGACTTTTTGTTAAATAATTCTACTGAGGCTTTGTCTTTTGAACAAAAGATGTATTTAAAAGGGAAAACAGTATGAACAAAATCACACATTTCACAGAAGGTTATGGCCAAAAAAAAATATTATTATTATTATTATTATCATCATCATCACCATATTATCTGCAAGACATGTTGAGTTGCTGTCTCTTTTGGCAGTCAAAGCTTTCACAACAAACAATTTGTTTTTATTTATTTTTTATTTTAAAAGTTTTTACATTATTGAAATACAAACCAATAAAAATAACCATTTGGAGTTTCTTTTTTTTTTATTTGAGGCAGCACTTTAAAAAACTGATTTACAGATGAAAGCTTCTTAAAAGACTACCTTTTCTTAAAACGTTAATTAACATGATGAACCTAACAAAATAAGAGCAATTGATGTCATACAAACTGTATTAGTTTGTGTTCATGCGCATGTGTTTACAAAACAAAAAAGGTTTATTTTGAAACTAATATTTTGTATGGTATTGATTTATTTTATAATTTATGATGGCCAGTTATAAGAAGATACAAGTGTGAATACTTTTTAATTTATTATTTCATGAAATAAAATTTGTGAATACAATCAAATTCTATGATTGATATATTTTGTTCTCCACCTAAATATTTTCGATATCAAATTTCTTTAATATTACTAGAAATAATTTTTAGTTCTTTTAAAATTTAGTTATATAAAATAAGACAACTCTGTATGTTTAGTAATCAGCTTAAGGAAATGTAGATTTTAGATAGGCTTGATATAATTTGATCGTATAATAGGTTATTATAAGGAAATAATAAATTTCATTAGTTATAATTAGTGTTATTTTGGCGGTATAACCGTAGATGGTAATTAATGACAATATAAAGAGGTTAGTGACTTTCAAACAAATGTTTGCACAATAATCTTCTGAGTAGTAATCCATGTACCACCACCCTATGATTAAATAAGACGTAGCAGCATCAATGGAATCAGTTAATGGAGACCAATATAACGACTATAATGGGTTATATTAACTTTTAATCCTGAATGAATATATGTATTTGATAAGTTAGTTTTTGTTTATGTTTTGAAGATGAATTTGCATTAAATGTGAATGAAAACTTTTAAAACAGTGATAATAAGAGGTGTAAAACAATCCCATATAAATCACGTAAGTCAACATAACAAACCTTGTCTACACAATCCAGTCTATTAGAGCTTAACAGTTCAGACCATGTGACCACCCATATGGATATAAAGGTAAGTAAATATGTTTATTATATTTAATAAAATTTTGTTTTTTAATGAAAAAAAAAAACCACTTCAATGGTCACGTGATCTAAGGCGCTAATGTCCAATAGACTAAACTGTTGAAGATGGGGGGATCAGGGTTTGATCCCAATCAGGTGTACTAAGAGTGTTTTTTTTTCCTTAAATGGTTTTCCACTCTCCCTTCATACAATGTGGGTACACTTCCTCTAAATTCAACCTCCCTAGTCCCTAACAGTGTAGTGTACTGGCCTAAATATAGTATGACCACGAATATAATACGACCCTAGAGTTTTAAAGTGTTCTACATGAAAAAAAGTGGTCTCAAATATAATATAACATGACAATGACAGTGACAGTAACAGAGGTAAAAACTTAACAATTTTGACACGCTTTTTTTAAAGTTAAAGTTAAATGGGAATTAAATTTACCTTGATTATTATTTAAAGTTACAAGTCCTCACTCATGTGCGGATCTGCTATAGATGATTTTTTACCAGTAATAGAGCACAAACTAGCATTGACCAACTGAATTAACAGTCCACTTACACTGAAGGATAGAAATATTAGAAGCGAGTGGTTCCAGCCAGCAAGGCGACAAAAGAAGGGAGGAGGGA
This sequence comes from Timema podura, assembly GCA_033556935.1. Taxonomy (NCBI): domain Eukaryota; kingdom Metazoa; phylum Arthropoda; class Insecta; order Phasmatodea; family Timematidae; genus Timema; species Timema podura. The sequence goes on along the minus strand of JAVRXN010000010.1, from coordinate 94,910,094 downwards.
GAAAGGATCCTCTCAATTTTGAGCTTAACCCTTTGAGTGCCAACGTCGCTCAGAGCGATGCACGAAATATCTGCTAAACTTGCCAGCGTCGCTCACAGTGATCCCTTGTTTTCGAGCTCTTAGTTCAGTATTAAGTCAACAGATAGAGAAGATTTTATTTCCACTGCATTCTCATATGTTCAAGCTACTTTTATTTGTCTTTGCGATATATCGAACCTGAAAATTATTTTATAACTTTTTACTTTATGAGTTTTATCCTTGGCCTTGTTTGTAAACATGGCTACTAAGAGGAAAGCTGTGATTCAAGACACAGAAATACTTGCAATATTTATTGACAGCTCAACCCAGAGTGATCAATTTGTTTGTCATTCTGAAAGCACTGATTCTGAATTTGTAAATAATGAAACTGAACAGGAATTTTATTCTAGTGAAATTGAAAGATCAGATCAAGTAGGAGTGGCAGCTGACATTGATGACACGAGTGTGAATACTAGTTATTCCTAAAGGGATGAAATAAATTTTGAAGATCAGGATAATCCACCCCAACCTCTTCATATTTATGCAAAAGTACCAGGTTTGAAGTCCTCTCACCGTCCCCTTCTGATTCCAACCCAATTATTTATTATAGACTTTATTTTACTATAACCCTGCTAAAGTTGATGGTCACTGAAACAGCTGCTATGCATAACCCAATTTTAGCGTACAATCTAATGTTAGTTTTTTTTTGTAAACTTTGTTATTTACTCAGTTTTTTATGTTCTTTTCAGTGATTTATTCTATTTCAAGCTATTTGAATTTTCAATGCTTAAAAATTAATGTTAAATATGACAGTACAATTTTTTTTTAAATAATCTTGGATAGTGATTTTTTAATTATATTTAAAAATTAAAAAAGTATATGTATAATTATATCATCGGATTGGCAAGCATGTTAGCTAGTTTATGTAAAAATGTGAGTGCAAGAAGTTCAAAGACTAATGAGTTATTAAAATTTAAACAAACTCCTGCATTTTTCAAGAAAATAGCCTGGCACTTTTAGCACATTTTTTTGTCATTTCTCTTGGCACTCAAAGGGTTAAGCTTCCTGCTCACCTGCCAATAGTGACATACTCTCTCTTACTTTGTTTTGTAGTTGAGTCTATTAATAGAAACTCGTGTCAATTGGCCAGTAGAGTCTCAGCATTCTACAAGCTAGACCTTTGTAGGAATCTGCCTTTTTTTCAGTGTAAAATGTTAGGGTGCATATATAGTACAAGTACTGTTTTCGGAAGGACATTATTAGAAGAAAAACATTGCATTATATTCAGACCTAGTACATTAGGTGTATAACATGAATGAGTAGTAGGATGCGGTTCTAAAAAAAAGTTAGTAGGTTGGATAAGCTTAAGAGACATTTTCTACATACCCTTAATGTTCAAATGAAATTGAAGGCATTTTTTTACACAATTTTAAATGTTATTTACATTGAGTGACACGTTAGAATACTTTTGTATTTTAAAATGTGTGTTAAATTAACAAAATATATTTTATACATTGCACATTTTTTCATTTTTCTCTCTTAAATATTGAAATTAAGTGTGTTTTAACTGCTAAACTAGTGGATATGTAAAAAAAATATTCGGGGCTAATGTAAATAAAACTACATGTTTTCAATAAAGTAGCATGGCATGTAATTATATCATTTTCCACCATGTCTTTTTGTTTATAAATTAACCATGTTGTGCCTCACTGTTCAGTCGGCCCTTGTATCTTTCCCCCGCACTTACACAGGCCGTGCCACCCACCCATCCTCTCTAGTGCCTGGACCGCTCCACAGTCCATGTTCTCTAAGCCGTCCGTGACGAGTTCCCCACTCTACTCAGCGCCCTTCCATTCCACCATGACTAACGTTGCCGAAACATTCTTCTGTTCCACCACGACTCACTTGCCGGAACATCCTTCTGTTCCACTGCGACTAACGTTGCCCGAACACTCTCGCCGACCTTTTACCTACCCCTACCCACACGTGTCTGAACACAATGTCACCTTTGTCATGACATCAACCAGTTACCCCCAAAGGGAAAACAGTTCTGGCGCCTAGACATGGGACGACTCAAGACACAGGAGGGATGCCCAACGAACCAAATACATGACCTCAGAACACCACACAACACTTCCGGGAGTGAACAAAACCCGGTGGCGCCCAAACAACCTCAGCAAAGAAGATAAGACAACCTTGCCAGAGAAGACAAGATGGTTATGACTAGAAGTCAAAAGTGTACCAACCCATCATGTACCCCAAGAGGGGACCAACACTACGTGAACTGCACATCCTACCAAAAGCCTTATCACCTATGCATTGGGTGGGCAGACGAGTCACGTGACAACAACGGACCAGCCTACCATTGCACTACCTGCGATGAGTCAATGGTGGAAATACGTTATTGCCCAGGGTTAACCTGTACCGAGGAAAATGGCTGAGAGATTACCTGCGAGGACTGTCGACAACACTATCACTACCAGTGCCTGGGTTGGAAAGATGAGCCTAGAGACCTCAGTTGCCTCTTCTTCCGATGTCCACCATGCCAACGGTCCACCTCCTCCACCACCAGCGCACCACCATACCGCTCCCACCTGACTGCCACCTACCAATGTCCGTTTCCAAGCCCCTACCTCCTACCAACTCTACCATACTTTCACAGTCGAGGGTATGAAGACCCTACTACCTTCACGCAACGCTGTAAGCTCCAGCTCAGAACCGCTCGAGTAGACCCGCTAGAATGGGTACTTACGATCCAATGGCAACTCAAAGACACTGCCGTCCAGTGGTGGAAACTTTACGGGGAATATATTATGACTTGGGAAGAATTCAAACAACGACTAACGCACCACTTTGCCAGTACAACCATCATAGCTTCTCTCCACGCCGAGCTATACGAGAAGGAACAAACACAGACCGAACCTGTAAAGATATTCCTACAACACAAGATACGGCTGTATCAACGCTTATCCCTCACCACAGCACCATCAGCAGAGATAACCCCCCTGTTAATCGAACTATTCTGACCAGGACTAAGACCTTTTCTTCGAGCCCCACACCCTCAAGAGTTAGAAGAACTTATCACTAGGGCTGTATACGTGGAACAAGACCTGGCTAATAATCCTGCAACAACGATGACACGCCCCATCAAGACCCCAGCAACCACATCTGAACCATGACCTCCAAGATTTTACCACTGCCCAAGGTACCATTTTCACTGTGACTTCCCAGTGCTAAACCAACACCAGTGAGAGATGGAAAGACCAAGAAACGCCCAAGCCAGAGTACAACAGGGTTCTGTCTATGGGAGACAGGAATCAGGGCCACCACATGTAATAAACAGCGTCTATCCTTCTACATCCCGACCACTTCCCAGAGTTCTGTGTGAAATTCCTCATGGTCCTCTACTAGCCCTATTAGATACTGGGGCTACCGCTAATTTCATCCAATACCAAAGATACCAGAAGAATTTAATTCCCTTCCCCACACCCATCCACCTGGGCAAGGTTGGGAGTGACCTTGCAATCTGAGGCCAGATAGCTTTACCCCTAACCATGCAAACGCTAGAAATCAACGTCACGTACCTGGTGTCCGATGAGCTCCGAGAACCACTGATTTTGGGACAACCATGGTTCACAGAACAGAAAGTAATCCTGGATTACGAGAACAGCCAAGTACTATATGGTATCAATGAACGCCATACTCTGTACTGGACTCCAAGACTTAATGGAGATCCCCCTCCAGTTTCTCAAGACAAAATCAGGCAACACACCCCAATAGAACATCAAGAACAACTCCTCGGGTTACTGGACCAACACCAAGAAGTTTTCAATGCTTAACGACCTCTACGTAGAACACGCAGCATCCACCATCAAATTCAACTCAAAGACAATGAGAACCCCAGCCAAGGAGCCGCCCAAAGAGAAGAACGGGCGCAAGTATATCAAGCGGCATATCAACCAAGGTACAACCAACCTTAATCACGGCATGCCAAACTCTTCCAGAACGGCGATCTAGTGCTAGTTCGAGCCCACCCCCTCTTTAATGCTACAGAAGCCTACTACACCGTTTTACCCCCAATTGGGAAGGACATTACCCGGTGAACAAACAAAGAGGAGGGGTCTACTGGGTTACCTACCCAAATGGGCAATCAAGAAAGAAACATAAGGGACAACTATGTTCTGCCCCCCCCCCCCCCCGGTGAGAACATCAGGCGCGAAAGTTACAAGAACGGCCCACAACAGAGGACCCCGAACCCACTACCTCTGAGGACACAAAAGGGCTGGACCCTCCCCTATCAAATAGAACAGAATGGAGTATCAGACTTCGACCTCGACGACTTCCAATCCCACCAAAACATTGTGAGAGCAAAAAATCACAGTGTGCGGTTATCCCACCTGGTGCGTAACGCAATCATCACAGTGTGTGGTCAGACAAATGAAGTGCGGGAAACAAAGAATAAAGTGTGTGGTTATGCCAAACCTGTGTGTGATGTAAACAACACAGTGCGTGGTTACCCTAACCCAGTGCACGATGCCAACAACACAGTGCGTGGTTACTAAAACCCAGTGCACGATGCCAACAACACAGTGCGTGGTTACTAAAACCCAGTGCGTGACACAAACCTCACAGTGCGTGGTCACACCACCCCAATGTGGGACACAAACAACACAATGCGTGGTTGCATGGACCCAGTGTGTGATACAGCATCACAGTGCGCAGTAACACAACACAGTGTGTGATGCAATATCACGGTGCACGGTTACACAACCCTAGTGTGTGATGAAAACCACACCGTGCCTGGTTACACCCACTTAGTAAAACAATGTCAAAGTGTGGCCCTAGAAAGGGCTGATTATGGGTGGTATATTGGTAGCCCTAGAAAGGGCCGAGTATGGTCATTTTCTTTCGTGTAATTTTGTTGTGTATTGGTGGCCCTAAAAAGGGCCGTTTTCTATCATGTATTTGTTGGCCCTAGAAAGGGCCGTATTGTATTTTTTTTAAATTTTATGTCATATATTAACGTTTATTTTGTTTATCTGTGTTAATAGGAACTATTGCAATCAATCTATGTCAAAAGTATAGTGAAATTATCTCTAAGAATACATAGGTAAATAATTTGTTAATTTAGAAATAAGAAATAATATAATATGATGTACCCATGTGCAAGTGTGCAAGCCAGTGTGGGGGATTGTTGTGCCTCACCGTTCAGTCAGCCTTGGCCAGTCGGAGAGTGGCTACCCAACCCAGGTGCGCTACCTGTTTGAAAGAGCTATTAAATTGTCTTATGTTACAAAAGAGCAATATTGTTTAACCCTCTTTCCACCATCACCCTCCCTCCCACTGCGACTCACGTTGCCGGGACTTCCTCATGTTCCACCGCGACTCACGTTGCCGGAACATCCTTCCGTTCCACCGCAACAATGTTCCACCGCGACTCACGTTGCGGAACATCCTTCCGTTCCACCGCAACTAATATTGCCGGAACATCCTTCCGTTCCACCACGACTAACATTGCCGGAACATCCTTCCGTTCCACCGTGATTAACGCTGCCGGAACACTCTCACCGACGTTTTACCTACCCCTACCCACACGCGTCTGAACACAACGTCACCTTCGTCATGACATCAACCAGTTACCCCCGGAGCCGAAGGGAGGGATAGCAACCATTTTATTTAATTTATTTTCCAATTTGTTAATTCAACATAAGATGCACCCCCATAGTGTAAGGCTACCCATGTGCATGAATAGCATTTTATGAACACTTGCTATCCATAAAAATTCTCAGAATCGTCATATACTATTGTGCGATGGTTGCTAAGCTCAAGGAAAAAACTTATTAGTGGATGGAGCTGGGCTTGGCTTGTTAGGGTGTTACTAGACAAAGAAATTAGGTGAGATGTGTGTTTGCTGGCGATGCATGGCTTCCCCCAGCCTGTAAAAATATGTATTCAGAGTAACATGCAGAAATGTTTACTTCTGGTCATTCAAGTTGTAAATGTAATAATATGTGTTAAAAAAATTGTAAAAGAAGTGGTATGGCATACAAACATTTTTAAATGATTGCTGTAAATAAGGTTTAATAATCACCGAAGTAACTAAAATTAGTTTCAAACATTTCCTTGAATATAGCCTAATAACCACGATGTAATGACGAAGAGACGTAGAAACGGTACAACAAAGAGCAACATTATCAAATTATTAAAGTCGGCACAGTAAAGTAGGGCCTTTTCAAGGCTTGCCGACCGTGAGTTATTATAGATACTATTAAAATGTATTTTTGTAGTTTTCTTCATCACTCAGAGTAAAGGCCTGTAAATAAGTTTAACTAAAAACTATGGGTTGTTCTATTTCTAGATATAGCCCCTTACATGCACATGAAAATTAAAAATATAAATAATATATACCTTGTATCTAGTTGAGGTGAAGCAGGACTTAAGGGTCGGCATTTCATAGGTTGTAAGGGTTGGTATACACCTTTCTGCTGAACAACAGGTGTTTCAGAGTTAGGATTGACATATGGTGGTTGATAAACTTTGTCACCTGGGCTCAATCTAGGTCCAACATAAGAGTCAACAACTGGTATCTCAGGTGATGGTATCTCAAACAGTCTTTGACTCTTTACCTTGCGAAATTTAGTACTATACTTGTAGAAGTCTGACATTTCAAAAGGCTTTGTTACTTCCCGGTATGGTTGCCATTTACCCACTTGCACAACTGTGTGGTTTTTAGGGGACTCTAAAGGCACTTCCGTGCAAGAAGTATCACTGACATGAGAATGTAGATCAGAGCCAGACATTTTATTAGCTGTAGGAGAGCTGAGTATTTTGGTCAGTGGCAGGCAATTTGACATATCTCGAAACCAGCTGATTTCTTGGCTTCTTCTGGTTGAAGTATAGGGGAGTGTAAATCTAGCACTGGTGGTGTGCTGGGACCAAAGTCAAGAGAAGTTTCATACCAATGTTTTTCCTTTTGTTTTCTAAAAAGTATCTCTTCCTTGGTGTTTCTCAGATTTCCCTCCATGCTTCCCATTGAATGAGTACGCAGCATACCCTTTGTTGCATTTATATCAAGTTCTATCTTGAAGATACCTTTTAAGTGAATGTTGTGGTCAATGCCTGCTACTTGTTGGTAATCAATTATATTTTCTTCATTATCATATTTCTGGAAATCTTTGTTGAAACGAAACACTGACATTCTTTTCTTTAACCGAAGGATATTCATTATAATTTTGTGGATAATTATCTTGATCACTTTTAATATATGTATGTCTTTGATCCTTATATTCTTTATTGTATGAGTAGCCTGGGCCATTACTATAAGATACACGAGTATTTAAGACTTGTCCGTCAACACCTAGACTGTGTTTTGGATACGTTTGATTTGGGAGTAATGTTCTTCCTTTCTCCCCTGACATAGTAACATGATTATTTTCATCATCCAGTTTGTGTTTAGGATCCACTCCAAGGTAGCCAGAAGAATTGGAATCAATATTATCTGAGTTCCATGCTTCTAGACAAGGTGTACTATTACTGTAAGAAGATTGATGCACTTTCCGACGATCTAAGCTCCCAAATCTATAACAAAAAATATATAACATCTTTTAATGTATATTTAATTTATTTTTCACTATAGTGCTGGATCGACAAATATGACTAAAATTTTAAGTTAAAGCAATCATGAAATTCTCTTAAAAACAAAGTTGAAAGTGTTATCGAGTATTTTAATTGGCCAGACTAGGCTGTATTTTTGTCCATGGCACCTGTAAACAATAGAAATTCTATGAATATGTATGTTAAATTTAAAGCATATTCAAGTAATATGTTATATTTATCAAAACATAACATTTGCAATTCATTTATATCAAATTCCAATTAAATATTTAAAAAAAACTTTTGCCCTTGATCTAATGATTCAACAAAATTTACACAGGCTCAAATTAAGGTAAAATCATAAGTATAACTAATAAACATATTATGTACATAATGAAAAGAGTAAATACAATAAAATAATACTAATTATGTCTTTGTGCACTCCCATAATTGTTATTTTAAAAAGATTAAATCAGTGACTGTATGCTATTAGCTTTTCCTAAAATTGAATGTGTCGTATGCTAGCAATCTGGAGATAATAAATTATTAACAAGAATCATTGTAATAATATAATACTCTAATTTTTATTTCTAAAATGATAAATTGGTAAAAAAAATTGTGGATCTCTTAGCAAAATACTAATCATAAATTAAATTATTATATATCCATGTTATTCAAATAACTTAGGTTGCTAGAAAATGCTGGGTTTTTTGTTTTGTTTTTTAGCACAGCGCCTAAATACCCGCCAGGTTATTTACTTAGAAAATGTTAATGTTTAGAGAAAAATAGTTATGTTGTACCACAATCACTTTTAAATCATACATTCAACAACAAAAATTAAACATTTTTTAAGTAGTTCATACCTGTCCACTTCCCAGTAACCATGGTTTAGAGAAGATCTTGAAACCTTAATCTCTTGAAATGGCTGTACATGTATTTGCTGCATTTGTTTAGGTGCAGTTTGATAATATATTTTATCTCCGCTTATTGGATCATCATTATAAGGGCAAATATCCAAGAGAAACAAGACCTTAAACAAGTAAAAAAATTAGAAAAGGAAAAAATTATTTAATTAAATACACACAAATCCAAGTAATAAAATGATGAATTATCAAAATACTCATCTGACCAAGGTCATAATGAAAAATATGTTGATATAAACTATTTAGTCAATTTGTTTGCGAATAAACTTTACTATGATTCTGAACTGATCAACAAGAATAATAAGATTGTGTTATTGTATGACTAATTGTACTTTTCTACACGTCTTATTGAATATCCAGGTATATATATTTAATTACAATTGAGTAGTTAAAAATGTTCAGCAATTTATTCAAGCATGGTAAAATTGTAATAATTATCTTGATTAAAAGGAGAAGACAATTTTTCTAAGTCTATTTTTTTTTAACTATTTGTAACGTTGTCAAGGCATTTGTAATAAATTGAGAAGAGAAGTGTGTCAGTGAAATGCCACCATAATGTATGCTACTAGTAATTAATATTTAGAATGACTTGGTTCCAGGTTTTGGTGGCATTTCAATCATCTGAAAGTATTCATTTTAATATGCGATTTTTGTTTAGAGAAAATAAATTTTATCAAAATTAAGAGAATCTATTTATTTTTAGGTATTTAGTTGCAGTGTGGCTTAGCACCAAAAATTGACAAAACAACTTAATGATACAGTCTTGCAGGATTGTAAAGCTCAACACTAAAATACCTGCTTTGGTGGCCTTATGGTCTAACGTACTTCTCTTCCGATGATGGGGAGATCGAGGTTCGAATCTCAGTCGGGTGTCCTAAGGTTTTTTTCCAAACTGGTTTTCCATTCTCTCTCCACGCAAATGTAGCCCCACTTCTTATAAATGTAACCTCCCTAGTCCCTACAACTTTGAGCGTAGTTAGTATATGAGTGTGTAACCCAAACTAGTAATAAGATAAGATGCGGTGCTAAAAAAACATACTAAGCTGCTATGAATATTGAATATAAATTAAAAGCCACCCTAATGTGCTTCTAGTCCCATTAATATTTGAGGATGGGTGCCACAAGTTTGGAAGTTGTCCTAAATTACTTGCTGTTTTCTTTGTTCATACATTAAAAAAACAAAATCGGGTATATCATTGCCTTAATTATGAGTTAGCTTGCATTGTATTTACCAATCGAGGCCAAACTTTCATCACACGTGGTAAATAAATTGATATCTTGCTCATAAATAAAGATATTTCCAAGAATGAGTAATAGAATGGTTATCCCCTAGTAAAGGAAAAATATACTACTAGTGTATTGATGACTTGCAAGCAAATAGAACCTCAGTGGACCTCGGGTAAAGTGATCACTTCAGGAAACAATGTTAGCTGGTTCAAACCCGGCTAAGGTCAACGAATTTTCACTGAGCGATGAAAATCAATAACACAGCTTTAAGGCTCTATTTTCACCTTAAAAAAAGTTCACCCTCACACTGCCCCAAACTTAATCAAATACACGACTCACAATTAAATTATATCACACGTACAGCACCAACAGAAAAACCAAGACCAAAGAAAACCAACACCAAAACAAAATTAGGATCCTTCTAACAGACACAAGTTTCTTCCTGGAGAGTCCTAGACTAACTGATTACGCAAAGAAAGCTCAACTGTCAGTCCTAGCAAAAAGATGGAAAAAGGTGACCAACCAGAAGAAGATTGGAGAGTAAAAAGGAAGTAGTGATTCAAACAATAAAAAAAAATCCTAATTTAGGTACAAGATAAAACTAAATAATTAACAAAATAAATATCTACAACCAAGACTAGACAAATAGTGATGAAAAGTTTGATAAAATGATTTGTTTACAAAATAATATAAATATAATGTTGAATCGACCATTTAATTACATTTTTACATTTATTAAAGTAAATCTAAGCTCTAAAAGAAATTTTTAAGTAAAGTACTTTTTGTTTAGCATCCGTTTGGGTTATATGTCTATGTGCTAACTACACTAATGGTTTTAGGGATTAGGAAGGTTAAGTTGAGAGGAAGTGCACCCACATTTGTGTGGAAGGATAGTGTAAAACCATTTAGGGAAAACCACCCTTAGACACCCGCCAGAATCAAACCCCAATCTCCCCATCTTTGGCAGTTTAGTCTAACATGAGCGTAGCATGTTGGACCATGCGGCCACAGGAAAGGTGGAGATAAAAACACAAAATGAATAAACAAAATGGCTTTTAGAGTTAAAAGAAGAACATAGTTCACACTTTACATTGCTACCATTGGAAAAAGAGGTAAGGGCTGCCTCTGTGAGAAAATCAACCTTTACTGCCCAATCGTCCAACTTAGGTTTCATTCTATCGGAACTCATCAGGAGAGACTGTAAAACGTACAAGGCAAATTTTTAAATGAGGGGGAAAAAAACACCAAAGGAGAGAAAGAAAAAGTGAAAAGAAAGATAGGACACTTAGATAGAAACATGTAAAAGTCATATCATAAAGAACACAAGAAATGGACATTGGATGCTACTATATATAATATATCATACATAATAATAGACAATATAATACATAATTTATAACAAATAGCTCATAAAGTGAAAAGAGGTTTTCCTAATAGACATATAAATTAAAATTAAATTTAAAAAAATGTGTTGCTTACTATGTTCATGTCGACCTAAGTAGTTATTCTTTGAGCTTGAGTATGTGGGTACAGTTGCAAAGTGGTTTACCTGATGACTTCCACCTGTACTTGAATTTGTGTTACTCACATTGCTCGATACACCTCCACCATTATGTCTGTAAATCAAAAATAATATAAATTATATTTTCCCTCGACTTAAAAATTACACGAGCTGATATTTTACTAGTGTTTCATTCATGAATATTTAGCATGCATAATAAATAAGTGATTTACTTAGCTTAATCAATAGCATAGCTTAATAGAGTCATCTAGAATATAAAAACAAGCAGTTGCCAGAGATACATACTAAAAATGAATTTGAACCTAAGTTATAGTGACCCAGTATGACTACCTCTAAATTGAATATGAATGTACCTTATTATCCAACACTATATTCTAATAAGAGAATAAGAGATACATTCACAATGTTGTAAATGAGGTAATAAATAGTAAGAATGTCCAAGTCCTTAAATAAAAGTATAAAGATTTAGATTACCAAATGGTTAAAAAAAAAGTTGAAATCAAATTAAAACTAGGAAATAAAGGATATCAAGCTGAAAAAAAGTTACATGCCATAGTAAAGATGCCCAGGAATATAAACTCAAAACACTTTTTTATATTCACCCCATGATTTAAGATGTTTAGTAAATCATTTAGTCATAAATTTTCCCTGTACGGGATACAAATGCAAGGAGTATTCTCAAGTGGGGCATCCAACAAGTGTGAAAGCATGTAAGTCATCATTAAAACAGTGGAAAATGGTGTCTCTAGTAGAAGGGAACTTAGAGATGAATCCTTGGACAAAGAAATAATTTAAAGAATCTCGAAACAAATGACCTTATAGTTTAGATCTAATGGTTTTCCTTGGTAAATTTAGAATTATTATAGTTTCTTAAATATTGTTGGATGGATTCAATCTGTAAAATTTACTCCTCCAAATAAAATTGATTGGTTTAGAAAGCATTTCTCAATCAATAGGCCATGTAGCACAATGATAATTAATAAATAAAAACAAAGTGCAAAATTGATTGTAATTGTTTTTATATTAATCTTATGAAAGTGAAATGTAAAATATCTTATAAAAATAATAAGTTGCAAACCATTAAACAATATTAGGGTAGATCAATTTTTTGAGTTTTGAAATTCCCAGACTTTTTCAGGTTTATCATTTAAACTATGCAAAGCTACAAAAAAAAATTTTTTTTGTGATTTTTATTAAATAAATGACCCTGGGATTATTTAAAACAAATAAGACAGTGCTCGTCACAAAGTTTCATAAATTTGAAATAATAATATTTAGCACCGCGTCTTACTACCCAATCGGGTTATACGCTTAAGTACTAATTACGCTAATGGATTAGGAATTGGGAGGGTTGAATTTAGAGGAAGTGAACCTGCATTTGCGTGGAGGGAGAATGGAAAACCATTTAGGAAAAACCACCCCCAGTTCACCCGACCGAGATTCGAACCTCGATCTCCCCGTCCTCGGCGGTCGAGCTCAACACGACTAGCACGTTAGCCAACTACGCCACTGAGGCGGGTTAAATTTGAAATAAAACTAATAGTTGTTTACACTCACTTGTTTATGTGATTATTTTTGGTATGTATTTAGAGAATTAATAAAATCATATCTGATAGTGTTAGTCTTATTTCTTTATTCCCTGATATGTATCTGACTTTTCCAGGTGTATATCAACTCTGAATGACAACTTTAAAACATTAGTATGAAATTTACTATTAATATATTAATGAAAATATGACAAATGTTTGTAAAGGGGCTTAGAGATGAATATAATTACCAGTGAATTTTCTATCAAATGAATACTTTAATTTTGGATTGTATTTTATTTGGCTGATCTAGAGTTTTATCTTAATTATTCTCATTTCTACATTGTGCAACACTTTTAATTCACATATGTCGAAAACTTCAAATTGTAATATATCACATATATATCACATATATCACATATAACATAGACATAATCAACACCAACATAACAATATTAGATGAAGTGAATAGTCAGTTTTCATTGATACGTAAGTTTAACACAGTATATTTCTTTCACTATAATTTTAACTTTCTATTTTTGCTTCAAATTCACTAGAAAGGAGAATGAAAATATGTTATTTGTGACTTTGATCCCAGACTTGTATAATAACTTTTATAACAGTAATTTTTATTTCAGATTATCAGAATATTTTTGAAAGAGCCGTTGAAATCCAAGAAAATCTTTTCTTCTAATTTGTTCTTATTTAGTACTATGTTGATTCAATAAAACTCAAACTTAATCAAGAAACTAGTCCTCTGCAAAATACTTTTAGTTTTCATACACATGTCCAAACAGTGATAACTTGTTAAACCAACTAATTTCAAAATTTTTGAATTTTATTAGTGTATAGTGTCAATACAGTGTAGCACATTAATGTCATGTACATTACCTTTGTAGTTGGGCATGGTCATGCCATGTATCACAGCCATTAGAAAGAGAATGCCCCATATGCGAAGGAAGATAATTCCTATGCATATGGAAATGTGGGATGTCATGATTCTCCAAATGACCTCCAGTAAGACTGCTAGGGTCTTGATGTAAAGGAGATAAACTGATACCATCATGCAAAAGTGTGTCTTCTTCTGACCCAACAATCTCTAAGTCTTAAACAAAGAAACAAAAAAAACCTATGATTGCATCTTAGGAGAACCAGACTATAAGAAAATGAACATATTTAACAGAAGTTTACCAAAACCAAAATAACATTTTAGAAAACATTCTAAATACGTTAAAAGTAAGGAGTTAAGGCTTAGAAATATTGTTCAAAAAATATGTAGATAGAGTTGATAAATAATTTAGTTAAGTTAGTTGATGTATTCAATCGAAATTGTAAATTAAAATCTACAATTAAGTTTAACTATGGTAAAACTATATTGTCGAATTATGAACATTAAACACATAATGAATAATTCAACATCAATTTAGTTATATATAAGGTGATGATACATTTAAAATACATAAAAACACATTAAAAGGTTGTATAACTTATAGATAACAAAGTATGTTGGACAAAACAATATTTAAGTTCAAGTTAGTTGTACAACAACCTTTTAACGTTGTATGTATACTTAACTAATTTATCTATCAACTCTATCTACATATTTTTTGAACAATATTTCTAAGTCTTAACTTCTAATTTAAATACTTATATTTAAAATATTCTGTCACAAGAGCACAATTAAGAAAATCTAAAAAGTGTTGAGTGATTATTAAGTAATTATTGTCAAAAGTGTTTGAATTAAACAAATTATAAATAGTCATTGCCCTTGGAGAAAATAATTGTATGCTCGATTTTTGTATATACATTAGCTGCTATTAAACATTAAAAAAATTAGTTTAGTTGTGTAGTCCATTTAGTTGTTGTAAATTGAAATAATATGTATATTTTCAAAAAATAGTGGTAAAAGGGTTTGCAAAGCTTTGATAATATCTATTTCGATTAAAATTTTGTATTATTCGATTCAATTAACTCGAATAAAACCTAACTAGAGGAAAATTAATGAGGTTTTAGACTGTTGCAAATCCCACGATGTGCCTAAAAATATATATTAATATATTTTTAATAACAATTATCCTGAGGTAAAGTAAAAGCTTATTTATTATTACCATATTGACCAGAGGAATAAGCCACACCTTGTTCCCAATAAGATAATTTATAAAACCTTTGAATATCCTATAATTGCACCCTTGGATAATATGTAGCAAGTTTGTTAACTTTGAGGTCTGAAGATATGTATTGAAAAAGTTTGTCACCATAACTGCTTAACTATGACTGAACAAGTTGAACTTACATTAATACATTATAATTTATTGACTAGAGTCCAAAATTGATATAGTGGTTTTTTTTTTACTATGTGTAATGCTTTTTATGTAATATCATAACTTAAGCATATTTCACTAGGATATGATTCAATTTGATAGTTATTCGAAATTCTCAAATTATATTGCTTCAATTTTGGATTTGATTCTAATAGAAAACACCTGCTTCTCAGATATATAGATTATATTATTTCATCCACACTTTTAAATAATAAGTAAATCTTGTATAGAATAGAATATTCAGATTCTAATCCTTTTCTCGCACTAAATTCAAACCCAATCCTGAAGTTACTTTGCTAGGAAGTTCTTATGGTTTGCATAATATTTTTGCAGACCATAACTAATATGTCAGGTATTTATTATAAAAGTGTAACCTGAAATGGGTAGTAAAACATGGTGCTAAAAAAAGTGAATAAAAATTCTGAAATGTTAAAATTGGAGCTTGCACAAAAGCCATGGTGTGATACCATGAAAAAGGGATTTTTATTTCCAAGATTAAGAATTTAAATGATTGATTACATAAGCTACAGGACAATCACTTTGAACTTACTTGAAAGGGTGGCTTTGTGCATATTTACCAAATGATATATACTACAAAACAGACTGGACGATTAAAAAAAAATTTTTTTACATTCAATCAAAATTCTATTTCAAGGATCAAAGACGTAAAATGTTAAAACTAATCTAATCTTTAAAATACTGAAATAATAAATAACAAGTGAGAAATGGCAAAGGTCTAATTTGGAAAGAATGGGACAAGTTTATAGGTCTAGAGCAGTGGTCCCCAACCTTAAGGTGGCCGCAGACCACTCAGTCAAAAATTGAATAGAGCATGGATGACTTCTCCCCCACCTCTACCCCCAGTCAATATCCTTCCCCTAGCCTGGGAACTTCAGGCAAATAAAAAATTAATATATATTATTATAATTATTATTATTATTATTATTGTATTAGTATTACTAAAAATCACAAATTTTTACAGTACTCCTTTCATAAGAAAATATGTTTGAAAAACATGTTATATAAAATAAAAAGTAAAATTAACTCACTGTATTTCTTAAGATTTTCAGTGTGAATTTTGAACTTAAATTTGTTTCACCAAATGAGAAATTCTTGGGATTATACTCTTGCTCAAAGCTTATCTCATGTCATTGCTTGCGTCCAGTCGATTTCTTTGCTTGTTTTTGATTAAAAGTAAAGTATAGAATACCTGTTCACACAAAAAAGGTTGTCGAAAAAACCATTAGATACCGTAAGGCAGGTTTGCCGAATATTTGGGTAAGATGTCGCCTCCTTACACCAAAACTCTTCCATGTTTACACCAGATTCAAACGAGTCCCTGAAGTTACTATCACTTTGAAGTTCGATCACCTCTTCTTGGATTTCATCAGGAAGGTCCTTGAGCTTGTCACTGAAAGGATTTCGAATTAGTTTCTTAATGGATTAACTTTAATTTTTGCCATATTCTGTAAACTAACATGTGAATTCATCCTTGGTTATTTGTAAGTGACACAACACGTTATGTTGGACCTCATCTGTTACGGTATTGTAGTTCTTATGGTCAGCAAGGGCTTTCAATGTTGGAAATGCTGAATAGTATTTTTCTGGAACTTAATCCACAAATCAATTTTGCAAAGAAATGCGCAAAATTTGTCTCCAAACATAAAAAATGTTGGTGACACCTTTCAACTTTTCATTTCCGGAACCCTGTAGCTGCAAATTTAGGTGATTAAAATGGGAGAAGATATCCACGAGATAGACCAGTTGTATCTCAAATTTTGGTTCACAAAACTGCTCCAACAAATGTTGCATTTTTGTCTCAATAAAGAACACTTTCATTTCTTCTCTTAACTCATATCAGCGTCCCAACATGTTTCCTTTGGAGAGCCAACGAACCTCAGTATGAAAAAGTAGGGTCTCATGCTCAGCATCCAGGACTGCGCATAATTCTTTTTCAAATATGAGTGTTTAATGCACTACTTTTAACAGTATTATTCACCATCTTTATGGCCAGTTTCATTGTATTGCCAGGTCTTTCGGCGACATTTTGGACGCTAACGCTTGGTGATGAATGATGCAGTGCATCGTCAATGTGGAGGAGTTTTCTCTTTCACCAACGTTGCTAAGCCCGAACGAGATCCTAGCAGAGTGGGAGCTTCATCTGTACAAAATCCAGTGAGGCTCTTTCACTCAATATCATGCTTCTCAAAATAATCGCAGATTATTTTCTTGACTCCTTTCAATGTCATCTCCAACTCTCGGGAAGTAACGAAGCTTCCTTAATTGTGTTATCGTTGTCTAAAAACGAACCAAAACAAGCAACTGACAGCATTGAGCAATGTCAGTACTTTCTTCACATTGCAGACTGAAAAATGGAGAGTTTTTAATTCCGCAAACCAGCTGGTCTTCAATATTATTTGACATTGTAATGATCCGTGCCTTGACAGTGTTGTCCGACAGCGGAATTTCTTGAACTTTCTTTGTAGCTTCCTCGCCTAGAACTTGTTCAACTGCTTTAACCAAACATGGCTTCAATAGGGTTTCCCCAATTGTATGAGTTTTTTTTGTCCTAGCAATTAACTGAGAAACCTAAAAAAAAAGCTGCAAGGGTTTTTCCAGATGATTCAAATCTTGTACCAGTTTTCCCTAGTTTCATTTTCCTTCACGTTTTATAATTTTTCTGCAAAGTATTCAGTAGGCCGATCACTCGAATTAGGATGGACTGTATTTAAATGCCGTTCCAGCTTTGCAGGTTGTAACCACAAATCATACATTGGGGTCTCACCTCCTTATTTACTTCAATCGCTGTGAACCCAAACATGATATAATCGCTATCATATTTCCTCTTCTGAGCCATTTTCCACAAAACAATGCACAAATAAAAATAAAGAGTGGACTGCTAATTCACAATATTAGGAAATTTGACTTAAACAAGAACAGAAATCGAAATCAACAACACCGAAAGGACTGACGGCTGATGACTGAGTACTGACCAGTGTAAGCAGGAAGAAAGAAAGACACAAGTACATCATGGCACACGCCAATAAGAGCAGCTCACTTTGAAACAAAACCACCCTAGCATTTTAATCTGTGTTGTTTTTTTTTTCTAGCTATGTGTTTGAAAGTGTATATATTGGTGTCGGCAATCTAGACCCCAAACAAACATCACAAGCTAACCAACTAAAATAGAGAATTCCAACATGGGGTCCATGAAGAGTGCTGTGGGTATTCACGAACCAATGTATAGTTTTAATCATTCCAATTTTTTACTTGTTTTTTCACTGGGTATAAAAAAATTCATAATTTGCTAAAAAAAAATTTGTTCTTTTTCACTACTATTCAATTCCAATCAAACATGTTTTTTCGTTACTATCCAATAAACCACTATGAAACCACTATGAAAGCAACTTGTTTTATGGCTATCACACTATAAATTAATGATGACTATACAGCAGTGTCTACAATGAGTGGTCGTGTTACAAGGGTGTCAAGAGTTTGAGATAAGAGGTCAGAGTTGGAGATAAGGGATAAAGAAAAGCTCTAATACTTCTTTTCAGCCACACCGGTGTATACACATGTAAGCACAGGCATGCACCGCTATCTTGATGTTCGAAACCCATGTGCAATACAGGCATGCGCAGCTAGCTCGCCTTCAAAACAGGTTTCCTGTCACTTTTCATTGATGGGGGAACGCACAGCTCAGTCGCTCTCAATTAATTTTGCCGCTGTTTATGTCATTCAGAGCGTGCGTGGGTGGGCACTTTGACTCGCGGACCAGTCCCGAGGCTCTCGTGGACCACCGGTTGGGAGCCACTGGGCTAGAGCATGAGTTTCCAACTTAAAAGAAACCAAGGGCCACAATTGAATCCATGCATCCTAATCTAATTTTTTTCAAGTTCTGCAAAAATTAGAATAGGTATTTAATTGTGAATGAAATAAGAAGTGGTAATTTAAACATGTTTGATTACATATTCAAAGAATTTTCTGATTAAAATATACTATCTTTGATACATCAATATCATACCACATATGTAAGGAAGAAATTAAACATGAACCTCAGTTGGAGCTTTCATACATTTTTCCCAAGCAAGTCTAAGCTTTTCATTTCTCAGCTAAAAAAAAATTACTACAGTAAATTTCTTGTTCATTTAAGTTATTTAGGACCGTAAGAAGAAAAGGCATTGCGCACCATGGGGTGCCAACTGCAAACCCCTGGCCTATATCATCATAGAAGCCTGGTGAATGTTCATTAGCTGATTGAATCAAAATGTGCAAAAGAAAATTAGATTTCATTTTTGTATTATATTTTCTGAACACAAACAAAATTACGGAATTTTATTACTAAGAAAAATTTATAATGGTACATTTTCAAAGACTCAAGGATTCAAATTTATATTTAATATTCAAATGTAAATTTTATGATACAGATTCAAGAATATTCAAACCATCTCTAAAATAAATACAACGCTTCAAATCTTTGTTTTCCATGTTGCATTGTTTTGGGATCATCTAAATTTATAAAATACCAAAAAACCTAAAAACATAAGATTTTTGTCATATGTTATTTAAAAAGCTAACAATTTAATAACTTTATTTTAATTTTCTATTTGAAAATAAGTATGTGTTTATTATAACTTAGTGTCACACAAAAAATGGAATTTGGAAGAATGACAAACCGGCAATTTTATTATCTATGACTAAGGGCACCTAAATTTTGCAAACTGTGTTTACACAAAACATGTGAAAAATTACCTTTTAAAGCACAAAAACTTATTTCAAGTTTTTAGAAATAATTCTTGAGGCTCAATCTTACAATGTCACGTTGAAGTCCTTTTAACTTAACCATTCATAAAGTCTAACCGTTGGTTAAACTTGGCGTTGCGTTTTACAATACTATTTTGATGTGGTCGTCAAGTTATGGACAGGTGCCTTCCATTAGTACTTATCATTAAACTTCTCAGAGCAATAGATTTTTACAAAGCTTTTGATTGGCTTAATTTGAACCAATAGATTGAAAGTAACTATTTAAATGTCTGTGAAGTTATGGAGTTGTTAGGAAAACAGATAATACATGTTGCTGTCCATAACAATCATATTCATACATATAAGTTTATAATATATAATACTTTTTTTCTAAGCAAATAAAGATGGGTATACCTATTCTATTTATTTTAAACAGGGATGTATTTTAACGCTATTTTTTAAGCTTCAAAATAATTAAATATCTAAACAGTAAAGTCATAGTCAATTTTTAAACACACAATTTAATATTCACATAAAAACCACCCTTAATTAACCATGCACCTGAAGGGGAGAAAGTGAAGAAAAGACACATCCCATATTATCCATTCAGGCCCACACATAATAACTTACAAGATGATATAAACATAGTTAGGCCTACAGCTATTGTCAATTAATAATAACTATTGACAACAAGAAATGACCACTTTGAATTGCGAAGTGATACCATTGAAAAGAATTTACATATTTTGAATAGGAAAGAAGAGCCTGTAGGGCTAAGCCAAAATAGATGTAATAAAAGTTGATACCAGGAATAAAAAAAAACCTGCCCCGCGTAGTACGACGACTTACAAATCACCCTATAAAAACTTGCCCAAAAAAAAGTTGCTTGGTATCGCAAACTAAACAGCTATATTAAATAGAAGGAATGAATTCGACATAATTATTTTATTATCATGTCGGTGTTAAACTGGGAGTAAGTAATTTGGTCTTTAAAAAAAGATTGAAGTGGTTTTGATTGAACACGAGTCAATTTAATAGTAGGCTGACGCCGTACCATGTACACCAAAGAGGTACACTCAATGTCTTGAAAGTTAGAACTATAACACCGCAAATCTGTGATTAGGTAATCATTGGTGAAACATCTATTTAATGATAGGTGGACAATATTAAAACAAAGAGAATCCATAAATAACGGTCCAAAGTTTTCTAAAAATAATAATGTAACCTCACTTGAATAATAACAATTGCCATAAAACAATATGACAGATTGTTTGGAAGTTAATGTGGACGTTTAAATGTTAACCAGAAGGTAGATCTCGCGTTAAGGGGGCCGCCTACCAGAGAGTTGGAATGCGTTGCAGACGTTCAGGAAATACGCGATGGTTAGGTAGTGTTTAATTTTTTACAAACTTGACTTAAGCCAAAAGGAAGATAAAGGTGGGGAACATGCTTATTTATTATTATCAACCTTACATTTTGATAATCTATGTATATAAAAAATTAATGAAAACTCGAAACTTGCTCATTTTCAATGACCTTTAAATGGCCTTAAGTATATTGTCACAGTTCTGAGACGAGGGTAACTTATAAATAATCCTAGACACAACCTTTCAAAAACAAATAAAGTCATTTTTTGATAGGGTCACAACAGAAAATGTGAAGATAATTGCTAATTCCTTTTGCTGTTTTGATGCGTCAAAGCTAATGCTTTTCAGCCATCAAGTGGCGCAGCCATATCCTCCATCTACGCTTTGGAAGTAAAGAATAGCCGGAGAAAGAAGGAAAGGCAGTTGACTCCTTGCGCATGCGCTCTTTTAGTTGGATGTCTGCCTTCGCCTTGTTGAGAGTTGAGACAACGCACAGTGAGCCGGCACATTTTTAAGTTTTAGGTGTTCATTAGAAAATATTAAAAATAATATTTATTGTAGCTTTTACTGTAAATGTGTTTACAAACTGGTCCTGTGTTTCCGAACAGTTGTGTATGCTTTGCCTTCTTATGATAGCCATTATAATTATATATAAATAAAGTAGAATAATATTGTTATATTCGATAAATTAAAACTACTATGAACAATAACACAAGTGTTTCCGAACATTTGTGTATGCTTTGCCTTCTTATGATAGCCATTATAATTATATATAAATAAAATAGAATAATATTGTTATTTTCGATAAATTAAAACTACTATGAACAATAACACAAGCAAAAGGGACTACCGTAAAGGGGAAAAAACTAGAATTCGACTATCTGCCCGCCGCAAAAAATTAGGATGGAAAAAGGGGAAGAAGCGTTTTATTAATGGATCAAAGTAAGTACATACTGATTGATTAGTATAAAAACAGGGTCTAGTTCACTGTTCAACGGTTGCGTGTTAGTTTCATTTTACCGTGTTGCTCCTATATTCAGGAGGACGGGGTTAAAATCCCGTCCGGAAGTTTCATAAAGCTAGTCCTGTGAAGTAAAGAACCATAATTTGAATTCTGTTGCTTGGATAAAACATTTATTTATTTATTTGGTCATTCCTTGTACTGTAAAAAAAACATTACATAAAGATAAATAAGAGGGAAAAGTATATATTTACTGTACGTATACTAATTACTAACAAAGTGATAATGGACAATTTAATTTCTTAAAATATGTATAACTATATATTAAAACAAAATTTGTATTACACCCAAGATAACATTTAATTTTAATAAATATTAATTCAGTTCTGATACGTGAAGGTTAACTCTAAAGCAATTATTACAATGTTTAGTGCCTGATTGGTTGTCTCAACTGAAAAAGTTCCAAAATCAGCTCTACAATATAAAAAACTTGAGCAATATATTTAATTTATGAGTAAGTGTGAATTTGCTTTTTCA
Source organism: Timema podura (assembly GCA_033556935.1). NCBI lineage: Eukaryota > Metazoa > Arthropoda > Insecta > Phasmatodea > Timematidae > Timema > Timema podura. The sequence goes on along the minus strand of JAVRXN010000010.1, from coordinate 94,887,356 downwards.
ATATTAAGGGGGCCGCCTCGGTAGGCGAGAAGTTTCCGTGCAGACTTCCAGAAATCCCGTCATATTTAATCAGTGATGAGTTAAAAAATATAGTCTGCTCATTTAATATAATTAAGACCCAAACAATGTTTGGCACAGTAATTAATTAGTTTTCTATTAAGTTTGAAATACTTTCAATTTATATATTTTTTATTTAGTTGCTTGTGATACATATTCTTGTTTATTTTTTAAATGGATTACGTGACACGTAAAGAAGACAAACGTAGAGGGGAAAAAACAAAATTACGAATTTGTGCTCGCCGCAAAAAAACAGAAAGAAAGCCGTGGAAACATTTATTTGATAGAACAAAGTATATATATATAAAATTTATTTTAATAATAATAATAATAATAATAATAATAATAGTGAACACAAATGTTCTATAAGAAACGGTTAACTCAAATTAGAACGTGTTTTGTCATGATATACCTACAGTAGGCCATAAAAAACTAATAATCGATAACAATAAATTAAATAAATTTTTTTTTCAGACAAGGTGTTTTTCTCTCTTCAGGCAGAGAGGACAAAGCTGATTGTCGGGAGAGAGTAAACCTTTCTCAGTCCACTCCCATTGAAATGCCCACAACGTTGGATTCAACCCAACTTGAAGACAAAGCTATGGAACCAATAAATTTGGAGATTAGTCAGCTTTGTCTGGGGTAGGAAAACTAAATTAATAGGTTATCCATTATAAATTTTCGGGAGCAAATAGTTTTGTGTGAACATAGCTACATAGCTACTAGCATACATACGGTATTTATTTCATTTTCATGATCCATAATATCCTGGCCGCTTGTCCAATTTAGTAATAATCTCCACACGTTATATTTGACATAAGTCTACTAAATGTACCACACTCGGAGATTGAATGTGATAGAAGTTCCCAACCTGGGTTCGCAGGTCCCTAGGGATCTGCGAAGGCACCTGTGGGGGCCCGCGAAACAAATATAAGCCCTAGTATTTTTAAATTTTCTTTTATTTGAATTTTCACATCATATAAAAATATATGGTATTCACAATTTTCTCAAAAATCTCTTTTTTCCAGTTCGACAATATTTATATATATAATTGGTTACGTAGAGTACCATAAATGTGTAAGTGTTTTTATCTCAGCATGTATGGCTGGGGAGGTTAGAGGGCCGCGATGAATTATCATTGGCTTGGGGGGGTCTGTGAACTGGAAAAGGATGGGAACCACTAATATAGAATATCTATGTTTGTGTGGTCTTAGTGTGTGTGGGGGAGGGGGGGAGGAGTTCTTGGGGTTGTTGACTTTTCTGTGCTAATTGTTAGGCCTAATATATTTCTAATAATGGGTTTCTTATATCGATACTATCAGCCTACTATCATAAACCATGCTGATTATGGTGAAGGAAATATCTATAGCCAGGGGCAGACTAAATGTATTGTCACAAGCGGAGAATAATTCTGCCACCCCTCATCCCGCCCCACCCTTCAATGAAATGAAATCAATCCTGGGGTCTTTGTTGAAGTCTGCAATAATTTAATCAAGTTGTAAACAATACCATACCATCCATTACATTGGAAAATGGCTATATGAATAGTTATGAAACGAACTATAAAGTTTTGACATTAGTTATAATTAATTGCGTACCATAACAAAGAAATAGTATTAGGTACATTAGATAACCTTCGCCCTAAAGGGTTACGTAGAATTTACAATACAAGAATTGCATCCAATGATGTATTTGTATATACAGTCACATAATATATTTTATATAAATATAAGTACTATAATCAAAATAGTATTTGCTATAGTTATTGCAAGCTACGAAATTCCACCCATGGCAGCCACTGGTGCCCCAAGTGTCCGCTTGTTTCTTTTGCACCTTAGTCCACCCCTGTCCACAGTAAGATTTTAGAAAAGTCTTTTTAGGCTCTATTTTTATGAATAGAAAATATATATCTAGTTAAATAAAAACTCATCACTACTGTATTAAAAAAAATTAAAGTCTAGGACTTATTTATGAAAATTTAGCTATAAAATTCTATTTCTCAACTTTCGCCCTTGTAAACCTCTTGGCCGTAAATTCTCCTGTTGACAGTAGTAGGTAAATTAAAAAAAAATGTTCAGGGGTGCACCATAATTTTGTACCAGTTGCACGGATTGGTTGCTACCACTGGTGGCGGAACGTTATTTGTGTAGAAGGGTGGAAGGGGGAGGCGGCGGTGGCAAACGAAAAATAAGTTTTTTGAGAAGTTGCCTTCCCCCCTTCACCTCTCCCTTACTCTGCCCCTTTTCGCAATAAATGTTGGAAACTTGGATGTCCCTAAAAGTTATTTGGAGATGTCCTCCTCCCCAAATTTAGAAAATCAGATTATTTTAATGCTATTTGGAGAAGTCTTCTACAAAATTTTTTTTAACTTAAATGCTTCTAGAAGCCATCTGGAGTGGTCCTCTCCTTTAATTGAAAAATAAAAATAGATGTCTCTAGAAACTATTTAAAGTGGTCTTCTCTAATTTAAAAAAAAAATGTAAATCTTTAAATGCTATTTGAAATGATCCTCACCTGGACATTTTTGAAAATAGGATGCTTTTAGAATAAATTTGGAGTTGTCAGATGGATTTTTTTAAATGATTTGTATCTGGAATATATTTGGAGTGACCCTTTCCCAGAAAATTTAAAAAATAATATTCCTCTAGAACAGGGGCGTACACACAAAGGGGGTCCAGTGGGTCCCAGCCCCCCATGGAGAACATGAAGGATAAATAAAATATTAAATACAAAGGGACGATTTAGCAATGTTAAATCACCTTAAAGCAGTGGTTGAAAATAACCCAATGTCTTGATACAGTGTGAGCAGTGGTGCATCCATGATTATGTCATGAGGGGGAGGGGGGGCGTGCCTACACCACAAAAGAAATACCTTTAGGAACCAATAGATCATAAACACCGCGTCTTACTACCCGTTAGGGTTATACGCACTTAGCTAATGTGTAATGGTAGGGTGATTGTGAGATGAAATGGAGGACCTACAGTTTAACGTGGGATCCGAACCACGGTGGAGGCCTGGCATTCCTCACATTCACAAGTTGTGAATAATACAAGTCTTGTCAGAGGTGAAGGAAGGGTTTGGCAATCAGATAAATCTGTGCCGGGTCCAAGGATTGAACCCCGGACCCTCAGCACAGAAGTCTGACACCTTACCCCTAGACCACCAGGTCACCTTTAGGAACCAATAAAATGGTGGTCCGTGCCCTTGGGGCTTTTCACCCCTGGAGAAAAATTTGTAATTCTAAGGTTCAAAATGGTGCCCTTTAATTATATTTTGTACCTAATTGTTTCTGATTAAACTTATATGGGTTGTAAATATATGTTACCTTCGATTTGATTGCCAGCTTTAATTTCTAGGTATATTCACTGTAGAATTTACATTTAGTTTGTGCGTATAATTTTTAAATTAATATAAAAATGAACTGTTAAAAATAAAGATGCCTAACTCAAGTGACTGTATTTTAGTTAAAATATGAAAATAAGTCAATAGTAAATAACACGCTCTTTACTACACAAAGGAGTGGTGAGATAGGAGGGTAGTGTGCGGGAAAGCCAGGGTTCGGAGTAAACGGGGTGAAACATGTGTTGTTCGAACACATTGGACGTATGTCTGCAGAGAAACACAGCACCCTTCAATCCGTCAATTTAATTTTTGAAAAATATCTCAAAAAGGGGGGATTATAGCTCCTTAGTCCCACCCCCTTGAATCCATGCCTGAGTGTGGAACATGCCCAACTGGATTTAACGCTGTCTAGTCTGTATAGCGTTAAGTATTTTGTTTAGTAATAATGGATTTAATTGATTATTGACTTGTAACTTCTATACTTTGGATCCTCCTTTAGAATAATTTCTGTGTGCTCCCCTGCTCTAGAATATATTTGAAGTGTGCTTCCACCGACATACTTTTGGAAATTGGATGCTTTCAGAAACTATTTGGAGTTATCTTTCACTACGATTTTGTTTTAATTTGGAAAATAATTTAACACTGTCTTGTTTACTCTCTAACCAATAGTAAACTAAAGTAAAGATCTCTAACTACCCCCACTTTGTTGATGAAGTAATACATTATAATTGTTTTTGGTCTCTAAAAAAACACAATACCCCCCTCACCCAACACCCCTCTCCCTGCCCTCTTATTATATATTCTTATTTCTATGAGCACTCACCTCGATATATCTATATTATCCGTATATATTATAGATTGAATTGAAGTCTCCCCTAAAATAAACCAAGTTGAACGCTAAATAGCTTGCTAAGGCATCCAATATTAATAATATTTTGGCCTCCTGCGTGGGAAAGCGACCCTAACCCAGTGATTCCCAACCTTTTTTCTTTAGAAGAACTCTTAAAATATTTCATAAAATCTTATCACACATTAGGTACGACAAGGGTAAATTATAAAATAGACATATAGATCATTAGGGTTGTTAAATACGAGTAATAATAATAATAGTAATAATAATAATAATAATAATAAATTTATACTTTTGAATAAAATATTTCAGGATTATTTATTGCCTATTTCTATTTACTATTACTAATTACTGTCCTCCGGTACTTGAACTTGGTTTATCACTATTCTTACCAATCTCACTTTTAATATTACTATCGGCACTATTCTCTTCATCTTCCTCGGGTACATGAGCTATATTTATATATCTCCACACTGTCCAAAAAATATTGTCAGATTAATAAAAACAAAGGTTGGAGATTCTCGCGGAACCCTGGTTAGGAATCACTGCCCTAACTCCTCCTTTTGTAATCTCATTACGGTTACTGTTTTGTCACTATCTGCCCTTAAAATTATCTTTTTTGCACAACTAAGCCTTCGGGGGCACAATGTACTACTTCACACAACGTATAGTTAACAATAATCTCTATCCCACTTTAAACTCGTTCTTTTTTTCAAGGATGTAAACTATCTATAAAATTTTGGATTGACGTTGAACAATTATTTTCTAGGAGATCTCCAAAAACATTTACGTCACTTCGTAATATGCAATTTGAGGAAATAAATCTAGAGAACAATAGGTCAGGGAAGACTCTATAATTTGGCCAGGCTCATTGCCTAGTCTAAATAAAAGTATTGAAATATATCCTGAAGAGGTTCTAAACATGGTTGATAGAAAACACACTCGAAAACTTAAATCAAACTCTTAAAGATAAATAATTATTTATCAGCATTTATCATTGGACTCAAAAGGCTTTTATCCAACATAGCTTTGTAAATCTTGTTTAAATATTAATTTTCACATACAGATACGAGATTTTTAAAAGGATGTAAGGTAGCAATATAATAATAATAATAATAATAATAATAATAATAATAATAATAATAATAATAATAATAATAATAATAATAATAATAATAATAATAATAATAATAATAATAAATTATCATGGTGCCCCCCTGTCATTTTTTTCTGGATCCGCCACTCTGTGTGTGTGTGTGTGTGTGTGTGTATTATATGAAACAGTCAATGTGTTTCAACATTAATAATATTGTTTATTTCTTATTGTTTTTAATAAGTTCTTACTTGATTTAATTATTTAAAACGTAAGGATCAAGCTAAACAAGATTGCCAGTGACAAGGAGGTCGGGGTTTGATTCTCGGCCAGGTTTACTAAGGGTAGTTTATCCGTAGCCCTCTCTCTAAACAAATACGGGTACATTTCATCAAAACTTTCCTTCTTCTTCCCCTATCAGCTAGAATAATCAGTGGAAATTACTGATAGCCTGAATAGGCACCTGAAATTAAAATGAATTAATTGTTGAAAATAGGTTACACATGACCATTTAACCTATTATTTATGTAAACTCTAGCTTTGTGTAGGCGTAAACAGTGTAGGTGATATAACAATGTGTAGTCTATCTCATTTTAGTTGAGAGTAAAAGTTAACTAATTTGACCCGCTTCGGTGGTAATTATTACATAAGCGTGTAATCCGAACGGGTTATAAGACGCAGTTCTAAAAGGAAAAACCTCTTTTGTTTGATTAACAACGATGAGGTCGGAAGGGGGGAGGATTATTCCCGATTTTTAGCACAAAAAAAAAAGTAAATGCTTTTAGAAGCTAGTTGAAGGTTTTTTTTTTTTTTTTACATCTTCCATATTTATAAGTATTTACTAAACATTTTACACAGGTAGAATAAATCTAAGACGGGTTGGGGGTATAGGGCCGTGTGTTAGAGCTCCTTATACTCCTCGGTTCCGACGCCCTGCTATCAACTAAGTAAGGGTAAGATAGAAATTTAGTCTACACGTGATTAATTATTGTATAGTTAATATTCACATTTTCCTAAAAAAAAGTGACAAGTATAAAAGTGTGTGTTCTTCAAGACAATTTTTTTTTTTAGCATCGCGTCCTACTACCCGTTCATATTATAAGGTTTCAAGACAAGTTAAACCATCAATAGAGGATTGTGCTTGTTTGTGAACCCTTCACGAGAATCTCAAGTTAGCAAAATATCACAAGATAAACACAGGCGGACAGCTGGACTGTGTAGTGAGTGGGGAGGCGATCAGCCACGCGCATTATACCTCTTGACCTTGAAATATTTTTCCATTTCTTTGCTTCTCTTCTTCTGACATGGGGTGGCAGGGTAAGTGTGAAGAGGATAAGATTAGAGAGAGACAGACGCTGTAGTTCAAGATAACAGCACAGAGCATTTTCATTTTAAGACATGAGGTCTAACACGAATGATACTTTCTCACTTACCAAGGCGGCCCCCTTAACTTTACGAGCACTTTAATGAGGACGCTAGCTCTAACCGAACATTGTAAAATCCAAAGTAGTGGTCATTATAGCTTAACCGTATGTTAAGTAAGCCCTAATGAATTGAATAACATGACATTGTAAGATTGGGCCTGAATATTTTTAAGTTCAAGAAATGAAATGCCAAATGTATTTATATGTCAAGTTCCAAGTTTTAAAACAAATTATCCTTTTTTTAAATAAAATGTATGTTTGTTTAGATAGCATTTGCAGTAAGCACCTATGGTGATTTTTAAAATAGTTTCTCAATAAATTGCTAGATTGTGGTACCAGAACTATCCCTCAAACAACAACCATCAATTTTTACATACATTAATGATTAATCAATACAGAGAAAGCCAGTTGGATCGCTTGGGTTATCATATTTATCAAAACATACACTTGACATTAATTAATTTATCTAGCAATATGTCTGTTTAATATTTCATTGGTTTCACTTAATTATTACGCCCCTCATAACACAAGAATAAGGGCCTGTGAATCCAACATGTAACTCAAAAAGCAAAATCAGCCTTAATACTCCATAGCCGCCCTGGAGATTCTGCTAAGTTGGTTTAAGAGTAGGGCAACCGTTTAAAGGTACTGTCTATTTTACTTTTTTTAACACTGCGTCTTACTACCATTTTGGGCTGTTTTACTAGCTAGAGAAAAATCATATATATATATATATAAATATATATATTTATTTATTTATAAATATAAATATATATATATTTATTTATTTATAAATATATATATATTTATTTATTTATAAATATAAATATATATATATATATACACACATTTTTTAACGCAAGCTCCAAACTCCCCTAAGCCTGAACCTTTCCACACCTTTTATTATTTTTTTAATGTAGTCCATGACACAGTGAGTCATTTATGTCATTAAAACATAACATGAGCTCACATGCAAATAATCAAATGGATGAAATATGGGTTTCCCCTTTCACAGTGATGAGTTTAAAGGTCAGGAGTTGGGTGTTGTGTCTGTTCTAGATATAAGTTAATTTATAAGTCGTCAAGTCAAGAAATGAAATAATCAATCAGTTTATAAAGTGCATGTTCAATATCACAAATAAATAATTTGCAAATTGTGGTTATATTAATTATGTTTCAATTAATTTTATTTCTTAGGTACAAATATAATAAAGGTTATCTAATTTTTATAATAATTTACTGTCATGTTTTTTAAAAAAAGTGTACAATCGGGTGAATATGAGTCTGTTGTGGAATGTTTTTAGAGAGTAAATAAAATTAAGGCGGTGTATGATGGAAGTAAAGCATGTGTTAGGGTGTATGGAGCTATAAGAGGATGGTTTGAGATTGAACAGGGTGTTATACAAGGTTGTGTTATGTCCCCATGGTTGTTTAATGTTTTTATGGATAAGTGTATGAGGGATGCTTGTGAGGACGTGGTTGGTATACAATTGGACAATGTGAATGTGAGTGCTGGTATATGCAGATGATGCCGTATTAATGGCTGAGAAGAAATATGACTTGCAGAATGCATTAAATCATTTGAGTGTGATGACAAACAGAATGGATCTTCATATAAATGTCTCCAAAACTACCGTATTGGTTTTTGATAAGGACATATCAGGAAATTATTGTCAACTTTGTATGAATGGAAAACTGTTATAACAAGTGAATGATCTTGTGTATATGGGCAGAATGTTCTGTAAAAGTGGAAGGATAGATGGTGAAATCGACAGACGAGTGAATGCATATTGGAGAATAGTTGGATGTGTGTGGACTATTGCATAGAATGAAGTAGTATCAAAAGAGTCAAAGATGGCAGTATATAAGTGTGTTCACACCAACATTATTTTATGGATGTGAAGCGTAGATTTGTCAGTCAAAACACAAGAGCAAGGTAAATGCGAATGGTGTGATATATCTTAGAAATATGTGTATAAAAACTTGTATGGACAGTGAATAATGAGTGGGTGCTGAAGGAGTGTGGTTTGAAAAGGAATTCAATAAGTCAATGAGAAAGAAGCATCTTATGTTGGTTTGGGCATGTTCAGAGGATGAGTGTGGATTGAATGAAGAAGCAAATATGAAGGTAGAGTGTGTGGATCAAAAGGAAGGGGTTGGCCATGTAAAATGTGGCTTAATGTTGTAGACGAATGTGTGAAAAAAGAGTAACATTTAAGAATTTTAAGAATAAAAGAGCATGTATGACCCGGTGTGTGGATCTTGTTGAAGCGAAGGGAATATGCAAGGATAGGGAATTGTGGAGGAAGTTAGTGAGGCTGGATTAAATATAAAGTTGAATTTTGAGCTATATTCACAGTTTCTTGCCTACCCTGTAAGGTAATGGTGTAATTATAAGTACGTATATGTATTTTTTTTAAAGGAGGAACAAAGGAATTTCCAGGACAACCTAGAAAATTCCAGGAAAAAATTGGAAAAATGAGAAATCCCATAACATTTCCAGGCCTGGAAGAAATATTTTAAAATTGCAGGTTTTCCATGATGCATAGGAACACTGATAAATGGTATGGTGCATTGCTCATTAGAAACATTTTCTAAAAACTTATAAAATGTACCGTTGTGACGGTCCCCATTGGCAAAATATCCCTGTCGCCGAACAACTTTAAAAGCTTACTCTATTCAATCCGAGTCCGAGTTGGATTGCGTCATCTTGCACCATGTGTGGAATGAACATTTCTTCCGAGTGAGTGGTGTCTACAGAAAAACAAATGAACTGTTGCCTGGCTGTTGTCATCCAACCCCGCCAATTCCAGTACTGGATAATGCGCATGTGTGCCAACTGAGGGGAAGTATTTGATGATTCCTCCTCTGTGTCCCTCTAACATGAATCAACGAAGAAATAACTTTGTGCTCATGTGTCAGCGTGAACTCTTTCTGTGAATCGTTGGTGATGAAGTCACCAAGCTATCTGCGTTAAGTGTGAAACACCCCCTCCAATTTTCCCCACAGATATGTAATTGTTTATAAGCCAGTGATCACAAGTGAATGTGACTCTTTGATGTTCGTCTGAGTGCAAGGGGCTTACTGACAGGATGTGTAAGTTTAAATTTGGTTTCGGCACATTTATTTATTTTATTTTTTTAATAAATTATACTTTTGGAACTCTTCACGTTATGTACAAATTAAATACTCTTTTGCCATTAAAACGAAGTCTGTGGTTGGATGAGTCAATCAAAATTTAAATCTCTTATTATTATGTTAGCAAGTAATATATTATTTCACCTTTTGTATCTGTTTTGAATTTTGAATTTAAAAGCAATGAGTAAGCCTTGCCGCTAGATTAAATCTAAGGTTAGGTAATATTATACAGTAAAACCTTGGATTGTGAATAACTTGGTCTGCGAGTGTTTTGTAAGACGAGCAAAAATTTTCAATAAATTTTAACTTGATAAACGAGCGATATATTGCAAAACGAGTAGTACTATGGTTACGCTTTGTCTGCTGAGCAGTTCATTGGATAAGTTCTTTGTTAAAGTCGCACAAAAAGAAAAATATTTGAGTGATCCAACATATAGCAGTGATTCCGTTAGTGACAGTGAAAGTCATCCTAAGCAATAACCCACCTCCTCCTCCTCCTATCTCTCTCGTCCACCTCACACCAGCCATTATTAAATTTAATAAATAAATTTGATTACAGTACAGTTACATTTAAATAACGAAAAAAAGAAAGTATTAATCATTTTTAGATTAAATATTTTTGGGTTGTGGGATGTATCATCTGAGTATCCATTATTTCTTATGGGGGAAATTCACTTTGATATACGAGAGCTTTGTTTTACGAACACGTTTACGAAACGAATTATGCTTGCAATCCAAGGTTTTACTGTATATGGATACTTCTATTAATACCACGAGCAATATTATTATATACATTTGTTTTGTGTTGGGTTTGATAATTGTTTTTGCTTAATACTTTTTATTATTTGTTTCTTTCTAAGATTTGACCAACTTTCGGGAACAGCCATATTTTGATTAAGTCCAGTTAGTTGAATTGAAATGTTTGTAGGGTTAGGTGCACAGTTCTACTAAATATTAGACTTGTGCGATCTCCTAATTATTTGTTCAACTTAAAATTAAGCTTAGCTTTAGGATTGACAGTCATTTATCAATTTTAGTGAACTTAATGAGCTGACCTGATCATATTTGTTTTGTCAGAACTTTGTTAGAAAGTGTTTATATTTTGGAATTTCTATCTTACTGTTTTTTTATTTGTACCAACATCAGTGGATTTATACCTCAGATTAAATTTTATAATTATTGTTAGTTACGTTTCTGCGGTTTATTCTTGCTCTGGTTATGTGACGTCTTTCCAATTTCTTTATTATCCTGGCCCGGAGTATTTAATGGTCTTGTTTGTCTGAATAAATTATTAATGCAAAGGCCTATTATATTTCTAAAGAGTAAATTCTTTTTCAACGCCATTAGCGTATTTTCTATTCGTGACACTGTTTAACTTTATTTAATAACTATTATAATATTATTCTGTGAGTAAACGGACTTTCAGCTCCTTTTCCTCATATGTTTAGGTTCGTTTACTTCCATTTATATATTAAGGTGAGTTAGCTTTAATCAGATCATATAGGAACATAATACCTTTATGCTAGTTTACACAGTTGTTGGGACTTGGAACATGGGCCAAAGGCTTAGAGTTTGTCAAACTAAACTTCCCTGATGACTACTTTGGTTTTAACTTGTAAATGTTATTTGTACACTAGCTCGTTGTTCAAGCTCGCAAGCATTGTAAGTTTTAACAACTGGAGAGAGTGTACAAAAATTTGTGAAAAAAATATATAAATTCTTACAGAAACATTGAAAAATGAATAACACATCTGTCCTTCTAAGAGCATAACAATTAACTTCATAATTTAAGTGGTCCATAAAAAATATTTATGTTTGTTTATAACTCAGAAACTATTGATTTGATAAAAATATTTTCCCAACTATAATATTTTAATTTTTAATAGTACTACAACTTTACAATGAAATGTTATTTCATATCTCAAATATTTGTGGAGATATTATGAAAATTGGAAATTTCCGCTTCTCTAAAGTACCCTTAAAGTCATTTTCATGGTAAAACGAAAGTTACCATTTTGTTTGTAATGTTTAACAATGCCTAGATAAAAAATGCAATCAAAATCATTATAGTGGATGTTGAGAAAATTGATTTTCTCTCTTTTTACCATTCAGTAAACTACCCTTAATTTTTAGGGTTAATATTTAATTCCAAAAACTCCTCGCGGTGACCCTGTGGAAACCTTAGATACCAAGTTTTAGCCTAATCTGTAAAATGGTTTCGCCTCCAGGCCATGATACAGACTGACAAATATACAGCCGATTTGGTGAAAGCCATTTTTCAGTTTCAGAGGGTCATGAAACGTCAACATTCCTCAAAATCACGAGTTCAATTTTTTTTTTTTGACAATCACAATAATTTTCTCTCCAAGGGGTCGATAAAAAGTAACAAGAGAATTACATTCCACCAAAGAGCATAAAACCAAAAACATACACTATTAAAGAAACACTAAGACAAGAGGGATATATCTATCCAACAAAGAGCATAAAAATCAATTTCATTTTCAAAGACTTGAATAAAAAAATATATAAATTTGCTTATTGCTTGGAAACTATTGGTTTTATAAAAATGTATTTTAAATAAAAGCATTTTATATTTAATAGTACTACATTCATACAATGATAAGTTATTTAGTATTTCAAATAATTGTGGAGCTATGCTTATAATTGAAAATTTCTGATGATATAAATTACTCTCAAAGTCCTTTTCATGAGAAAATTAAAAGTGTCATTTGGTTTGTTATGTTTAAAAAAAAGTCTAAATACAAAATTTAATCAAAATTGTTAAAGCGAATTTAAAGAAAATCAATTTTTTATCTTTTTACTCTTCCGTTAGCTAACCTTAATTTTAGGGTTGAATGTCCAATTTAAAAAAATTCTCAGGGGAAGCTTATGAAAACAATATATTTTAAAAGACAGACAGATTGCATCGCAAAAACCACTTTTTCGGTCTTAGGGGCGTCAAGAAACGTAGACATTTATCAAAATCTTGAGTTTGATTATTATTACAATTACAACATTTTTTTCTAAGCACCACGCCTTACTACCCCTTTGGGCTATTCGCTTATGTACTAATTATGCTAACAGTATTAGGGATTAGGAAGGCTATATTTAGATGAAATGTACCAGCAGTTGTGTAGAGGGAAAGTGGAAAAACATTTTGTGAGAAAACACCTCAAGTATACCCAACTAAGATTCGAACTTTGAGCTCCCTATCATCGGCAGTCTAGTCTAATGCGAGAGTACCTAGCGCCTTAGACCATGCAGTCACCAAAGTGGGTAAATAAACTGAATATTATTTAATACAAAAATTTATCTTTATTGTTTATGATGTAATCGACATAACAAGCAAAATATTATATGTCGGTGGAACCAAGCCCTTAAGTTTTTTTTATATATTTTTACTTTAATTAAAATTGGACATTTTTAAAGATTCGAGGATTCAAATTTGTATTTGAGATTCAAAATTTAATTTAATTTCAATTCAAGATTCAGGTTCAAGAAATACAGGATTCGACCCATCTATAAATTTAATTCTTAGATGAAAAAATCTAATGTTGTTTGTTGTATTTATCACTAGTTGTTTATGATCTTTGAAAGTCTGGGTATTTCTATTTTAATCTGTGAATTTGTTTTATATTTGGTTTAGATGGTGGAATGTACTTATGAGATTAATGTTTATGAAAATTTTTGTATTAAAGTATTATGATTTTTTTAAATGTTATACAACCATTCTTATGATTAAATTTATTTTTATTTGAGAATTTTTGAACCAAAATTTGTTTTTTAAGACAAAATTTCAAATATATATTTCCTGTAATGTAGGGTTTCTCTTTATAATGTTATTTGGAAAATATCGACGGGCAAAGTCATAGTTAAAAGGAAAATAGATAAGCCAACTAATTTACTTACTGCATATAATCTGAAGAGGTAGTAAGATGTGGTGCTAAAAAAATATACTTACCTTAAGTTGGCTGATAAAATTCTTGTAGATCACTAACATGAATAATACTTTTCCCAGCCAACTTTTGGCAAATAGGTGAAAAAAGCTTATCAAATATTTCTGCTCTAAGTGAATTGACATTAATCAAGTACGTCTTAAAAATACAAGAATCCAAATGTTTTATTTCACTAATGAGGTAAAAATGAGAAAGGTAGAATCTGAGATAAAGGGTACATCCAATTTACCCTGAAAGGTATCAAATTTATTTTGACACATTACAGTTTGACCCTATCTTCTAACCTGCACAATAGTGTAACCTATCAAAGTAAACTTGTTACCTTTCAGGGTGAATGTAGTGTACCTGCATTTGTGCCAAGCAATAGAGGAAAACCACTAAAGAAAAATCACCCTCAGTACACCACTCAGACAATGTTATTGTCTTAGCCCATAAATGTGGGCAATAAATAAGGTTTTTATGCATAGCAACTCGCTTAAAATGTAAATAAATTAGTACATGTTAAAACGGTTTAACAAATAAAAAGTTATGGATGAGTTACCACTTTCCAGTGGAGGTCTTGGCTTTTTTCTTTGTTTTTGTTGAGATTTGGTGCTACCTTGACGAAGCGAAGTTAATTTTGTCTCCAGCTCAGTTAGGCGACGTTGGCTTTGTTGGTATACCAAGCGATGTTTGCGTCTCACAATTTTGTTTGTGTTTGCTTCGTTAGCAAGACTTAATGCAGCTTCTGCAATACCATGTTGTATCTTGTATTCCAGCTCAAGATTAGCTAACATTCCCTCCTAAAACCAACAAAAATGTCTCAAACCATTAAAAACGTATATATATTTTAATCGATGTAGCCTAATTCAAAAACATTCAAATTAAAGATTCAACCCTCAAAGGATAAGAGATTACAAAGTGGAATATAAGAAGACATATAAAATATAGCAGTTAAAAAAGAAACAAATTTGGGGTGGTTAGTTATAGCATATTCAACTACTTAAATGTAGGATTGATTTCAAAAAACATGAAAAATGGCTCGATTTAAATTTACTTTAGAAATTACTATAAAGCCACATATTAATTAGTAATTATAAGGAAATATACAAATCTAATGATTATAATGCTAAAAAAATCCTAGAAAGCGCTTCCTATCAAAAGTATCCAAGTCACTCATTACATATAAATTTTGTATGTCACTGATTTTCTTAAGTTTGTTTACATTTCAAGAAAACATATTTTAATTTTATACATGAATTGTTTGGATATTTTGAAGATTAGAAAAGTGGGGGAAGAGGGGTGGGGATTTAGAACATACCCAACAGTGTGGGTTATGTTCACTACTAAGGGTTTACTAAACTAATGCTTGGACAAAAGTATGTTTCATACCAAGGGTGCCACAAAATATAAATCATGTGCCAAAGGGTGCCGCCCTAGTAAAATAGTTGAAAAATACTGCCAATGATATTTAAAGAAAGTCCTATGAGAAATACTGGCCTTGAGAACAAAAGAATTTCCTATAATTCCTCATTACTCAATATTTCTTCAGATACTGAAAGAAAAAATTAGCAAAGTTTTTCATTTTATCATAATCACTCTTATTCTAAAAAAAATGTATCCACCATTGTTACACTATTTCCTGTGATTGTCCTTTATGTTATATGTTTTTTATACATGTTCCTATCTAAGTGTCCTATTACTCTTTAATACTTTCCTTTTTCTCCTTTTTGTGTGTTTTTTTTTTTGTTTCCTCTTTTAGGAATTTGCGTTGCATGTTTCACACTCTTCCCTGATGAAATCCATAGAATGAAACCTAGTTTGGGGGATTGGGCGGTAACTATCAATTTTCTTCAAGAGCACCAGCCATTACCTCTTTGTTCAATGGCAGCAATGTAAAGTATGAACTGTATTCTTCTTTTCATTGTGAAAGTCAAATTGTGTTTGTTCTCTTCTATATGTTTTCTATTCACCTTTCCTGTACCTTCTTCTAAATATATATTACAAACTACTCAAAAAGCGAAAAGAGGTTTTCCTTGAAGAGATATAAAATCTTAGTTTAAAATTTGAGGTCCATGCCAATGTTATAGTAGGTTCTAAATTGAAATAGACACAAGAACATTACTGTGTATTGACAAGATTAGATTAGTGGGTTTTTTGTGTGTAGTTGGTAAAACTAAACTGGGTGTAAATAAAAAAAGCATACAACTCAAATAAAGTTTATAAAATGTTTATGCAACAGGGAAGAATCACAATATCGGGCTCAAAAGTATATTTAAAAAAATTTAAAGTATAAAAATTAGTGTTTTTAATTCAACCATCTCTTTTCCTAAAGGATAGGCCTAGTTGTGCTACTGCATCCAACACATGTTTATGTTAATATTTTAAAACCTGTTTAGAAATATGGTGTTTAGCAGGTTTGAAAAAAGAATCAAGACAATTTATGAGATGGGCAAGAATTAAATAAATATAATTTTAACAAAATAATGTGTGGCTTTGTTTTATGTGTCAATCACTTAATCAGAAAAGCTATTGGTAAGTAAAAAGCAAAGTCCAGAGTTAAATTCCCTGCCAAGGTGTAATTTAAGCAATAAAACAAACAAAACAAGAGATCCAGGATGAGTCCAACACCTTAGCTCAATCGGTAGCATGTCTGCCTACTGAGCCAAGGATCCCGCGTTTGATTCCCAGCATGGCCGAAAATTTATCATTGATGAAAATATGGGTTTACCCCTTCACATTGATAAATTAACGGCCAGGGACTGTATGTTGTGTCTGTCCTAGTCTTAATATAGATTTACAAGGCATATTAAGCTACAACAGGCCAAAAAGCCGGTAGTGGAAAAATATATGACTTGAAAAAAAAAACTAACTCAGGTCATATGCTGGAAACAGTAATGGATGTAGAAAAATAAGAGATCCAGGATGTCTACTGGACAAGAGTTTTGAAATTCCAGTTTATTTTCTTTAAAAAATCCAAAATATATGAAAGGCCGAAAACAATCCTTATTTCAAAAGCATAAAACGATAGAAAGTAAGGGTTACATCTGTCATAACTAAACATTTCTACTTTAAGAATATTCTGTTAGAGAAAGATCACCACGGGTCAAGTGAAGGGTAAATAAACTCAAGATAACACAAGAAAACATCTATGGTTAGCACAACAAAAATTACAAGTGATGAAGTCGTAGGTGTGCATTCCAAACTTATAAAAGTCGTGTCTCGAGTGCCTGTCTATTGTCTGCCAAAGATATGTGTTAAACATGTGCATGACTTAGTGATGGCTTTACTAAACAATCTCAACTTGTAACGATCTATAAAAGACTACCTGTACCAGCATACCAACATTTTAAAATATATTGACCCAAAAAATAGCCTTGCAGTGAAAGTTTATAGTTGTTGACAAAGATTATCTTTCTTAGAAATTAGTGTCATACTTTATTTTGAGTTAAGCTCATGTCTAAAAAATGCATCAGCCCTGTATGTATTTATATCCCTAGTATTATATACATATACTAATATATACTTAGGACGGAATCCTTGAATTCTTAAGGATATTCAAGGATTAGACACTCAATCCTTTTTTTTAAAAAATAACAATGAATTTGTTTAATAGTTACATAGTAATAAAAATACACAATCTTCAATGAAAAACAAAACAGCAAATATGATATTAAGAAAAAATTACTTGGTAATAAAGATAATTGCAGTTACCTAAAAAATTAAAAATTAAGATAGTAAAACCTATAAACAAAAACTTTTTTAGAATGAAGATAAAAATTAACATTGTAACACAAAACTCTTTCTATATTGGTATTTCATGTTCTAACCCTTTTTTCCTCTTACTTTGCTTTCAGCAGGATTATTCTTTTTTTTACTTCTAATTTCCTTATTTGGTCTGATGCCGTTTTTCTTTCTTCGATTTAAGTCTAGTTCAATCTTTTTATTCTTTTTATGAGTTTCTATCCTTATTCCTGATGCATTCCTGGTAGAAAATAATTAGCTTTAAATTGTCATATTTGGAAGTAGGGAGTTGAACCGGAACCAGAACGGAGAGCCAAAATAAAGTTATTTTGAAGAACCAGAGTAGGAATCCAAAATGTAAAATGTTTAAGAATCAGAACTAGAATTGATATAAATTTTTAGGTTAATAAAGGTTCTTATAAGTTCTTAAGAATTCTAACTTATAAAAAAAATAAATTATAATTGTATTTATGTCCTTCTTTCTGAAACTTCAAAGAATGCCGGCACGCAAACGAGCTATAGTGAACAAGCGGCCACGTTTTGAAGCTATACTATTACTCTTTCTCAAGATTTTTTTAGGGCAAGATATATGTAGTTTCCAAGGGGATTATAAAAAGTATTCATTAGTACTTAACAATAAGCACTAATGAGTTCATATTTTTGAAGAAGAATTATTGTTGCATTTTGTAGGGTTTTCTCATTTTACTCTTTAGGCTAAAAGCTTAGGAAGATGTATTTAGTTCTGAGTGACAGAAAACATGTCTAAGAGGGGGAGTACTGAGAAATAAGAACCTGCCCAGTTGTACAGCATTCTAAGCTAAAAACTAATAAATGTATTCGAAAGTGTTATTTCTAAAAGTTTAACAGTTTAGGTGGTTATTGGATGACTAGTTTGCATGAAGGGATGGTCGGGGAGGGGAATGTTGCTAATTGTCAATCTTTTCACTCTGCCTTCAAATATCAGTAAGAAGTAATTCAAAGTCTGTGTTCATTATGTGCAATTCAGAATGTTTTTATAGTTTTTTAATAATTGATTATTTTTATTATTTGATGGATGGGGCAAAATAAATTTATTTGTAGGCCTGTACAGAACTTCTTTAAATGAGAGTGTGACACATCAAGGTTATTATTGACATGGTCCTTTAGGCAAAGTACATTGTACAAGGTACAAAGTATATTGTAATCATGCAAACTCATTTATTTTGGTGCGACTACAAATTAAGGACTTCAAGAAAGTACTAACATTTTTAATTAAAAATGTTTGAATTTAAATCCTCAATATTACTGTAGCAATATTTTAAAGGCCTAGTAATGAAGTCCAAAATAATATTTTTATATGTAAAATTGATTGAGAGATGCATTATATATCTTATTTAAATTTTTTTTGACAAATAGACTAAAATTATATTGGTTGGCACCAGTTATTTTTGTTCCCGACATGACAGAATAAAACCATCATTAGATAATTTAATTTATCTACCTTTTTTCAAATGAAAATTTAAGTAAAATAAAGTTTTTTATATTTTAATTTGAAAATTAAATAAAACTATTTTTAAAATGTCTACCTATTTTTTAATTCTTTAGAATTCTGACATACAAAAATTAAATTAAATTCTTTCCTGTTTAAATGCCACACCAAATTATAAATAAATGTGCAATTATCAATCTCTTGAATTATTTGTATTTTTGATAGAAATAACCTGTGCTTTACAGTAAATTATGTTATATTTACAAATATTATAATGGACTAAAACTAGTAATATATAAATATTTAAGAACTGGAACTTTTTAAATGAATACAATTTACGAATTGGTAGCATAAGGCAAAAATAACGAGTCTCAGTTTGTGTGTGGTTGCCTATTTAGCTCAGGAGGGGCTGTGTGGGCGTGGGAGCCAAAAAGAACAGGAACTTATATTTTTATAAAACTGGAACCAGAAACAGAATATTTAAAATTTTGTTTGGAGAACCAGAACCAATAAGTATTTTAGTTTAATTACCTGTTTATAAGTCCTCCAGTTGCAGTGAATGCATCATTAAGTTACATGTTGAACAATTAGGCTGCCTCGTGTAGGTTTTCAATCAGTTGTGTAGTGAAACGGCTAGTGCTGTGTCTTTGCTTTCAAAGATCATAGATTAAGTTGAAGTGATACACATTTCAACTTTAAAATTGGTTCCACACGATAATCATTTATTTTAATAGCATTAGTATGATTAGGCCTAGTAAAACTATAAAGTTGGATGAAGTAGAGGTGAGAAAGGGGGAGAGTGTAAAAAAATTGGAAGTGTGATTGAGGTGAAGGATGAGAGTGGAGAGAATTTAATAAGAAGAGGGCAGTAGGGGGGGTTCCTCTATTGGTGTGTAGGAGACCTGCTTCAGAAAAGAGATGTTCACTTTAAGTGTAAGGATGTGCTGTATAGGGCACACTTTGTACCAATAGTCACATAGGTGGCGGAAACATGGACAATGAATGAAAGAGAACCAAGGAAAGTGGAGGCCATGGGAATAAGGTTGTGAGGAGCATATTAGCTGTCATGAGGAGAAATAGGATTAGAAATGAAGTTATCCAGGAAAGAGTAGGAGTGCAGGGAGTAAATGAGATGATAGAAGAATCAAGGCTAAGATGGTATGGTTATGTAAAGATGGAAATGGATGGAATACCCAAGAGAATGGTGGAGATGAAGTATGTAGGGAAAATACTGCAAGGAAGACCGAGCAAGAGATAGTAAGAGCATATAGCAGAAAGTGTGCAAGTAAGAGGTGATAAATGGACGTGATTAAAGGAGAAGAATGGTGGAAGGATAGCGGAAGAAGAAGGCATCTTACTAAACTGACCCAGCCGCAGGCTGGAAACAGTTGATGATGAGTTCACTTACCTCCTTAGATTTCACTTTATTATTGAGAAGATTTTCTGGATAGGTGAAAGCAGTCCCACACGACGTCTGAAAACTGGGGGAGATTCCCCTGGCTCGAGAGGAGTTTCTGGTGGTAGAATTCCTGTCAACTCTGCTTCTTGAATACATAGTAGCTTCAACTCAAAGATCTTATCATTAAGTTTTACCTCTATGGCTTCTTTCCTTGCTTGTAGGTTTGCAACCATGTCTTTCTTTTCCAATAGACATTCACAATCTGTTTAGACATTAATAAATAAAACAAATTATTTTTATTTTTAAATATATATATATACCATTTGAACTAACAATTATCTCAAAATAACAAAAGTTATATTCACATATAACCATGGAAATAAGAGACCAAGTATAGATCAAACATGGTACAAGCACTACCACTAAATTACGAATGAATGAAAGGAGATGAAAATATATGTTTGTTCAAAACAAGAACTTAACAAAAACTTCATTTTTTTTTAATTTTAAAATTAATAAATAGGAGTAGAATAAATAACAAGGTTCAAATAAATTTAGCAAAGTTATCTACTTTCAAAGATTAATTATTGTATAAAATTTGATTATGTATCATTAAGAGATTTGAACGATAATTCAAATGTTATCAAATTGAATGGGCTTAAATTTGAAGAGTGTGTGTGTGTGTGTGTGTGTGTGTGTGTGTGTGTGTGTGTGTGTGTGTGTGTGTGTGTGTGTGTGTGTGTGTGTGTGTGTGTGCGCGCGCGCGTGTGTATATATATGTGCGTGGGATATATATATATATATAAAGAGAGGTATCAATTTGATTAATGTTGAATTAGTGTTCAAATGATCCTTTTAATATATTTATATTAAAAAAGATCAATTCTTCCAGTCAACAAAATCAAGGTTCACTTAAGCCTAGTAATGATTTTTACACATAAAATAAACCACTGAATAAATGTATTAAAGTACAGTGGACCCTCAATTAACCGAGTTAATTGGAGCCGCGACAACCCTGGATACAGGAAAGCTTTGAAATGATATAGATTTTTCCACCTTGTATATTTAAAATTAATCCTTTAATGTAAGTAATATTTTGATTTTTTTTTTGCACCACGCCTTATTTGTCATTGGGGTAAACTTATACTTCTATTCCATTTTTAAAGTAAGCCCAAAATTCGTATATTTGTAATTTGTTGATAGTTAGTCCCTTCCATTACATATTTGGTGACTCATATTCCTAGTGAAGGTCTGCATAAAGTAGTGTCCCTCCCTTCACTATGTGGCTTTTGAGCTTACTCCCTATTAGTTATTGGTAGATAAAAGGTGCACAGGGCAATGTGGGTGAAAGGAGGCAAGGAAAGCAAGTCAACTCATGGCCTGGCTTTGTCAGTGGCGCGACAAATCTTAACATATAAAGATGTGTTTTTATGCTATAATATGCTGCCCAACCAAGTGACTGATTGATGAGACATTAAGGGCCCTATATAAGAATTGTCAAAAAACACAATTTTCTTTTTTTTCTGGGGTTAAATATTGGATTTTGCTCAACAAATAAAGTTATGGAACAATAATTCAGTTTTATAAAAGTATGTATAATAAAATGTATAACCAATAACAACAGTCAACAGTTTATGTAAAATAAACTGTTATCAAAACAGAACTTGATGTATTGCATATGACATATACACAAAAAATCAGTACACAACATACTGTACATTGATAAAATGTGAAATAGAAAACATTTCAACATTCAAATGTTGAGGTGTGTGGTTCAGTTAACAAATACTTTAGTTAATGGAGGTGTGGTTATTTGAGACTCTACTGTAGTTCATGTTCTAGAACTGCACCTAAAAAAATAATTTAATTATTTGGTTAACTTGTAGAGACAAGATATTCAAATATTCTATTTCACTGATTGAATTGTATACAAACAAATGCGACAAGTATATTTTTTTCATTTTATTAATCCAAAGTAAGTTGTGTATATTCTATCTCTATAAATATTAATATCTGGAATGATAGTTTTCTGGTCAACATTTGGAATCCCACACAAGGAATTTCATGTTAAACACTATTATATTTACTCAAGTACTATTATGTTTATTGTAAATCCTTTAAATCCTTCATGTTCCTATCAACTACTATTTTATATAAGTTACTCTTAAGTGCATTAACTTCTTCACCAAAATTGAGAATGCTATCTGCACCAATTTAAAAAATGTGTATTCACTGAACTATTGGGAATGTTGAACCAGAACCAGCTCCAGCCCAGGGTTGGCAGTGTTGCCACATTTGTCAAGTTTGGGAGTGAAAGATAAGAGGACCACAGTTGTCTTCTTTATAAAGCATCCACTTGTAAACCAAATAACTGCAACTGTAGTGTAGCTTTACAATAATTTCTTTCAGAATTCTTAACTTTGAGTTTTATTGTGAATATTGACAATGCACTCAAATGTTTATCATATGAATAAATATTTCATTCTTGAAGATAATAACTACTACCACTTGTAGTTAGTAAATTTTTACACAAAAAGTTATTAAAGAGCTGCTTAATCTATAGGGCTGGGATGATGAGGCTGAACCAAAATGGCAAGGACATTAGCACGGAGAAAAGTGGAAAACCACCTCCAGTGCACCAGGCCAAGCTTCAAACACTGACTTTTTAATCAACAGCAGCCAAGTGCAATGCGAGTTTATTTTCTTAGATTGTGTGACTATAGGTGTGGATATATTCAAATACTAAAAAGGGGGTTCCTACACAACATGGTGGGTAATGGATCTGACTTTAGTTAGACTTTTACAAATTGAGTATGGAGCTGGTTTGAGTTTGTAATTTTGACTTCAACCCTTACCGATACAACCCCCCTCCCTTGCCCCCTTCCGTTTACTTCAACTCTTTTTGGTGTTACTCAGTTTCAAGTAATTCAGTTACCAACAAACTGATTACTTGTATTCTTTGTGCATGGGATAGTTTAATGATTGTATGTGATTTATTTATATGTATGTTTAAAAAAAGGTTTATGACTTAACCTGAGGGGATGGGAATATAACTCAAAGAAAATTCAGAGGCAAAATATGTGGGGAAATAAAAGTGTAAAATAAGTACTATAATAACAAAATAATAATTATTACTAACATTATCATCATCATTATTTTATATGAAAATAGAATGTGAATAATATCGATAATTAAAATGTTTAAAGGTAATTTAAGGAAAAAACTGTAAATCATTTAAAGAATTTGCTTGATGATAATTAATAGCAATAGTAATAATTAATAAACCTGCTTTGGTGGCCGCATGGTCTAAGGCATCTTTTGTTGGACTAGACTGCCTATGACAGGGAGATCGAGGTTCAAATCCTGGTCGGGTGATCAGAGAGTGGTTATTCCAAAACGGTTTTCCACTCTCCCTCCACACAAATGTGGGTACACTTCCTCTAAAGTCAACATTCCTCATCCATTACTCATTAGTGTAATTAATATTTATGCATGTAACCTGAACAGGTAGTAAGACACAGTGTTAAAAGAATAAGTAACATAATGATACAATTAATGGATAGAAGTATGCAATAATGAAAAATCTTCAAAAAGGTTTGTTTAAAAATTTCAGAATGGAATGCAGACTCATTACACATGCAGTATGGTAAGTTATTTGTAGTAAAGTAGGACTATATTTATATCAAACGAAAAATAGAATAATAACATGCATACATCTTGGACAGTGTAGAAAAGTTGTAGCTCATATATCTGATTTCATAAGGGAGTTATTGAATTAAATGTCCGACACCTTAGCTCAGTTGGTAGTGTGTCAGCCTAATGAGCCAAGGGTCCCAGGTTTGAATCCCAGCATGGCCGAAAAATTATCATTGATGAAAATATGGGTTTACCCTTTGATAAATTAATCACCGGGGACTGGATGTTGTGCCGGTCCTAGTCTTAAGTTAGATTATAAGGTATATGAAGCTATGACAGGTCTAGCAAGCCAGTAATGGAAAATATATGGCTTGAATAAAAAATTAACCCAGGCTACAGGCTGGAAACAGTAATGAAAGTAAAAAGTAAAATATTGAGGTCATTACTGAGAACATAGTGGGGCTATAATTTCCTCACAATGAGTGTAAAACAGGGTGGCAAGGTGTGGTAGGTTGGATGGAAACACATCTTATGCCATTCTAAACACCGTCTGTAATTAGTGAGAATGATAATCTCTACATTCTATTTCTTATATCAATATTTCATTTTTTTTAAAGGCTAGCAGGTAACAATGCCTCTCAGCCCTCTCCACACTCAGTAGTCAAAACAATAAATTTCAAAATATGGGCACTTCAAATTGAATATTTTCAATGATCAATCACTTGTCATTAATAAGGAAAACATCTAGGTCAGTAATTAAAAACTATATTAAATAAGAATGGTGACTTGGTTTGCCATACTATAAGATTGAATCAATTAAACTAACAAGGTATTAAAAGAGTACTTAAGTATAATTAAAAGTGATGTAGTTTGATCTCTATTGAACTGCTTATAAATAATTAATTAAACCTATTTGTCTTTAATGAACCTTAGCTCAGTAGCTTGTCTGCCTACTGAGCTTAGGGTCCCGGTTTAGATTCCCGGCATGGCTGAAAATTTATCATTGATGAAAATATGTAATTACCCTTTCACATTGATAAATTGATGGCTGTGGACTGGATATTGTGTCTGTTGAAGTCTTAAGTTAATTATAAGGCATATGAAGCTATGACAGGCCTAGTAAGCCAGTAGTGGAAAATATATGGCTTGAATAAAAAACTGACTTAGGCTGCAGACTGGAAACAGTAACAGTGTGTCTGTGTGTCTTTCATGCATCATAATTATTTTTGGTGGACTAAAGTCAACATCCTACATTCATTACTTTTACTTAACAATGACCAACAAAAGATTGTTAGTTTTATCAACAGTATGAACACATATTTCTTTATCTGGTTATGTAATCTTTGCAAAGCCCGCAACCCAGATGCAGTTTATATAAGTGGTTTTTTTTTTTAGATTTTCATCACTAAGCTCCTACCTAGAAAATTTTGATTTAAATTTTACTTTAAAAAACGATTAATCGATATAATGATCACCGATTATGATTAATTGCTGATGCACTAATAATCACCCGATAACAATTAATCGTTTTCCGCATCGGTACACCCCTACTTATAATTATACATTTGTTCAAATAATTAAATATATTTTTACTGACTTATAGGCTTATATAAACAATAGAAATGAGGCCGCCTTTGACTGGTGGTAAAAATAGCCCCCACAGGGTGGCTACAAAACTTTTATCATAAAATTCCCTGATTTTTCAATTTTTTCCAGACATTTAAAAAAGTTCCTGACCTATGCTTTTATCGATTCTCTTGGTAAATGGCAATTTTTCTGTTTATTACATTGATTAACATGGTTTCGAATAAAATCCTGATGGATACTAAACATCAATATTCACATAACTATTTTCAGTATTTAATGTTTTAAACATTATTTGTGGTCCTGTGAAAATTAGTTATAAAACAAACCGTGTACAACCATCTCGTGTTAGCAAAATGCTATATCTAGACAATATATTTTGCTAGCACTGAGAAACTAAATCTCTCACTTTTGTTCAAATGTATAAGGGCAGAATTAGTTATGTATTTAAATTCCCTGACTTTTTCCTTATTTTTGATTGCATTCCATGATATTTCTCTGTTTTCCCATACATCAAAAAATTCTCTGTCTTTTCCACATTTACCTGTTTTTCCTGTCTGTAGCTACAATGCCCCAATACACATAGATGGGGAGTGAACGATAGTCTTGAAAGGAGAGATCAAAAATGGTTGGTTTAAAGAATGTTATTTATAATTAGCTAGGTGTACCAGTAGTGGGCCATGTATCAGTAATGTGTCAGCAGTTTTCAAAGTTGAAAAACTGGTTTTAAAGTCATACTTGCAAGACAACAGAACAACAGCAGATTGGTTGAAACCATATATTATCAGACAAAGGCACAATCTCAGTAGCTTGCTCATCTTTAAGCTGGAAGGTTTTTTTTTTTTAAGGGGTCGCACAACATGATTATTCTGGCTTATTCTTATTGCTTTCCTTAAGAGGTAGGTCTTCATTCAACTTTTGTTTCCTCTTAAAGTATATTTCATTTTGTATTGAAATATCAATTTGTATTTCATGTATACTTAATATTTTGTACATTATGCTTAAAAAGCATAAAATGAACATATTACTAATTTTGAGGGAACCTTTGGGTCATTATTTTTCATATTGTTATATTAGTGGGTCGCTGAGGCGAATCTTAAAATTCAAGAAGGATCAATTGAGCCTGTTGGGCATGCAGTAGATACAGTGCGTTTAAATAATGTTGATCCTATTGCTGGGCAATCCAAAATTGTACCATCTCCCATCAAGAGAGTTATTTTCTGGCCAGAAGGGGAAGGTAACCAAGTAAAGAAAAAGAGAAAACAAGAAACGCTTACTACAGATGTGACTTCTCCTAAAATGCTTCAATACCATATGAAGAAAGAAGATAGTAAAAATGCTAAAACTGGAGACAAATAAAAAAGAAAAACTGTAAAAGAAGAAAAATTGAAGAGGAAGAGAAAAAAATAGCATAATAATGAGAAGAAGAAAAAAAAAGCCAGAAAACTTTTGTCTCATTCCTCCACCTCTCTTTCATTCAAAGATACTACCTTTGATAAAGGGGACAATTCATAGGTGGTAAAAGTGAAGAGGCAGGAGAACATATCATCCTAGAAGAATCTGAAGTGCAGGAGAGACAATTTGTACTTGTGTCACTCTTAGGGGGGAAATAAATGCACAAAAATATGTGTATTTATGCGTGATTCAAGAAATCAAAGATAAAATAATGTGTGTTCAAAGAATGAAGCCAACAAAAAATAAAAATTACTTTGTTATTATAGAAAATAGTGTGTTTTATATAAATCTTTCATACTTAGTTGCAGTGGTACCGCAACCACAACTAAGAATAAAAGATCATCAACTTATGTGCACTTTTTGTAAAAAAAAAAAAGGCTGTAAACGAAAAATTATAACTTAAAGCAAAATTTAAGCCCCACTCATGTTTTGAGTATTTTTTAATAAATCATTTTGTTTTATAGTCAATTAAGCTTTTAATTACCTTTTTACTATGCATATATTTTAGCAATTATGTTTGTGACAATATATTGCAAAATATAACTTTTTTCCCCTTTCATATTTATATGTTTGAATAGCCCACTATATAAATGTAGTATGCCCACTACTGGTCCATAAAGAAAGATAATGTTTTTAATTTTTTATAAAATTTTGAACATCTTGTTTACAATTTGATGTGATAATTATGATAGATAAGAGTTTGAGCAATGGTAAGAAAATATATTTATACTAGAATTATCTAATGTCCTTAAATGGCCCACTAATGGTATACTTACCTTATGTATAAAACAAAAGGAAGTAATTTATTGATTAACTATAGCAAAAAAAAATGTATATATATATATATATATATACTTAGTCTTAAATAAATTAGATATAAGTTATATCAAGATAATTACAAAACTATTTTAAAATGCTTTCAAACAAATAAGCAACTATTTTATGGAAAGTTAAATTGTCGATAATACTAACCCATTTCTTTCCGGCCGGCAAACACTGAATATGTTCCTGGCACTTCTCATCCTTTTTGGCTCAATTCTGGAAACATGAATACAAACAATAATTCTTACCAGTACCATGAATTTACAAAATACGTAAAAGAAACAAAGTTATTTAGAAAAGGTTATGAAGTAATGTTTAGTTAATTAATCTTAAAAAAATACTGTGGGGGTATGGATATTATTGGGTTATTTTAGTTGAACTGATAATTAAACCTTGGTTTAGTTCCTGTGGAACCAAATTAAGAGATACTTATTGAGCCATCGTGTTAGCAGCAGGGGTAGCTAGTTGTAAGTGCAGTGAGAACCAATGAGTCTGGGTATGCTGAACATGTCATCAGAGCAAGCAAAGTGAGGGCACTCACAGATCCTCATGGCAAAACAATTCACCATGTGAGACAGAAGCAAAGTAAAAACACTTTCTGTGTAAATATTAATGCAAAGGGCACTAACCAGTTCTATATCATGCCAAAGCATGTGTGTTTCACTTAAGTATAGTAGTGTTCATTCCAGTTATGTTAATCACTACACTACTAGACCAGTTAGTGCAAGATAAGTAATATCTAACAACTAGACTTCCCGCCACCTAGTTAATAAAATGAAAAACTCCATTTGAGTCCACAAGTATAGTCCGAAAATGATAGGTTGATTCTAGTGTTTTAAATTTTAATATAAATAATAACCTAAATTAACGCACACTACACTTTTTATCCCCTTGAAGGCAATTTAGAAAATCAATAAACAGCTCTGTTTGATCGTCCTTTATTGTTGCCATGGATTGTTCCTTGTCCTCTCCACCATCAATCCCATGAGGCAGCTTGTAGAATGTAGATCGTAACTATATTTTTGTGAACTTAAGACTATTTCCAAGTGCACATAAACTTTTAGTTTGGTGAACCGCACGGATATTTTGATTGTGAGTCGTACTTTGAGATTAGCTATTGCACATGTTTTGTAATTAGTATTGAAAGAACCTTACCAGAAGTGGTTGTGTTTTGTGTGGGGACTTGACCTGAGTGTTTATGTTTTGTTCATGAATGTATGACTTGAGGTTGCTAAGCCGTGTTCAGTAGTGTTACATTTAGCAGTGTTGTGTAGTTCAGTGCAGTGTTGTCGAACCTGATGTAATACTATCTCATCCAAGTACAATAAAGCTCAGATGACAGATTTCAAGTAGGGATGTGCAAGACTCAAAAATACTTGAATCAAGAAAAAATCTCAATTCATTCGAAAGTAAAAATGAATCTTGAAAATTTGAGATAAAATTCAATTTCATCTCGAAAGTTAAAAATGAATCTTGAAAATTTGAGATATTTGAAAAAATTAAATAGCAAATAACGACTCTAATAAATTTAAAAACCGAACTGGGAATTAATTATTTCTAATACTACCACCATGGCCCAAAAATAGGCCACATTTTCCCCCAAAAAACAGCCTTTGATAAGAATTATTTTGGTTACTCATATTGTTTCTCAATATCAAACATTGAAGTTATAACTGTTACACTATAAAAATTAAATTAAATTATAAATGGTATACATTGCAACTATCACTATTTTCCCCACCAGGGAACACTGCCTTTACGTAGGTCCATCAGACCAGGCGGCGGGGATTGAGGCTCCAATGAAGCTGAGGGCTATGCTGGCGGTAGCGTAGCTACTGGTAGGGTCTCCCATGCCAGACAGGCATCGGCCGAGGAGTGAGACTAAACGTGTTCCAATCCAACCCTAAGGTGGTATGCGATCCGTGCTTATGGGCTGCATGGCACATGGAAGATGTGCATCTAACGGAGCCTCAGGGATACCTGGCGACCTCCCTGAGTAAGCAGCCTTACACCAGCGAACGAGGCTCCGCTGGTGTGGACCTTTATTTCCCCGGGACTCGTGGGAATAAAATGACCGAAATGAATCCTAATTTTTCTGGAGTAGAGGGAGGAATTGCCAAAAAGCAAGAGACACCCGATGCCCAGCCAAAACAACCACTGGGTGGAAGTCCAATGGAGCATACCATCTCTGAAGCAAAGGAGGTCAAGACTCCTAGCGAGGAGGAGGTGGAAGGGGTAACGGAAGGAATGCACCTGGTGAAGCTTAAGGCTTTGTCAGGAGCTCAACGGAAGAAAGCCTGTAAAGAAAAGAGAATGAAGGAAGGGAAGGAGTGGCTTCCCAGGAATGAGTGGAGGGAGAAGAAGGGGTTGAAACCTAAGACCTCCAAGAAGAAGGCAAGGCAAATGGAAGGATATGAACAGACTCCTTCCACATCTTCTGGGAAAAAGAGGGAAAGAGAAGGAAAGTCCCTAGATACTCCCAGCACAGAAGGAAAGCCAGCTTTTAAAAGGCCGAGACAGGAAATAGGGTACCAGTCCTATAGTACTGTAGCATCGGTATTTTGGCTGGCAGTGATACAGCAGGGTTACCCCCTGGTAAACATAACGCAACAACAGGCGGAACAAATTCAGATGGCTCTCTTTGAGAAAATTGGGGAAGACGTAAGTCAAAGTCCGAGATTCAGGAATGTCTATCTGAACAAGGGAGCTCTCATCTTTGTTTGTGATGGGCAAAACACCACAGCATGGTTGAGAGGGAAGGTACCAGGGATATCACCATGGGATGATGCCCAGCTGCAAGTGAAAACAGCAGCTGAGCTCTTCAGGACTGCAAAGATATCCATATGGGTGCCAAAGTTACTTAAAGACATCCCACCAGCGACTCTGTTTAAGAAAATTGGGTTCCAGAACCCAAAAATCGCAACGGAGGACTGGAGGGTGATCAATCGCAACGGAGGACTGGAGGGTGATCAACCGCAAAGTGGAGACTAATAGTCAGACCGTTGTGGTTGAAGTGGATGAAAAGTCCCTGAAGACTATATAAGAACTAGACCTGAAGATATTTTTGGGCTTTGGGCAAGTTCAGGTAAGGGTGATCAAGGGCATCCAATCCGATGGCGGCAACGTGGAACCTGAAGGTGCTGCAGATTAATCTGCAGCACAGTAAGGGAGGAACGGACTGCACTGAGTCGACTGTTGCAGAAAGAACAGGTGGATGTGGCACTGATACAGGAACCCTATCTGTTTAGGGGAGGTGTATCAGGCCTAGGAGGAACTGGAGGTAGGTTAACATATGCTAGAAATGTTAAAGGACCCAGAACCTGCATTTTTGTTAAAAATGGTATTTCATTCATTCCAATGGTGGATTTTTGTTCAAGAGACTTAGTTACCATCAGGATGAAGCAAAATAAGGAAGGAAGCACTAGGGAATTTGTCCTGGCATCAGCATACCTTCCTTATGAGGACAGTTCACCACCGTCGCAGGAGGTAAGAAGACTGGTTGACAGCTGTGGGAGAGTAGGCGAGCAGCTGATTATCGGATGTGATGCTAATGCCTACAATGTAGTGTGGGGTAGCAATGACACCAATAGCAGAGGTGAGTATTTACTTGAATACCTTATAGAATGTGAATTGGAGATTCTAAACAGGGGTCGAGAGCCCACCTTCAGGAACGCAGTGAGGGAGGAGGTAATAGATATAACAGTTGGAACCATGAGAATGGGGGAACATGTTAAACAATGGCATGTGAAAAGAGAACCATCAGTATCTGATCACATGTACATTAGCTTTGAGGTAGAGATGGGTGTTGTACTGACCAAATCCTATAGGAATCCAAGGAAAACAGACTGGGATTCATATAGACAAGACCTCAAAGTATATCTGGCTGAAATAAAGAATACAATCAGGAATGTAAGGGATATAGAGGATGTAGCTGATCTGTTGGGGAGAGCTATAATTGACCTCATATCAAAATAACTGTCCTATTACTAGGAAGGTCACAAACAGGAGTGTAACCTGGTGGAACAGCACCTTGCAGTTGCAGAGGAAACGGGTGAGAAGTCTGTTTGACAAGGCAAAAAGGACTGGACGTTGGGCAGAATACCGAGAAGCCCTAGGTATATACAACACAGCAATAAAGCGTGCAAAAACAACATCCTGGAGGAAATTCTGTGATGACATAGAGGAGGTGACCGAAAGGGCTAGACTCCAAAAGATACTCACGACAATTCGACAAATCCAGGAGGTACGATAAGGAATGAGGAAGGGGAATACACTAGATCAGCGTATGATACATTGAGAGTACTCCTCATGACTCATTTTCCACAGTGCACATTGATGGATGATTCAGACCAATCCATAGTCCCAGTAAAGGGGTGGTTAACATCATGCAGGGAGGATTGGGAGGTGGCCAAAAAATGTGTAGACTTCCAAAAGATCAAGTGGGCGGTTGGAACCTTTCAGCCATATAAATCACCTGGTCCAGATGGAATATTCCCATACCCTCCTGCAGGAAGCAGGAGATGAGGTAATTAAATACCTGAGCAGGATCTTTAAAGCCAGCCTAGTCTCGGGATATATTCCTAATGCATGGAGGGCAGTCAGGGTGGTCTTCATCCAAAGCCAGGGAGAATTGATCATACCTCGGCCAAGGATTTAAGACCAATTAGTCTGACGTCATTTCTCCTTAAAACATTGGAAAAACTGGTTGATAGACATATGAGGGAAGAGAGGTTAACAATGGTTCCTCTACATAGAAATCAGCATGCATATCAATCAGGGAAATCATGTGAAACAGCTCTCCACCATCTAGTTGGAAAAGTGGAGAAAGCACTGCATTACCAGGAAATTGCACTGGGTATTTTCCTGATATAGAGGGGGGCCTTTAGCAATACGACCTTTAAATCCATGGATGAAGCAGCAAAAAGGCATGGGATGGAGAACACATTATGTAAGTGGGTAAGGACTATGCTAGAGACTCGGAGAGTCGCAGCCACTATGTTAGATGAAACAGTAGTGATTAAGACCACTAGAGGATGTCCACAAGGAGGTGTATTGTCTCCAATGTTATGGATATGAATGACCTTGTTAAGGAGTTGAATAACAAGGGGTTCTACTGTCAAGGATATGCAGATGATTTAGTCATCCTAATACTTGGCAAATGGGGCAATATAGTCAGAGCTCTTGCACAAGACGCTCTGTATATTGTACAGGAATGGTGCCAGAAACAGGACCTTGGAGTCAATCCCAAGAAGACAGTGGTGGTACCATTTACAAGGAAAAGAATCCAGGTCACGTACTGGAAACTCAAGTTGTTTGAGGAAGAGATATCAGTTAAAGGGGCGGTGAAATATCTTGGGGTGATTTTGGACTCTAAGTTAACATGGACCCCTCAAATAAATAAGGTATGTTCCAGAGCCAAGAGTGCTCTTATGAGCACGAGGAGGGCCTGTGGAAAGAACTGGGGGCTGAATCCCAGGAGCGTGTACTGGATATACACCATAGTAGTAAGACCCATAATTGGTTATGGGGCTGCAATATGGTGGAGGAAGGCAGATCCGGTGGGGGCTGTTAAGGAGCTGGAAAAAGTGCAAAGACTAGCATGTCTGGCTATGACCGGCGGAATTAACAGCGTACCCTCTGCAGGAATGGAAACTATGCTCGGCATACCTCCACTACACCTGTGGGTAAAAATGGAGGCAGCAGCAGGAGCATATAGATTGAGAAGTAATGGCAACTGGATATATACAGGATATCCAGGATCACACACAAACATTTTGGATGTGGTTAAAGTAGGACCCGTGGAAGAGATGCCGGGAGACTACATGAAGCCATCGTTCTGCTTCAAGAAGTCTTTCGATGTAAAGATTGGAAGTAAGGAGCAGTGGAAGATGGAGCCTCAGCACCGATCAGGGGATATAATATGGTTCACTGACGGGTCAAAGATGGAAGAAGGCACTGGAGCGGGAGTATATGGGGTTCAGCCTAGACTGGAGAAGTGGTATTCTCTAGGGGGTCTGGTCACAGTATTCCAGGCGGAAGTGTATGCAGAGAATATAGGTAGGGGGTACGTTAATCGCAGTATCTACATGTATTCAGACAGCCAGGCGGCTCTGAAGGCATTAAGAGCACCAAATACGAGATCAAAGATCGTCAAAGAATGCTATGAAGCCCTAGAGAAGCTAGGAAAGCACAATAAGGTGATCCTAACATGGGTTCCTGGCCATGTTGGAATCAGCGGTAATGAGAATGCAGATAGATTAGCCAGAACAGGGGCACAGAATCCCTTCATAGGACCAGAACCTGTTCTGGGTATTACTAAGCGGACAGTGAGGAAGGAACTGCATGACTGGATTAAAAGACAGCATGCAGAATACTGGGCAAACACCCAGAAGCAAAGGCATGGGAAGCTAATGATGCCGAGACCATGTCCAAAGAGAAGCACTGCTATACTGAACCTTAACAGGAAGCAGATGAGACTAATGGTGAGTCAATGACTGGCCATGGGAACTTCAGGAAACACCTATACAACATGGGGGTAGAGAGAGAGACCATGAAATGTAGAAAGTGCAATGAGAAAGATGAAACAGCATCAACACCTCATATTCCAATGTAAAACATTGCAACTAAGAAGATACAACCAATTTGGAACTCTGGACCCAAATGGAAGTGTATCTAATGATCATCTAGTTGAGGGACTCCTTGGGCTTTTTAGGAACACAGGATGGCTTGACTAGGATAACAGGGAGAGATACCGCACAATAAGCTGAGGCTTCGGTGTGGGCAGGCAGGGGGAATGGACCCTCCTGTTTTGTCTCCCTGTAACAATCTATCTATCTATCTATCTATCTATCTATCACTATTTTATTAAATGCATTTAAAATGTGTTGAGTTATGTCTTAAGTGTTTGAATTAACTACAAGATAATTCAAAGCAAGCACCATCCCAAATGTAAAAAAAAGGAACTTTAGCACTCTATAAACTATACATTTATTTAAATAAACATAATTTAAATTTTTCTACTTTCAAAGGAAGTTTTCTTATCTCATTCTCGCATCTTGATATTTTTTCATATTCTCGTTTCAATATCATCTCGAATTGAAAAAGTAGTTCCCACACATTCCTAATTTCAATTGCAGCTGTCAGTGGTAAGTTGTCTCATATCCCTTTCCTCGTTAATCCATACAGTTCATGTTATTTACGCAGAGATGCAGGCAGCAATCACTGTTGTTGATCACTTGAACTTACGCATCCAGATGATCGGTGTATTGTTGGCGCAAATTGTTGGTCCTTCATAACAAGTATATTGTTCTAGGGGTCCTTCGTGTTTGTTTTGTGTTTATCTATCTGATTTCAGGTGGTTTGTTATTTTGGTTTAATTTAATATTAATTTCACAAACATTTGGTTCACAAATTTTATTTGAGTTATCCTTCATTGCAAGATTAGACATTTTCTTGGAGCGATGGTCGTTATAACAAACTGCTTATGTATAATATTTGTTGACAAGTTATATTGGTTTCTATTGTTGGATTATTTTTTGATTGTTATTACCTTGTATTTCATTTGTTTGTTTTTTGCTTTGTCGAAATGATATCTTAGTGGCTGGAATCGAGAATCAAATTGATTACGGTTCAAATGAAGAGACTTTACCAACTTGTAGTTAAGGTACAGAGTGATATTACTAAATTAGAATTATTTAAGGCTCAATGTTCTGATTTGGGTATACAAACAAAATTTTGATGAGGTACATATTTTATTAGGTATAACAATCATTCATATTCAATTTAATAGAATGGCACATGAAGCACGTGTTGAAGAATTTGATGTTAAATACTATGAGGTGAAAGCAGTATATATGATGGCAATATTTAACTTGTGACCAATCTCATTATTGAAAAGTCCAAAAATTATTTTCTGCGAAATTGCCTAAGCTGCACCAGACCCACAGCCTCCAGGTTAAAATAGCTATGCTCAATGGGAGAGCTTGAGTCCCAAGTGACAACCTCGCTATCAAGCAGGCATTTTTAAAAACAGTTCCCTTTAAAGATGGTTTTAATATAGAACACACGAAAACTGCCTTTTAGTGTCAATAAACCGGCTTTCACAAAGCTAGTTTCAGGTAGCAAAAACCAGACCCCTAAATGAGCTTACTTAGACTGAAAATTATAAAGAAAGCGTAGAATACAATGATCCTTTTTTTGTTCAAGTGAATGTTTGTAAATTATTTAGTTGTAAACAATCTTCAACAGAATGTACAGCCAAAGTATATTTAAAATTCCCTGACATTTCCAGGTTTTCCAGAGCCAAAATTTCCAAGTTTTCCAGTGACTATATATTGATTTTTTTTACTAAGATTTCAATTTAATTTAATAAAATTTTTAACCCATACCCATTCTGAAATTATGTCACACTATGAGGTGTTAAAAGATATCACCCTAAAGCAATGGCCTGCAGATAGTGAGATTTAGTTATATTTCAGTAAGATATTTAAAGATTACCCGCTTGTGGCGTAGTTAGCTAACGCGTAGTCGTGTTGAGCTCGACCGTCGAGGACGGGGATCGAGGTTCGAATCTCGTTCGGGTGAACTGGGTGTTTTTCTCAATGGTTTTCCACTCTCCCTCCACGCAAATGCGGGTTCACTTCCTAAATTCAACCACCAATTCCTAATCCATTAGCGTAGTTAGTACTTAAGCGTATAACCTGAACGGGTAGTAAGACGCGGTGCTAAATATATTTAAAGATTGCCTAGCACCAATACAGCTTATTATCATTGTGAGGCACACTATTTTGTTAATTTATTCTTCCTATGACACAATCAATTCTTGCACATGCACATAACCATGACTTAACTTTAACTAAAGACACGCAGTAGAGGGGTGGAAAGAATGTTTTCTTTTTATTAGTGTACATAAGAGTGTGTATTTTTTTAATGAATATGTGAAAATTCCAAAAATTTTATCAAATTCAGTGACTTTTCCCTGACCAAGCAAATTCCCTAACTTTTCCCTATTTTCCAGGTTTTCCAAACCACTGGACACCCTGTTCAAATACGGTTGACAGGTTACTTGTTTGAAAAAAGGTTTGTTCATTGAAAGGGGGTAAGGGAGTGATTTGGGGTGGGGATTACCAGTACCTGAAATATAGTTTCAGACCGCCCACCCCTTTACATAGAACAGTTTGAAGTGAGATGTTTCACTTTTAAGTGCTGTTATCACTGAGAATTGCAACTAGCACTCCCTCATGCCCAAGGACTCGACTCCAAGGAGCACAGCAAAACACCTGTAAGGCTGAGGGTCTAATATTTCCTTGTCTGTGGCCTAAGCCTATTTATATATGCTCATCCCATTCACATACACACACAGAATGCATAACCTTAATAAATGTAACTGACATTGTATCCGGATACAATATATTATTAAGTTCCCATTACATGGTTTTAAGTCAAGGGTCTTTTTACCTATCATCAGTTTATTTGAGTCTTTAAAAATAATCGGTATATTTGTTATTTAAAATATTTGTGATCATGTCAGGAAAGACTGTTTAAACCAAAAAATATTTTTGTACCAGACAAATATATACAAAGACTTCTTGTTTTTGTATTTGACAGTGATTACTTTAAGCATCTATGTGGCTGGATTTTAACATTACTTGAAGCAATTTAACCTCCAAGCAAACCTTAAGTTTCCCCAATACACACCTACAAGATACAGTATGGGTTACTTAAACAACTATAATTGGCTTAGGTAGGCCTCTACACTAAAACATATGTTTTAATTAAATATTATAATTTGTTTATGCTAAATGTTATTAATTATAAGCTTACCGAGTTTTGTTTAAATTTTATAGCTAGTCCTATTCAAAATCATCAAACTTTATAAATCTCGGCAGAATATAACATTCATGTAACATGATGTTAACTTAATATTCATGTAACATTCACTTAACATTAAAAAAAACTAGTGTGTGTCAGGTTTCATAGAGTATAACAACTCGAGCAAAACTGAGATAAAGAATTTGAACTATTTAAGAACCAATTGTTCACTAAAATAGAAATCAAGCAGTTAGGGCTGATTTTAAGGTTATATTATTTTAGCACTGCATCTTAATACCCATATGGGTTACACACCTATGTACTAATTACATTAATGTGCTAAAGATTAGGAAGGCTTAATTTAGAGGAAATGCACCTGCATTTGTGTGGGAGGGAGGGTAAAAAAAATTAAATTATTCAGGAAAACCACCCTCAGTGCATCTGACTGGGATCAAATCCTGATCTCATCTTCGGCAGTCTAGTCTAAAACGAGAGTAGCACCCTAGACCATGCGGCCACCAAAGTGGATGATTAACCTATAATAATATTATTACTATTACTACAATTATTACTATTACTATTATTATTATTACTATTATATTACTACTACTAGACCATCAGGTCACCGATTAGGCTATACATGCTTGAAATATTAGCTTTACTGGAATTATATAATTAATGTGTGAGAAGCGGCTAGATGTTTTAGTGATAGCGCGATTCAGACAAAAAACTCTCATCATCCACATCACCAGTTTAGCTTTAATGCCTAGGAGATGCTTATTGTTTGTACAAATGTTTTGGCCTGCAATTGCCAGGTTGAGGAGTTTGCCGGCTTTCGCATAAAAAAAAGTTGCAGGAGATATCTTGGTGGTTCTGCATGTGTGTAGCTAGTTTCATTTTACTCTAGTGGCAGCAATCCTTTACTTCACTTTTCAGTTCATTTCTTGTACCGTAACTAGGAACTTCTTTACTTGATCCAAATCAGAATTAGAGTTCGTTGGGGAAAAAAAACCTGTCAAAAATATTAACCATATAGGCCTAGGCTAACATATTATCCTAATTTAGAGATTTACCAATTTTTATTGGAAAGCGCCGTTACATCACACATAAGATCAGCTATCACTTTACATTCCGGATGTAAAACCACTTGAAAAATCAACCAAACCATGTGAAACATGAAAATTTGTTGATAAAAGCATATTTTGATGAATTTTAATTTTTATCGATTTTATCGCTGAAACAATGAAACTGTCTATAAGTAGCCTATTACCAAGCAAATAAAAATTATTTCAAAATAGGTTGACATAAGTTACTTTCAGCCTATGTTTGCAATGAAGAACATTCTGCTTACTTTCACTTACCTATATCTTATCATAGATGAGTTTTGTTTATTATAATGTTTAACAGTAATAAGAAGTGTTTTAGTAGATATAAAGATTTTTTCCAAAAGCAGGTAGGCCTATATGTGTGGATAAGCAACGTGGCATGAAAGTAAAATAGGCCCTATGTATTTTATTACACATTAGAATTAAATTATCGAGCTGTCTAATCCAAAACAACTATATATTCAGCACCAAATCAATTGTATTTTTATAATAACATATTCTGTGTGGTTTAGTTATTTAAGAACCCTTTTTTCAAAGCCACATGAAGGAGTGCAAGACCCCAAAGTAGTAACAATTTTTTCTTCGGGTTTGTTGTAAAATTCAAGTTAATATTAATATTTTAATTATTTAATAAGCCAAGGAGCTAACCTCCAAATTGAACTAAAAAAACTATTTATTAATAAAATATACTATTAACCCAACTACCCCCAAACTAACCCCAAATGTTTGAGATTCAATTGTTTAAATTATTGACAATTTCACATTAAATACTGCACTTACAAATATTATGTATTGATACAATAAAAAAAATCATAATTTCAGTAATCAGGATTTTGTTCATAATAAACACAGAACTCTCTAGTCGACCATCGAGGGATCGACCAGAGATAATTTAACAAGGTTGATCATGAGGTTGACTGCATCTATTAGATAGACGGAAAGCATCGAGATTATTTGTAATGATAGACTGGCTAACAGGGTAGACAAGTTCGGCGGAACTGTTGCTTCATGTAGCTGGAATTGGAAATAATGTATTTAGACCAGATATAACAAGGAATCAAACACGACTAAGGAAAGAATTTTTAAATGAAACAAGTACTCGTATAATGACATTGTTGGGATATGAAGTATGAATGGTATGGACAATAAAATAATATTATTGAGGAAGACCGGATTTTAAACATGAATTGCATCCATATACAAAAATGAATTATTTTTATTAAGGTATATGTAATAGCATATTCACTTTAAATCATCTGTACATGTAATAAACTACCAAAATGCCATAAAATTTAATGTTTGTCATTCGAATAGATGTAATCAAGTTTTAAGATACCTTTATTTTCATTTTAATTATCGAATTTTTAATATAATAAGGTTTCTGAAACCAGTATAAAAGCTAATATCATACTTTAAATACAGTTAACTCCCGATTATCCGTAGTAATGGAGGAGATGATGCCAAGGATAGCCGGAAAACTCGGATAGTCCGCATCTGTAGTAAAACAAGATATTGTAGCTCATTCAATTCAAACAATTACTCATCCATCGTGACTGCGTCTATGAACACATCATTATATTTCAAACATTAAGAGGCTAATAAAAAACTTTAAATCAATGTACAGTATAGGTACTCAAAATGAACACATCATGTAACCCTGTTACAACACTTAGAAGAAAAAGAGAATTGTTTGGCTCACCACTCGTGCTCCAGTTGACCTCGTCTCGGCCAGGCTCCACTCCGCTCCGATCCACTAACACGTCCCAGCACTATCAACATCAAAATGACTCGAGAAGCCAAGCTTCATTCCTCATCGTGCTCAAGAAAAAAAGGATGATATGCGCAGCTTGGGTTCGCGTCACCGGCAGTGTTCAAACACTATCAGAACTATTGTTGGGCGCACCTTTTGAAAAAAGCGTAGATAAATGGTACGGCGCACCACACAGACTTACTCTCTCTTTCTATTAACTCGTAAGATTTCTGAACGGAATAATGTACATTGTATCATTACCACTCCACATAAGAACACGCATAAAATAATATACAATGATATAGAATCAATGAGAAAAGAGGCGCATCTTTGTCCACCTAAGAGCATTTCAAACAGTTTAATGTTTTAAAGACCTTAATAAAATGGTATTTGAACCATTTGCTGACAGCTTGGAAACTCGGATCTGCTTTATATGTTCCAATTTATGAAAATTATATTACTAGAGATGAATGGAGGGAAGTAGAAAGAAATCTAAGGAATCCTAGAAGTTATAAAAAAGATTAATATTGGGTCCACAAGGGTCAACACTTCGTATTAAAATTTCAATTTCTGGTTAAAATTTTAACATTTTATAAGGTGTTGCACATCTTCAAGTCATCGCATTGATATTTAATTATTCATTTATACATTTTGACCAATAAAAAATGTAAATATTGACTATTGAGTCTAAAATGAAGATAGATCATTGCTGTGCAAACATTTTTCCTAAGAGTTTTAAGGAAAAATAACATACTTTTTTTTAGATACTTACTTATATTTAATTACTCTGTGGAATTGGAGAATTATTGCTTTAAGACTTAAGTAGTATGTGTTTACAACTAAAGCTCACAAAATTGTATTAATATATTTGCAAATATCTCAGAAACTGTTGCTTTTATAAAAATATATGTCAAATAAAAGTTTTTTATTTCTAATAGTCCTACAATTTTGCAATGATAAGTTGTTTAGTTTCTCAAATAGTTGTGGAGATACGGAAATTAACGCTTCTGTAAAGTACCCTAAAATTCATTTTCATAGGAAAATGAAAATAGCCAGTAAATTTATAATCTTAATCAACGCTTAGATACGAATTTTAATCAAAATCGTTTGAGCAGATTTTGAGGAAACCTATTTTTACTCTTTTCGCCCTTTATAAAACTACGCTTAATTTTAAGTTTTAATAGACACACAGACAGACGGCATTGCAAAGACTATTTTTTAGGGTTCGGGGGTCATGAGACGTCGACATCCATCAACATTTCAGGTTAGTTTTTTTTTTACGGTCGCAATACTTAAACTTAAATGTCCAAAAAGTTAAAAAAATATATATAATCGCCTATATATTGAAAGTTATTGATTTTATAAAAATATGTTTCAAATAAAATATTTGTATTATAAAATATATATATACATATTTGTAATGCTAAGTAATTTCATATCTCAAATAGTTTCGGAGCTATTATAAAAAATGTTAAATTACGCATCAGACCGGAGCCCTTAAAGCCATTTTGCCGAAATATTGAGAGTAGCCATTTTGTTTGGAATATCTATTAATGTTTATAAATGAAATTTAATCAAAATCGTTGGAGCCGATTTTGAGAAAATCGACCTTTTCTCTTTTTTCCCTTCAGTAAACTACCCTTAATTTTAGGGGTAGATATCCAATTCCAAAAACTCCTCGGGGCAACCCTATGAAAACCCTAGAAATCAAGTTTTAGCTCAATCGGTAAAATATTTTAGGCTCTAGATGGAGGTACAGACAGACAGGCGGAAATTCAAAAACAACTTTTTCGGATTTAGGGAGTCATGAAAAGTCAAGATTCATCAAAATCTCGAGTTCGATTTTTTTGACGATCACCATACTTTCTCTACCTGTAAGATAGAGAGAAAGTAAATAGTGGAGTATGTTCTGGAAGGTTGCTACCCCTTACTCCTCTCCCCTCCCTTTGGTTCCCCGCCTTGAGAGCACATGGCTTCACTTGTATGGTATATATAGGGCATCGTTCTGTAATGCCATTACACATTACACCGCGATCACTAGGTGAGAGACTTTGTTACTAGATAAGTTTTACGTCTGTATATTCATAATTCCTTTTGGCCGTAATAATTCAAAATTGCTGTTCGGGATTTCATATTTAAAGACTTGATTTATTAACTCTACCTGGTCTCCTTTAAATTGCTTGAGGACCATGGATAATATATATATATATTATCCATGTTTTAATATATATATACAATATTATATATATATACAAAACGTGTTTCTAAAACATTGCATCAAACTTTGGCAGGATACTCCTTGGCTGAAATTAGAATAATTCTCATAAGCAACCTAGGGTCCATCTTCAATATTAAGGGCGGTATACACCCCTAAAGACATAGCTAAAAACGACTGTTGTGTGAAATATTATGAAAACTGCTTAGGGTAATACAACGAATCTTTGTATACTACTTATTGAAACCTTGATCATTAATAAACTAAATGTGCTGTTACCGTTACCCACCCCCATCATGTAAAAAAGGGGGGGTTGTAACACATTTTTTCTAAAATAAAATATGTCAGAGTAAGTATTACCAATTTTTACTTAAGATTACAAAACAGGGAATCAAAATTAACAAAAAAGGTGTCTTGGAGAAACTGTCTAGCTTCCCCCGTTTCTGAGATAATCACACAAATTTGAGATCAGAGCCAAGTGCAAATGCCTGCCAGGTAGGCAGCCAGAATCGCAGTTTTATTTCGCAATGCAGTCGTTTAACCATTTTTACCGGCACGTGTGACTATGTATCACGTACATTTGGTAAACAAGGCTGGTTTGTGTGTTATGATGGAGAAACTCTGATACTTTTCCTTCTTCATAAGCTCCGATGTGTTGCTATTTATTACATTAGTGAGTTATGCTTACACAGTTCACACTTGGGTGGGATTTTATTCATTACACTCACTGGAATATTGAAAGCTACATTAAGAAATTCAAATTGTAGTTATTGCATGTTTTAGTTCCTAGCTTCAAAAGCAGATTCATAGCAAGTGTTCAAAATGGTGGCCCCTAACGTTATTGCAATAATTGAGGCGACGTATCAATGACTGGCGTACTCTTTCGAAAACACGTAGAGTTTCTTGAACCTTATCACATGCAGCAACTATCCTGGCTAACAGGTCTTCCTCAGATTCAACAGCTGTCTCGTACACCAAAACTTTGACAAAGCCCCACAGAAAGAAGTCTAATGGATTTAGGTCAGGAGAGCGTGGTGGCCACGCAACAGGCCCACCTCTTCCTATCCATCGGGCAGGAAATGCAGTGTTGAGGTAGTCACGCACAGCTCTTGTGAAATGAGGTGGGGCACCGTCATGTTGTAGCCACATGCGTTGTCTAACTGAGAGCGGTACATTCTCGAGGAACTGTGGCAATGCAAATTTCAGAAATTGGTAGAAGATGTGGCCAGTCAAACGTCGTGGCATCAGGTAAGGGCCAATGAGATGGTTACCCACAATTCCTGCCCAGATGTTGACAGAAAATCTATGCTGGTTGCCCATGATGATAGTTGCATGAGGGTTCACGTCATTCCAAATGTGACTATTTGTACTATTAAAATAGCCGTCTCTGGTGAATGTTGCCTCTTCGGAAAACAATATTATAGTGGAGAAATCAGGAACCACTCCGCACTGCTGCAGAAACCAGTCGGAGAATTCATGTCGAGGAGCATAATCTGCTGGCCCCAATGCCTGCACCTTGCGCATGTGGTACGGATGCAGCAGTTGATCATACATGACACGCCATACTGTGGAATTGGACACATTCGTTTGATGCGCAATGGCACGTGTGCTTGTTGACG
Source organism: Timema podura (assembly GCA_033556935.1). Lineage (NCBI taxonomy): Eukaryota > Metazoa > Arthropoda > Insecta > Phasmatodea > Timematidae > Timema > Timema podura. The sequence continues at coordinate 94,842,908 of JAVRXN010000010.1, read as the reverse complement.
CGTTATCATCCACATAATTCAGTACCTCTTCTTCGACAATTGGAGTGCGAACATTCCTCGGGTGACCAGCTCCCCCTCGTAGCTGAAATGTACCAGTTTCACGAAGTCACTGAGTGACATCGGTGAAGGTCCGGTGATAAGGTTGACGTCGCGCAGGATATCTATCGTGGTACAACCGTGCAGCTGCTCTTGCGTTTCCTCTAGCTTCACCGTACAGCATGACCATGTCTGTAATTTCTGCGTTTGTGTACTTTGCCATTTGACTAGTAATACGCGCAACATGCAGTGAAGTCGTGTGGACTGATGCAGTCTGCTCGTGGAGGGAGGGGAAGATAGTGATAGTAAGAGTGGGGGAAAGGAGGGGGTGAAGCAACACAGCTTTATTGGCTCCCTACCTGGCAGGAATTAACACTTGTCTTTGAAATTAAACATGCATGATTATCTCAGAAATGGGGAAAGCTAGACAGTTTCTCCAAGACACCTTTTTTGTTAATTTTGATTCCCTGTTTTGTAATCTTAAGTAAAAATTGGTAATACTTACGCTGACATATTTTATTTTAGAAAAAATGTGTTACAACCCCCCCCCCTTTTTTACATGATGGGGGTGGGTAATGGTAACAGCACATTTAGTTTATTAATGATTAAGGTTTCAATAAGTAGTATACAAAGATTCGTTGTAATACCCTAAGCAGTTTTCATAATATTCCACACAACAGTCTTTTTAGCTCTGTCTTTAGGGGTGTATACCGCCCTTAATATTGAAGATGGACCCTAGGTTGCTTATGAGAATTATTCTAATTTCACCCAAGGAGTATCCTGCCAAAGTTTGATGCAATGTTTTAGAAACACGTTGTATATGTTTGCACGGTTCAACCGAACGATTTATCCTACGTCACTTTATGATCTATTGAGAAAACTCATTTATTTATTAAATGTACTTTCTGCTTCTTCCGCTTCACGGATGGTCTTATACCTTGGAGCGCCGCCATCTTAGATCCATGTTTGATTCTTGCGGCGTTATACCTTGCTCTGCCGATTTTAAACATTTAGGTGATCATCTCTTGTTATTTATTGAAAGTTAATTTATTAGTGTTTCTATTTGAAAGATTATATGAAGTTAGTTAATTGTGGGGCCGCGAGTCGGCAGGTTTGCTCTCTAATATGTGTTTTTTATATTTAAAGTTAAAGCAACCAGTTAAGGCATTTGATTCTAAATTAAATTCTTATTGTTTGTTTCTGATATGCCCAGTTACGCCTGGAGATATATAGGTTATTAAAAACTCTTTGTTTAATGTTAGAGAACCGTCGGCTGTGGCAAGTAAATGCCATTCGCATCACTAGTGCTTTTGGCTATTTATTATTATTACTTTCATAGGATGTGTACGGAGGTCAATTTAACTTGTAGCATCCTCAGATGAGGAGGCCACAAATAATACAAGGAAAATACAAATAAAGGGAAACAACAAGAGTGAGTGCTCATGAGTTTAAGATCTGAAATGTTCTATTTTGAGAAACATTACACATCGAATCTCGCCACTCCCACCTGTTACTGAGAGGATCAACAATGAGGGGGTCGTCTATCTCAAGAGAGCCCTAAAATGCATCAACCTGCCTAATATTTGATAATTACTAAATAAAAGAAATTAGAACTAAAACCTAGGACTTGAGGTGGTATATTATTATTAAAAAATAAGGATAAGTCGTGTTGAGTCAATATTTATTATGGACAGCACAATCCAATATTTAACAGCCCTATTTAGTACCAACATTGTTGTTATGACAATATAAATAAAAAATGTAGAAGTGCTTTCGAACATTACATGAATATTAGCCCACAAGAATGGGTCCGGGCAGGAATGATATTCTGCCTAATTAAAAGCTAACATAAGAGTAGTATCATTAAATATTAAAGCAATTGACTATTATAAAAAAATAGACAAGATGGCGTCGAAAAATATAGAGAACTTTTAAAGCCGTAATTATTTCAAAAGTCATATAGCATATAATTAATTTTCAATAGAAATACCATTTTCAAATTCTAAGACTTTACTCATAACAATTACGTCGCGATCAAGTCGCAAGGAAATCTAAGCAAGGATACAAATAAGTTCACTCGAAGATCCTCTTATATAAAAACCTGAATAACAGTAAATATGAACAATACCATCAATCAAATAATTATTAAACCTGCCAATAATGATTTTTCTCACTGGCACTGGCGAGTTGCAAAATAACAACATAGACTCTAAGTCCAATAAGTAAATATTTCACAAGATACTCAAGTAAAATTAACAGGTCGCAAATTAACCCCAAGAAATCTAAGTAAAGATACAAAACTGCATACCGATAAGATCATCTAATATCAACATAACAGTTAAAGTTAACTGTCCCACTAACATAACAATTTGTACAATTCATAAATCATGGCTTCGTTCAATCAGCACTGGCGTGTTGTAAAATGACAACATAGACTCTAAGTCCAATAATACAATATTCCTCTATACGAAACATTAATAAATTTTAGAGTTCTACCGTTATCAATACAATCAAATTATTATATCTCAATCGGCGACTAGACTCCATTACTAAGTTAAACAGCCAGACTCATATTTAAATTTTAAGTTTTAGTTTAACAAAAAAATTGAAGAAGCCGAAATTGAATTTTGAAATATATAAATAAATATAAAAAAAGTTAAATTTGCCGAGACAGAATTTTAGTTCTTACATTTTAGTCGTAGGAAGCCGAAGCTTATCCTAGCCCTGTTCCAGCTCTGTCCCAATTGTGAGGTTCATTGGGTCAGACACAAATATATATACAGCTAAAACACAGGGGAGAGGAATGACGGGTAATCAAGGGGGGAAACCTTCTGGAATACCGAAAGAACAATGGTTAGCGCATTTCTACAAGCCTCGGGAAGGTTCGTTGCTTTTCGGGAATCTTCTAAAGAAGAATATCTTCACTGCGCAAGTCCAATCCACACGTGGCTCTCGCTACACAGTCGTTCAGCCCACTAGGTTAGTGTCTTTTTCTCTTTGGTCAGAGAAGGTGTGTCTAGCTGAACTTACGTCGTTCTTCCACGCTGCCTTCGATCACAGAAAAATGGGGTAAGATCCATCCTTTGACATTGGTGTTATGTGTTTAGTGAACCATCCGATGCTACAAACTTCTGATTATAAGATTTATTTTAAATCGCCACTTAAGAGCGTGGGAAGGAGTCCCTCAAATCCATATATTATAGTTCAATTAATGTTGTTTACAGATTCGGCGCCTAATGCTATTCATGTCTCACTCTCTCTTAGAGCTTTTCTTGTTATGTTGTTTTTGAATCAAATAAACTCTCTTGTGACCAACCTGTTTGCAATTATTGGGTGATAATCAGGGGGCGGGTTACAAGAGAGAAGCTGCGTCACTCTCTCTGTTTGAGGGGAGTGTTAGGACTGAGAATAGGGACCTCCCATCATTATTTTTGGGTTTGATCGGCCTGTGTACTAATTCATGTTTGTTTACTTTTCATGCCGTCTGTGACCATGACGACCACTCCGCAAGCTGACAAGAAGACCTTCACTACGTCTAAGACTGAAGTCTATCGTTTGAGCCTAGATCAGTTGGTGGCCGAGTTGACGTCCAGGGACGTCTCATTTCTTCCCAATACTACTGTGGGTGAGCTCAGATCTAAATTATGTGGGGAGATTAGTTGGACTGAAGAGGCCATGGCTGACTTGGGTACGAGTGAGGATCCACCAGCCCCTGCGCAGATCATTTTACCCCCATCCCCAGCATTCACTAAATGTGAGAATAAAGTTCTTTTGGTAACCTGAGTCGTATCCCTGTATGTGAAGGTCAGGACCACACTGCACTATTTAAATTTTTAGTTGAGGTTAACAGAGCGTCATGTTTGAAATTAGCCAGCGAAAATTAGTTTTTAAATCTTTGTTAGTCTAAAACTTCTGGGTTTTTGACTGAGTTATATTTCCGTGGGATTCAGAACAGTCTATCTTTGAGATCACTTATCAACCTTGTCTTGGAGTCATTATTGCCTAGTAGGTGAGGGAAAAATTGTTTAGGGAAGTTATACATAGATTTCAGTACTCCCATGAGTCAATTAGGAACTTTGTATTATCTATTACGGAGGTGGCTCAAGTTCTCAATAGTGGTCTCATAGAGCGCCAGATTTTGGACATTATTCTTGAAAATGTTTCCACCCTTATCCGACGACATTTTATGTCTACGAATAAGCCTTGTACTGTGTAGGAACTCTTCTCTCTGGCCTCTACTATAAAGAGAACTTTTGCTCTCAGAGAGTGAATATTTGTTGGTGCATGCGCCTGCGACGACAAGTCACGGACGCACGGGTTCGACTCCCGAGCCCGCTAATATGGTATTGTCTATATCGGCTGTCCCGTCGGATGTTCGAGATGGGAATATTTCTAGGAATAACCCCGGAAATTCGGGTGTTAGGAGTTTTGCGGCCCGTGACCTCTAACGTGTTAGGTGTTTCCATTGCCGAAGGTTAGGTCACGTACAGAGGCAGTGTATAGCTGGAAACTTGTAGGGCGTGCCCGTAGTCGTTGTTTGGTCACGCCGACTCTTTCTAGACCACGTGTTCCCTCTCCTGTTGTTGAGATCCTAGTAGGTAGGGAGAAATGTTCTGGTCTGTCAGATACGGGGGCCAGCCATTCCTTTGTTTGCCAAAGGTTTTTGCATAAGTTAGATGGCAAAGTTAAGGTCAGTTATAAGTCGATACCTCCTAAAGCTTACGCGGTGGTTAATGAGCAAAGTATTATGGTAGACAGTAAGGTGGTTTTTTCTATCAAGATAGGTGGGTTTTCTTGGAAACGTCCATTTTTCATTCTTCAGGACCTTCCTTGTGACATTATTCTGGGAAATGACTTTATATTCGACACTTAAGTCAAGTTGAATTTAGGACGCTTGGGGATGTCTTTTAACTTCCAGCCAAGTGTATTCGTTCCATTTTGTGATGGGGACAATCCTCGAGATTTATTCTCGAATGTTAAGGAATGCGAGGTGATTGATCGTTTGGTAGGTCGATTCCCTGACGTCATCACTGACCGATGGGGGATGTGCGACATTCTGCAGTACGATATTGTGGCGCAGGACAATATACCCGTTAGATCAGGTCCTTACTCCTGTGCACCACCTAAGTTGGATATCTTCAGGAATCTTATCCTTGATTTAGAGGAGAAAGGAGTTATTCGCCTCTCCAAATCTTCATATGCGAGTCCCGCATTCATAATTCCGAGGAAAGGTCATGGGCATCGTTTCATTGTGGATTATAGGAAACTCAATAAGAAGATTGTGTTCGATCCGTACCCCATGCTCGGCATTGAACCCGCCTTCCAACATCTCGGTGGGGCCAAATATTACAGTCTGATCGATTTAAATGCCAGCTTATTACAATGTGCACTCTCTGAGTCATCCAAGAAATAGTCCGCATTTATTACCCCTTGGCAGGATTACGAATTCAATCGCGTCCCTTTAGGCATTAGCTGTATGGGGAAAGCGCTAAGTAGGGTATTAGACCACATCCTTGCTGACCTGAAGTATGACTTCGTATTCAATTATCTGGATGACATTTGTATACAGCAAATCCTTTGATGACCACTTTTGTCATGTGGAAACTGTGTTGAGGTGCCTGGGTGAGGCCGGATTGACTGTCAACCCTGAGAAGGTCGCCTGGGCCAAGAAGTTTGTCCCGTACCTCGGGTACATTATTTCTGAAGGGAACCTCCTTGTCGACCCCGAACGGGTCAAGTCTATCTTAGACTTCCCTGCTCTAAAGAATATAAAGGGTGTGTTGCGGTTCTTGGGCATGTGCGTGTACTATGTTAGATTTATCCCAAACTTCTCTGACATCGCTTACCCCGTTAACTCTTTGAAGAGGAAAGGTGCTACGTTCGCTTGGGGATCCACACAAAATGACGCCTGTGTCACGCTCAAGCAGCATCTTGTTTCGCCAGCTGTCTTGTGCATGCCCGATTTCTCTCTCCCCTTTCAATTGCACGTCGATGCTTCCTCGGTCGCACTGGGAGCGGTTCTTTCTCAACAGACTCCTGAAGGCAGTAGGCCGGTAGCATTCGCTAGTAGGACCCTGAGCCCAGTCGAAAGAAAGTACAGCATTTACGAAAAGGAATGTCTCAGTTGCATCTACGGTCTCGAGAAATTTGCAGATTATCTTAAACTCCGCGAGTTCGACTTGTATACAGACAACATGACCCTGAGTTGGATGTGGAACCACCCGAAGCAGCTAGGAAAGATTGGTCGCTGGGTTTGGAAACTGTTTAGGTATAAGTTTACTACAAATCACGTCGCCGGGAAACTCAAATGTTGTTGCCGACGCGTTGTCACGCATGTCTGAGGTTAAGGACCCCATATAAGACAATAAGTAGGATGGCTCACTGTGTGTCATACAGACAATTCCGGAATCGTTAATTTCTATTAAAGACCATCAATTAGGGGACCCATTTTGTGCACAGATGGTCGGCAGGATTAAGCGCGGAGAAAAAGTTAGTAGTTACGAGATCCATAAAGGCCTGTTCGTAGTTAGGATAAAGGGTAGACTCAAGTACTTCATCCCCGAGAAACTTAGGCCGATGCTGCTGAAATACTTTCATGACTCTCTCCTCGGTGGCCATTGCGGCATTCTCAAAACCGAACGCAAAACCTCCAAAGAGTTTTTGGCCTTTAATGTCTAGAGACGTTAGGGATTGGGTACGTAAGTGTGAGCCGTGCCAGTTAGCAAAACCCACTCGCAACTCTAAGATCTGCGGATATAGCTAAGCACCCGTGGGAGAAGGTTTTTATTGACTTTGTGGGCCCGCTGACTAGCTCCTCCCAAGGAAACACTTCCATTCTTGTTGCTATGGACGCCTTTCCAAGTTTGTCATTCTCATCCCATGAATATGAAGGCGATGACTACTGATAATGCCCTGTGTAGGCGTGTGTGGGCGATCTTAGGAACCCCGAGAGTCATTGTGAGCGATAATGGTCCGTGTTTCAGATCTTGGGCTTTTGGGGATATGTGTTTTTCTTGGGGGATCAAGCATGTGACCACCAGCCCCTATAACCCGTCACCGAACCATGTGGAGCGATTCAACCGTAACCTCAATATTGCTTTAATTATCTTCCACCACCAAGATCACTCCCGTTGGAATCAAGATATAGATCTTTTGAACGTGGCATTCAATGCCACCTTCCACGAGTCAGTCAAACCCTACCTCGATCTTCCTCAACAGGGCATTGAACCACCCGTTGTTGACCAAATGGGATGTTGACCCCCTTTTGAACGATGCTGACAACTGCCCATATGAGGGAAAATGCGAGCTGGCCTTTAAGAACCTCCAGAAGTCCCAGAAAAAGGTAGCATCCACCTATAACCGGTGACGTATTCCTGTCATGTTTAAGCTTGAGGACAAGGTTGTATGTAAGAGTTTTCCCCTAAGCTCGGCTGCCAACAGTTCTTCGGCAAAACTGGCATACAAGTGGAGTGGTCTCTGGTCGATAGACAGGTTCCTCACTCCTGTTTCTGTGGTATTGAAAGAAGTTGCTAACCCGTCTTTGGTGCGTATAGCACATGTGAGCCACCTAAAGGCCGTAGCATAATGTGTCTTGGCATTTGTACGTGTGGCGTTCCTTTTGTGTAAATATTTTTTTAAATATCTTTGTGGTTTAAGTTATGTCAGTGAATCTTAGGAATATAATTGTAAATAGATATATATATATGTACGAGGCCCCCCCCCCCCCACCGTTTGTTTTGGTTTTTGTGGTACGTTAGTGTTAAGACTTATTCCAGCCAGAAACTTGCTTTGATTCTCTATATGTGAAGTGCGTGCCAGTGCGTCACTTCAACCGAGAGAAACTGTGAAGAACGTTATCTGCCAGCAAAGACTACTATCTAAGGCATATGTAGTGGCAGGCCCACTTTTTCACCAGTAGTAGAGAGCTACCACTTAGCCCAGAGTTGTGGGTACTCCTGTGGCTTCTGCCGAAAGATAATGTTGGTTGAACGCGATTGTGTCTGTGGCAAACGAGGCTGATGATATGAACTTTTGGACTTGACGATAAATAGGGTAAACTTGTGTATGGTATGTGTTCTCAGAGACGCCTCCTGTTCCCTACCTGTTCCTCCCACTACCCCTCCCTCTTCGTACTACTGGACGCCGAACGGCTGCAGAATATCCGAGCTAGCCATAGCGTGGACCGCCCTAGCGACGATAATGATCCAAACTACGTGTCGATGTCATCATCAACCCTAGAGATCTGAATCGAGATGGACATATCTGGATGAGTGTCTGCGGAGAGAGGGCCTGCCATGATGTCTACTGGTGTGGTCTTTGGGTGCTTCCTCATTGCTGGAGGAGGACGTCTTCATCTTCGCTCAAGGGAGGACATTGTAACCCTGTTACAACTCTTAGAAGAAAATGAGATTGTTTGGCTCACCACTCCGGCCGCAGTTGACCTCGTCTCGGCCAGGTTCCATTCCGCTCCTCTCCACTAACACGTCCCGGCACTATCAACATCAAACTGACTCGAGAGGCCAGGCTTCATTCCTCACCGCGCCCAAGAAAAAAGAAGGACGATATGCTCAGCATGGATGCGCGTCGTCGGCAGTGTTCAAAGACTATCAGAACTATTGTTGGGCGCGCCTTTTGAAAAAGGCGTAGACTAGTGGAGTAATTTCTGGAAGGTTGCTACCCCCTTACCCCTCTCCCCCTCCTTTGGTTCCGCGCCTTGAGAGCACATGGCTTCACTTGTCTGGTATATATAGGGCATCGTTCTGTAATTTTTTACATTATTTATCCCGATTGCTAGCATGTAGCTTCGGGACCTAGATCCACATCTTGAATTAACATTACCTCTATTAGCTACTTTTTTAAATACAATAATAAATTTAAAATAAACACTTACATTTAAAAGTCCTATTTGTACTTCTTTCCTATACCTAACCTACTAGTTGGTCCGTCCCGGGTATGTTACGCACCTTTACTCTGCCCCATCGGGTGTCCCACCGCACTCTGGATCTAATAGTCTCCAGATTGGCATGATCTCCAGCGGAGGTGGGCATCCCCCTCCCCGCCACCTGGGGAGGCGTCCTACCAGAGATTTTTCTCCACTTAATACCCACAATATCACCACCTCTGGACTTACAACTAACTTACGCTAAATATTTATAAAAATGCTTAATAATAACTTAACCTAAAAACAAGTCCTTCTTATAATTGGCTGCAGGGTCTTTCGGTTGTTATCCCGATCCATTTTCTGAACTGAGAGCAGCCATCCGATGGATCGGTGGACGGAACAGATGCCCAACAGCTCCAGCCCAGCATCACACACTTGTCACCAAGTGGGCTGAACCCTATGAGTGAGGGGTTGATTCTCCCGTGTGAAGATGTTGTTATCTTTTACTCCCTAGCTGGTATCAAGGCGTCCTCCAGTTCATCAACAGTTTATAATACTGAAATACAAGAGCACTCCTTCCCTCAGCTAGGCTCCGGTTTACCTGGAGATCCCAATCACATTCTACCCAGCAAGCCGATAATCCAATTTGTCTTTGTCACACCTATCGACTTATTCAAGCCGTACCGTTATGTGTCATCCATATATGTTGAAACGTCACTGTCAACTGTCATGTCACTGTCTTTCTCCGTACTGTACCCTTGTCTTAAGTTTACCAGTCTATTCTGTCCTCTATTTTTCATTGCAGCTAAGTACTTATCTCTTTCGTATTTCATACATTATCCGCGATTGCATCCAGAAGAATCCATTGGTCCACGTCACGCAGTATGTGATAAACCTGTGCTCGCTTGTAACGGTATATGTAGGTTCATTCTATCTTCAAACGTCTTACTGCACTCCAGCACGACGTGTTCCGGCGTCGCCTCCCTACCACAATCGCAAATTTCTGTATCCGTCAGTCCCCTAGCGATGATAGCGGCCTTATATGGACCATGCCCAGTGATAAAATGTACTAAACCTGGAGAGGGCTGCAGGTTCTCCATTCTAATGCCGTTACACATTATACTGCGATCACTAGGTGAAAGACTATATTCTAGATTAGGTTTACGTCTGTATATTCAAAATTCCGTTTTGCCGTAATAATTTAAAATTACTATTCAGGATTTCATATTTAAAGACTCATTTATTAACTGTACCTGGTCTCCTTTAAATTGCTTGTGGACCATGGATAATATATATGTTTGTACGGTTTAGCCGAACGATTTATCTAACGTCACTTTGTGATATATTGAGAGAACTAATTTATTTATTAAATGTACTTTCTGCTTCTTCCGCTTCACGGATGGTCTTATACCTTGGAGCGCGCCATCTTAGGTCCATGATTGATTCTTGCGGCGTCATAACTTGTTCTGCCAATTTT